>JAGWCC010000009.1:0-255000 GCA_022651775.1 Drusus annulatus | reverse complement strand
TGTTTAATGTTTCAGGTGACACACTCTTTGCCACACTTGCGATGGTTATCCCTGGCTAGAAATCCCATCACCACTCTGACAAACACGAGTCTCCTCGGAGTAGCCCTGAGGCTGGAATACTTGGACATATCTGGATTACGGCTCAACACGTTTGAGGCGAGTTTCAAACCTAACGACAACAAACTGTTTGGTATGAGTTAGCAGTAGGTTTAAGTGATTATTTGTGATTGTCTGGTTACAGATGGGGGCTCTTGGCAAGATGCAAGCCTTGCGGTCTCTGACGACAACAGCTTACACCAAAGTGCGAGATTTCAACCTTCCGACAATACTGGGATATAATAGCGGGCTACGAGATCTATGGATACAGGTCAGGAACCATTCTAGAAGTTATTAATTTTGAATTTACAACTAATTATGTAAGTTCATAAATTTATAAAGTGTGCCATCTATTGAGTTTTATTGGTACTACAATATGGAAAGAATTTGTTTCTCTCTAGGCCTACACGATAACTTTTTATAGCTCTTGACAGCCACTGACAGGGTCGCCATTGTTGTTGTTAATGTGTGGCTGTTGGTCAAGAGTAAAAAATCTGCCTGTCAACGCAGCTTTAGAGATGGTTTCAATGCAGTCATTTCTATTTACATTTACAATACACAGATGTCTCTGCATGCAACTCTAAAATAAATCAAAATTATTTTTATTTGTTAATTGGCTGTTGTATCTAAAAGCTCTTTGTTAATCAGGTGGAGGATGAAAAAACAAACTTGGGGATCGAGATGTTGGGGCAGCTGCCTTGCAAGCTCCATAACATCACATTCAGTGGAATGGCCCTCAAACAACTTTCCGACTCTGTTTTAAGTGTAAGTTGTTTTCCGTTAAATATTTTTTAATAACAAATGATAGCATCAAATTAAAAGCCTCCTATATAAATACTTAGACACTGACAGTAAGGGTGGCAACTAATCTTGTTCAAACATCTTGCATAATTAATGTTTATTTGTTTTCTTACTTTCTTACCCTTAATAATAAATAGCAGCAATATAAGAATTCTGAAAAATTATTACACAGTGATGTGTGAATTTAAACAAGATTACCATGCATTTGCTACTAAGAGTGCTGTGGCCCAGGTTAGCATAGACGTACGGTACCTAAGCATTAAATTAAACATTTTTGTAATGTGAAGGGTGTAATTTAGCAAAATGGAATGCCAAGGGGTATGCAAGTCAAAAAGGTTGTTAACGGCTTGTCTAGGAGTTTTTGACACTTTCTGTTCTGTAAGTATTTTGTTGTTCATTAGATCAGAAGAATTAAAACACTTATGCAACTTAGACCTTTTGTTATAGACTTCCTAAAGGTACCAGGTCACGGACTAGAGTGCCGTACCAGTGTCGTAACGTTAAGTAACTACACCCAGGTGGCGTTCAGTAATACCAACAAAACATAGGAGTTGACAAATCTTGCAGTGATAAGGCTGCTTTACGCTTAGTGCGTAGCATTCTCGAGAGTGGATCTCAGATATGGGGGCCAGAGGACGCCGCCTATGTACTAATGGTCGAGAAAAATCAAAATATTTTGTTTACGGTTCCTCTACATGAGAGAGTTTGGTTTTTACCTATTGCTGTTTCCAACAGCGTTTGTCTCGGAAATGTTGGGTATCTGCAGCCTTTGCTCGAAGAGGGATATAGCATTTCTGCTTTTTGCTCATAAACTCCTGAACGGTGTATTATTAATACCTGACATCCTGGCGGAAATTGGATTTTATGTCTCTGATAATTCCATGCGAGGCCGCCAAGACAGGCTTCTGTTGGTGATGCCCTTGGGAAGACTAACTAGGTTAATTAACTGCCTCGCAGGAAATATGGATATTTTTCACACGAGCTACAACAAGTTTAAGCAAGAACTAACTATGTATTCAGTTTTAACTTTATTATGCACTATTATAATTGTATACTTATGATTACCATTTTTGTGTTATTTTTATTGCTTTTGCATTGTAATTGGTATAAAACTGTTTATGCAAAATAAATAAATATAATTAAAATAAATCATCTATTCTCAATATTATCAGTGTTTACATCCTGCGGGCTTACGACTTATGACCTTGTGAATGTTAATAACAGATATTTCTTAATATTTTTTTTTCTGACACTTTGCTTCTATTTCCCAGGGGGTCCATAATCCCAACCTGCTGTTCTCTTTGCGCAACACGAGCGTGACGTCCATCCAGCGCGCCGTGTTCTCGCACGCGGGCCGCGCGCTCAACCTCACCCTGGACCTGCGCCACAACCGCCTCAGCAGCGTGGCCAACCCCTCCACCAGCGAGTGGCCCGGCTCCACCGGCGCTGTCTTCCTCCAGGCCATCTACCTGGAGGACAACCCGCTCAACTGCGACTGCAATCTGGGGCATGTCTATCCTATTTAATTTTAGTCAACGGCCCTCCACACTTGTTAACAAATTCAAGTAAAAGTATTTTCTAACCCTTTGTTTCATATGGTAACACTTACTACGTACAAGTAGGGCCGGTCCCGTACAGGCGCAATTGGAGCAGTCCGCTCCAGGTGGCAAATCGCTAAGGCACTGATAGTACCTAATCACAGTGCTTTACATGTATGATGTAAAATTGAAAAACCATACCATTCATGGACGGCAATTGAACTCGTACGTTCATACAAAAAATCTTACCGGAGCCAGGTTCCGTTTGACTCAGGGCCGGGCCTGCGTACAAGCGACAGATTTTGACAAGTTGGCGTCGGAGTTTTAGTCTCTAGTCGACCGCGAATGGAACATGCCGCAATGCTCCAGTTGAGATGTCTAAATTGGTGTACCGCTCAATAATAAAGGGATGCGAGCAATCGATTTGGTTGTATAAACAAGGAAGAGAAAGTCCATTGAAGATGACGTAAACATTGGGTCCTCAATATTGGTAGTAAGTGAGGAAAACATCAAGGAAGTTATGCTCACGGACCAGAGAGTTTGTATTCTGTAGATACAGCGTTGTAACTGGTCTGTGCGAACTGCTACAAAGAACTACTTAATTTTGCGGCAGTTCACACTTCAATTGGAGTTGAACTTTAAAGACTACAAAGAAGTACTTCATTTTGCGACAGTTCACACTTCAATTGAAGTTGGACTTCAAACACTACAAAGAAATACTTCTTTTTGCGACAGCGCACACTTTAATTGAAGGTTGACTACAAAGATTTGGCGAGGAACTGGTTCTTTCCCAGTTCTATTTTTTTGTTGATTTACCAGTACTTTTTTTTTAAGGAGAAGCTTTTGTTGATTTGCTAGTACTTTTTTATAGTGAATACCGCACAAGAGTCCCAACTGCTCCCAACTAAGTCAGTGAGACTATGGCTTCCCCAATCGGGGTATTTTATGAGGCTGAAGGTATTGGGGAGGGGAAGGAGATGGGAATGAGAAAGGTTGGGAAGCACCTAGCTATTCAGATCTGGTCACCAAACACAGCTAAAGCCATTTCAAGTAATGTTTCGATTCTGAATGGTAGCCTTGGAGTATTTACCACTCTGTACTATTCTTTGGCGAATTCTTTTCGATATCAGTTCGACCTTAATTGAAGCGTCCACTGTGAAGGGTTCATCTTAAAGGGCTAGCAGTTCGTGAAGCATTCACAAAACTTTGAAGTTTTTCCCAACGCACTGCAGATAGCAATTGAAGTGAAATTGATAATGATTTATAAAATTGTAACGTTGTATTTCATATCCACAGCTGGGTGGAATTCTGGGAGCGCAAGAGGCGGCAATACTTGTGCGGAGATTCTCTGGGAGAGAGCTGCATGATGTCCAGTGATGACCTCCGCCTCGCCTCGTGCGCTAACAAGGAGAACCAGACTCTCATCAATGTGAGCCAAATATACGCTGATGATTGAAAAATTACTGTCACCCATTTTGTTACAGCACACTTTTGTAATGAAATTACCTCAAGGGCGCTTCGCATTGCTGTTTTCACAGTATTGTAGCTTTCAATAGATGTACATGGCCTGTTCAAAAGAGAAGGTGAATTTTGAATTTTTCGCGGGCTGTGTACATTCGATTATCGATTTTTTTGTTGTTGTTATGTTGGTACACATATGTTTATCATATGATAGCATTATCAGCCATTTTGGATTAGTGGTTTGTTTTTGACAACTGGAAATCAGTCTTTGTGTGTTCTTCGATTTTTTACTTTTGAAAAAATGCTAACATATGATAAACATATGTGTACCAACATAACAACAAAAAAATCGATAATCAAATGTACACAGCCCGCGAAAATTCAAAATTCACCTTTTCTTTTGAACAGGCCTCGTACATATTTTATGTGTTCTCAAAATCTTCAAACACTTGACATAGGGTCAGGATTTACTCTACATAAATTCGATTGATATGGCTCATATTATTGATATTTTACTACTTTATCTTTTTATTGTAAGTACAAAATATTTAGATTTTACCTTGGAGTAAGAATATATGTGGAGAGAGAGCTGAATATATTTTTACCCAACCAATACAAATTTGCGATAAATCGCTTTCTTCGGGTTTTTACGTCGTATACCACGAGAGAAGAAGAGACAAAAAAAGTCTTCACATAATATTCCAGCACTTCTAAGTAGGTAAGAATGTTGTCCGTCCGCGCTAACTCTACATCATTGACTTGTATAACCTATGTCAACGGATTTTGAGGTTATTTCCTATATTTGTGTTGATTAAGCTTGCAGCGGTTATACAAATTAATAAAACATGATGGTGATATGTGCTATGCGTGAATGTTCAAATAAGACCAAATAAAACATCATTTTTCAGAGGTATTTCAACAGTTTTAAATATTTTTGACCGAACTTAAAAATTTTCACATTTTTAATGATATAAAGACATAAAATTAACAAAAAACTTTCGTCATTATTTAGGCAAACCTTCTGTTATTAGTGTCTGTGTGATAATTTGACTTTATAAATCATATTAATGGTGTATTGATATTGTTTTGTTTAGTGTGTTCAAATATGTTTATTTAAAATGTCCAAATTCCATGTGGGCGGTAATTAATAGGCTATCCAACATCCTTTAAAATACCTTTGTCTCTTTCTATCGAGTCAGTATAAAGTCCACCGACCTGACTACACTGTTTCGCAAAGGTACCTCTCCATATATTTTTACTCCAAGGATCTTACCGACGGAATGTTGATAATACTGATTGTTATTTTTATTATTTTGGGCATGCGTTATATTTTGACTAGATATAAAGATTAGGAGAATAAAGTGGAGATTGTCAACGATAGCGATTGCTTTAAGTATTTGAAAAATACTTATGTATTATAAAAATTGTCATCATGGCTAGTAGATTTTTTTAAATATTTTGATAAATGATTAGACAGTTGCCATATCCTTATAACGATCTGCTGTAGTTAACCTCCACATATTAAAAAAAATCATAACAAGTGGGTGCTGTTAGCACTGTCATAATTATGATTGAAGACTGGAGAATTATTTAAAACAGCTCTATCTTACCCTTGAAATACTTTCTGAACATAAAAAATTAAATTGAAACATTTATACCGTGCATAAATACTGCAGTCGTACGATGATTGAATAATTAATTTGAGATAATTAAATCTCTCGCATGTGCTACTGTTTTTCTCCAACACGTTACTACGACATATTTGATTAGTTTTAACAGATTATTTGAAAAAACAGTAATCAAATCCAGGCCATGAATACTAATCTTTGTAAATACTAGCCTTGTGACCGCTTTGAAAGAACTATTTCTTTTGGCAACAGTTCCTACTTCATTCATTGTTCATTGAACAAATACTTCAATTGAAGTTGGTAGTTCATTTTGGCGTTCATTCATTTCATTAACTTCATTTCATTGAACAAATACTTCAATTGAAGGTGGTAGTTCATTCTAGCCTTCATTCATTTCATTACCTTCATTTCATTAAACAAATACTTCAATTGAAGGTGGTAGTTCATTCTAGCGTTCATTCATTTCATTGAACAAATATTTAAAGGAAGTTAGATTACAAAGAAGTACTTCAATTTGCAGCAGTACAGTTGCGAAGGTGAACTTCAAAGCCTATAAAGAAGAAGTCGGACTTCAATTGAAGTCCGACTTCAAAGTACTTCGTAAAAGGAAGAACTAATGGCGAGGAACCGGTTCCAGTTCTTTTCACTTTGAAATCTCTACCGACTAGTACATACTTTTCGGCGAGGAACCAGTTCCAGTTCTTTTCGTTTTCATATCTCTACCGACTAGTACGTGCTCTTTCGGCGAGGAACCGGTTCCAAAAAGAACTGAACAAATAACCGGATAAATTTAAATCTCTTTTTTGCGAGTTCGACTTCAATTGAAGTGTTTACTTCGAAGGGTTCATTTTAAAGAACTAACAATTCGTGAAGCATTCACAAAACATTGAAGTTTTTCCCAACGCAACTAAATAATGTTATACCCAATACCTACACACGTAGGTGAGAGGGTAGAATGTAATTTATTACCCGATGGCAATTTCTTCTTATAAATAAACCGTAAAGGAATGTGTGATTAAATTCAAAATGGTGGGTTAGGATTTCCAAGGCACTTGAGCCAAGATGTTAATGCAAATTGAATATGTTTTGTTGGTTCTAGGTGCTGAAAAATGATTTGGAATGTGGTTGGGGAGGATCCTCTAGTTTGATTCCTATGCCAGACATCTTCTACGTTGTTGGACTGATATTCGCCACTCTCCTGTACCTCTGAGTGCTGCTGTGGCTATTTGACACTTATTCCGAATTCTACGACATCCTTGCTAGGATTTACTCCATCTGAGGAGTCGTCTCTGGCAGGCAGTCGAGTACTAACACCATGTACCCTATGTACACTGTACACTGTACACTATGTAATACATCACATCACATCATGTACACATGTACACTGTACACTGTACATAGGGTAAGGAAGATATGTGGGAGTGCATTTATTGGTGGAAATATTTATATCACCTTATTCGTCTTGTTGATATTGTTTTCATCTGTTTCTTCATTATTTCCAATGTTTTCCACAATCATTAGGATAAAATACTTTGTTTCCACTTATAGTTGTTGTTCTCTGAGATGTCATAATATAGTACATGTACTGTAAACTGATTTCAATCAAAATGTTTAATCTACTATAACAGAAATGATAATGTTTTCATTTCCCTGGATAAATTTGTGTTCATTACGAATAATATACGAACATAGGAATAAAGAGGAGTGTACCTAATTAACGTGGTAGAGTTTGCTGTAAATCCAATATAAAATTAAAATATAAGTCAATCAAATATATTTGTGTCCAGGTAATTAACATTTCGAACTCAAGTAGATGTTGCACTTTTGACGTAGTCGGGCAATGAAGTAATTCAGCTTATAGGATTCTGTGCCAAGTGAGTTAATATGTGAACGCGTTCCGGAGTTCGGCCACGGTTTCTGGTTATAGTCCAAGAGGTTGTTTGTAAGACTGGGAGAAGAAGATGATTATATTTACTGTGTACTTTACGGATAATGTCTTGGTATATCAACTAATGCAATATACTCGTAGGTAACGGAGAGAATAGGACAGGTAATTTCTAATGTTATATTTCACCTTGAAATCTCAGTAGAGTTAAAATAAGCGAGTAAATAAGTTAGGTTTTGTGATTCTTTGACAAGTGCCAACGTTTTTATTTCCATTCCAATATTTTCCTCCTTTAGTCAGTCAAATAGCCACCGGCTAGATAATTTAATTTATTTTTTATGAATAGTTTTATCACTGTGTGGTTTTTATAACTTTTTAGATTATTGTTTTTTAGTCAGTTGAATATATAAACAAAATTATTTAATCATATAATATAACCCTGTGTCTTAAGCTTTTATATATATTTTTAATTTCCTGATTTTAATATATTTACGGTCTATGGAATGAAATCTCAATTGATTTTGTGTGTTCAGCACTGTATTTGGTCAACACCACAATAGTAAACTGTTATTTCCTCAGATGAAAGCTTAATTAAGACTGGCTAGGCTAGGGAGAGAGGGTTGATTGTGTTCTGAATAACAAAGGCTAATGTATTTTATTCTTCAAATAACAAGGAAATGCTTAAAAATCAATAAAATATATGTAAAGAATTATATATAATTTTTTACAAATAACCAAATATTTTATTCCGCCCAAAATATTTTTTGTAGGTATTTTTTTAGCAGAATATTGATTGGGTCGCTGGTGAAAATTTTAATCGTACTGAAGATCAAATATTGAAATTTATTCAAAGTTATTATATTCCTGTTGTCCTCGGTGGTAGTTTATGAAAAAATCTGAAAACTCGACATTTTATAGATCCTCCTTATTTCAAAGTATAAAAAACACGACAGAACGGGAAGCGAAATACATATTATTAGGTTTTCCGAATGACAGAGTTATGTCTGTGTAAAAGCAAGTGCTGATTGTAGAATTGTGTTTGAGGAATTTAAAACTTCTTATTTTCATTTGTCTAATTTGATTTAGTGAATTTTACTCGTGAAGATATTTTCATAAAGAATAGTGTGTGCTAATTTTTAAGGTTTCCTAAGCTAACAATGAAAGTATATTTTAAATTTAGCAATATAGGTGTAAAGTCGATCTATATGTCAGCATGTCTCATGTCAATATGTTAATATGTCAATATGTTAGGGATATCTTACAATTCTTCGTGCACTTCTTAAATACAGTAACCGACACAAATACGTTATCGAAATAGATTCTTCCGCTTGAGAAATATAAACACAGTTATTCAATACAAATTACAAGGAACAATGAATGCTAAGTACCTACCTAAAATTAATACACATGAGTTTACTTACATAGACGTATTCCGGCTTTGGAAAAAAATATATTTATAACGTATTGCAGATTCACTATGTAATGATTATACTATACATTAATTTATGAAGAGACTATTTTTCCATGTCTAGAGGAGGGTAGTGGAGCCATTGAACAGCGGATAGTATTTTTGACTGTTGTCTCAAACCATAAAGGTACTCGGATAATGTACATATTTATTCATGTTTCAGATTTTAAGTTATACTATGAATAAAAAAAGACATTTATTAGAAGAGTCGCCTATTATTTTCACCTTCCCTAGGGATTTTTGTCGTTTCCTAAACAGCGTCGATGGAACTGGTAATCAGAGAGGAACTAAATCAAATCGAAGTGAACTATTCTTTGTTCTATATTTTCGTAGAAAGCAATCACTTTGTGGTTTTACACATTTAAAGAAATGAAAAAATAACTTTGTATAAGACCGGTTTCGCTTAGCCTAAGCATCATCAATCTATTGTTTGTCGATAAAATCTATATCGATGTTTCATGCTAGATCCGAAGGAGGGTGACAGTTGCCCATTTGATCTTGCTTATTAACACGACCGGTATGAGCACAGCGCGTCACGCGCGTTTGGCCGCCTCTTCGCTTTGAACTTTCCTAAAACAGACGCAGCCATGTTGTTTTGAGGCGTCCCTCAGGGCACAGGGAAATCCGTCACTTTTCGTCAGTTTTCATTCATATGGCATCAATATGTACGAATTTTAGTTAGCAATTAACGCGTTAAAGCATTTTCATGACATAATCTTAGGTCATTGTTTTTGGTGATTTTTTTAAATATTTTTTATATGAATACCGCACAAGAGTCTCAACTGCTCCCAGCTGTCAAGAGCCAGTGAGACTATGGCATCCCCAAATATGGGTATGTTGTGAGGCTGAATGTAGTGGGGAGGGGAAGGAGATTGGGAAGAGGAAGGTTGGGAAGTACCTGGCTATTCAGATCTGGTCACCAAACACGGTTAAAAGCCATTTCAAGCAACGTTTCGATTCTGAATGGTGGTCTTTCACCAGGACGATACTTAGAGTATCTACAATTCTGGAACGTGCCGCAAATATACTTTTTATTATTTTTATATGAATTAAATGTGTTACGACACATATTAATTAAATAAAAGTTATTGGCGCACGCCGGGTTTGAACCCGCAATCTTTGGATTCGTAGTCGAGCATCTTACCACTCGACCATTGAGGCCGTCAAAATAATATGGTAATACTTAGAGATAAGTATATTCACAATATTTCAGTAATCTTTTCCAAGGATATCACACAAAACTCTCGTTCGAGGCTTAGATGAATTAAATAATGTAGATACGTTACTGAGACAACTCCCCTGGTTGCACTTAACATACCTTCGAAACACGCTTCATATAGCTATCTCTTCCGCACACACATATTCTTTGAATGGCTATCCTTCTCATAAGCGGGTGCAACGGAAAACAAGACGGTACCAGTGGTGCTACATTTTTCGTAAGATTTGTATGAATATGACGTGTCTTGTATTTTATGTCTATGGTTCGAGGTGACATGAGTGTTAATCATCGGAAAGGAAGTACCTCGCGTTGTGTGAAAAATAAAAAATCGTGAAAACATACACAGATAATTTATTAAATACAATAAATTCCTTATAACTTTGTACAACTAATATTATTATTGAGCTATTCACAAACTTCATTCAATTAGTTCGTCGTAGATACATCATATTTTACACACTTTATATAGGTAGGTACCTAACAATATTGGGAATTACTCTAAAAATAAATAGGCTTTACACAAAGCAGCAGTATTTAAATAATTATTATTTATATTATGTCCCTTTTTAAATGTAGTAATTGTATTCAAGGAACATGACACCTAATAATATGGCTTTATGACTTTAGCTCGCAGAAATCGTATCATGTAATATCAACAGCTTTGGAGCTGGTGGTGATTCAGTTCTCTATCGCCGACATTCAAGTCATTCACGGAATGAACTCATATGAGTCTAACAACATAGAACAACTTCAAATTATCAAATCACTCTTGAGGTATGAAATATACCAATTCTTATATAAACGGTAAATAAAAATTATAGAAAATTAAAATTACTCTGCCTAAAGTAAAATGATACGTAGGTACGAAATATTATTCTATCAATCCATTGTGAAAAATAATCAAGTACCTCCATAAGTAAGTATTTAAATAAATTTATAGTCACTTTTTTTATTTTTATATGAATACCGCACAAGAGTCTCAACTGCTCCCAACCGTCTAGAGCTAGTGAGACTATGGCCTCCCCAAATAGGGCATGTTGTGAGGCTGAAGGTAGTGGGGAGGGAAAGGAGATTGGAAAGAGTAAAGTACCTGACCATTCAGATCTGGTCACCAAACACGGCTAAAGCCATTTCAAGCAACGTTTCGATTCTGAATGGTGGTCTTTCACCAGGGCGATACTTATAGTTTCTATTACTCTGGAACGTGCCCATATACCCGCACCTATACTTTTTAAAATTATTTTTATAGGAATTAAATGTGTCATGAAACATATCAATTAAATAAAAGTTATTAGCGCACGCCGGGTTTGAACCCGCGACCTTTGGATTCGTAGTCGAGCGTCTTACCACTCGACCACGGAGGGCGTCTGTTTCTAGAAGAAAGTTTGTGGGTTTTAAAATAGAAATTATAAATATAACATTCAACGGATACCCTGATCTTGAACTTAATTTTTAAAGAAGTAGGCACCCATCGCACAAATAACCTAAAAAAACATCTAGTACTTATTTGAATAAATTAGATTTTGTCAATAACTTAGAAAAAAATAATTAAATGTGACTTTGGGAATAATATATCATATTATACTTAATTATCAAATATTTTTCATGTAGGATTTTGTAATAAATTTCCACTTTTGATAAAAGGAAACCTATTTCTGCTAACGTGAAGAAACACAGCCTCAAAAAAACCTAAATAGGCGACTGTTCATAGAATGAACAGTGGAAGAAAGTTTAGAATGTTGTATTATTATAATAGAACTAGTTTAGTCTTGACACACACGTCAAAAGAGACATGGTGAGTAAATCGTGAAGTAGCGCAATCGGAATAAAAATTCAACTTTTTTATGTATGAGCAAAAATTATCAGTATGGTTTTTGCAGACATTAGCGCCCCACACGGCGATCTAACGAATCGTGTACAGAAAACGGTTTAGTGTATTAATACTATCAGATTACAGTTTAAAAAATAGAAATATGTTACTCAAGTACTTATTTATTTAAGTTACTGCCTTTTTTGGTTTATAATATTATAAGGTAAAATCAAAATACACGAAAATGGATGTAAATCAAAGAAACAAAACAAAACGTGTCAAAAAAATCATAATATGTTTATGTTTTAGACACCTACAAACAGATTAGTACATACAATCATAAAAAAATAAGTAAAGTGCATTAGTCGTTTATTGTCTTATTTACCCCTTTCTATCGAAAGGGGTAAATAAGACAATAAACGATGTTGAACTCAGAGCAAGAATATAAGGAGAGAGAGCTACATATTTTTACCCAACCTATATAAATTTACGATAAATCAGTTTCTCCAGGTTTATACGTCGTAAAACGCGAGAGAAAGAGATAAGACAAGTTCTCACACAATATAGCATCGCTTTTAAGTATGTAAGCCAGTTCTCCGTCTCCCGCGTCTCCGGCGACTCCGCCCACTACGTTTTGATATGCGACATAACGGGACATAACTCAGTGGTTTTTGAGGTTATATCCTATATTTGTGTTAATAACAATACTGTAAAAAAACAAAGACGTTACATATATATAGACACGTTATAGCCTTAGAATATTAACACAAAATGTGGCAAGCAAGACACACACGTTACCAGTAAATTCATCATCCAAATATGGTCATGTGTGACAAAAATAGACATTCATAGAATATATGTGTATGAACGAAACAGATCCGAAGTTCGGACCGCGTTCCATACTTGCTTGTGTAGCGGTTGCGCTGCGCTTCGCTCCCCCCACCATTTCATCATTGTCTGAAACAACTAACCAGTCAATAAATGCATTAGCTCCGGAACAGACGTGTCTTTAATATTACTCCTTTTATGTTTAACCCCACACACCTTCATTAAAAATGTATACAACGCATGTACTCTAAAGTGGTGACCCCGACGTGATCTGAACACGCAACCTTCTGAATTGCATTTTTCTTTACAAATATTTTCAATGTTCTTTTCACAAATGTTTTCAATGTACTTTTTACAAATGTTTTCAAATATGGTTTTAATATGTTTTAGACAAAGTTTTACTATTACTCCTTTCCGAAATGTGTGTGACTTTACTAGGAGGGGAGGGATGTAGCGGTTGCGCTGCGCTTCGCTCCCCCCACCATTTCATCATTGTCTGAAACAACTAACCAGTCAATAAATGCATTAGCTCCGGAACAGACGTGTCTTTAATATTACTCCTTTTATGTTTAACCCTACACACCTTCATTAAAAATGTATACAACGCGTGTACTCTAAACTTGAAACAACCTCAAGCGACGCGTGACCATTTAGTAATAAATCGGCTTAAACACCGATCACACCAACTAGCGTGATTGTAGCTTGCCACTATAAGAGCGCTATAACGTGTCTATATTTATGTAACGTCATTGTAAAAAAGGGTTTTACAAACAAACAAAAACATTATGTCGACATGGGCTATAAACTGATGTATAAATACCCTAGCCCTAGCCCCACCTGAGTCAGGAAAAAACATCTATCCTGACTACACTAGCACTCTATCCTTGTATATTATTGCTATGAGACTTTGAATTACATATCTTGTAAGGAAAAGTTGAATCAAAGGGCATTACTACACCATTCAGTGTTGAGTTTCAACACTTATTTGAAAAACATGACAAATATTCATAAAAAGTCATTTTTCGGAGCTTATTTGAACTTACCCCCTTTTTCCTTTCGCTCGCAGAATTATAATTGGTGTAAGGTAGACGTTACTTTGCCTGGTTTATACTAAAATGAATGAAATAATGTAGATACGTTACTGAGACAACGCGCGTGAATGTACTAAACTGAGTCTGAGAGACATATCTGAGATTTACTGCGTTTAGTATCACACAAACAGTCGTTTGACAGACAAGCTGTCACGGGAAAACGGGAGCTCTTCGCCCGAAATAATGCGAGATAGCGAATGCAGATATACATAGGTGTGTGGAAGGCAACCGTTTCCGTACGTCGTACTCTACTTGGCTAGTCGCTCAGTAAGTTCCTTAGAGTAACCTAGAGACCTAACTTTGCGAAATATTGTAAGGAGTTTATGACCAAGCTTGACCGAAGGAGTTATGGCGTATATGCTTCCAGCCAATAGGATGCGAATAAAACCGTAAATATAAACATTATTCCGTCTTTATCTGTTCGCGAACAATTTTGCGTTGCTACACGAGAAAGAAAGAGACGTGGATACGTTCAGATGTTGGACTAATCAGGGAATCCCCATTCTTACAAATTTACGTGAAAATCCCGTATATCTCTCTAAGTAAAACATATTAAGAATGCATTAAATCTCATTTTAAACGGAAGTTTATTATATCGAAACAAATAATGCAAAGATTTACTAAATATTGGTGTAGGTAACTATTTCTTTTGTAGGTTAGCATGTTAAATATTTGAGGTCAAACTAAAAAATACGAATTCTTGGAGTAAATACCTGTGGAAACTGATTTTTATGGTCCTTCGTTAATTCAGTTGAAGCAACCAACAACTGCACATATAGCCATAAATCGTTTTTTTTTAATATTGCACTAAATTCACTTAAGTAATTGTATATTTTAAGCTTTTCGTTTGTCAATTCGACTGACAAGTAAACTACTGTGAAGTTAGTAATATATTGAAAAATGGCTACACGACTTTTAGCACGCCCTAAATCATATGTTCTTAATAACAATTGTTTGTCTCTTTTTCTCATATTTCTATACAACCGAGCATAAAGAGAGAGCTATATTTTGCGAGTATGAACGATTTGACTCATAATTAGGACGGCCTCTCTTTATATTGTTACTCTAAGGTAAGTTCGTCGGGGAAGAGAGATTATAACAGTAACGCGGGACGTTCATATAGCTATCTCATCCGTACACACACATTCTGTTTAGTATTGCTATCCTTTTCATGAGCGTTATGAGCCTTGAAACTTAAATCAAGACCGTACTACATTTATCGTTCGATTTGTATGAATATGACGCGTTTTGTATTTAATGTCTATGGGTTTATATGATAGATAAAAATCTTTTTTGCTGTGGCAATAATAGTTTTACACGCTACACCTGTTGGTAAAGATATTATTTGTTTATAATGACTAAACAAACACCACGATAACTCGCCTACCCAATAGTGCTACCAATATCACGATGCCTATAAGAATTAATTATTATTGCTTTTCATAGATATTATTATCGGAGCTCGGTGATCCAACACAATATTAATACATTTTATTTATATGATTTATAGATTACTCGCGCAGGTAGGCAGATAAACAGATAAGTGCGTACACTATTTTCAAGCTGGTCGAAGATAAGGCGGTTTTAAAATCCGTATCGTGTCGAAAATCAATACCTTTATATTTCTTGGAGTGTCCGATATTGAATAAAATTATCAATTTTGATTTTGAGGACTCGATGACTAGATGACGAATGAGGCGTGTATCGAGGGACTTGAAATGAAATCTGCTTTATCAAATTGTTTATCAGACTGTAACGCCGATGAAAGTGTAATGAATAGGAACAAGAAAGGGACGCTTAGATGGTTTGGGCATGTTGAACAAATGAACAAAGAAAAGAGTGTGAAAAGAGTGAGTAGACATTTAAAAAATATTTACAATTACTAATAAAGTCATGTGAAGATTTAGAATAACAAAAGACTATGTATGAGACGATGTATGAATGTTAATAAAGCAAGGAGTGTGTGCCAAGACAGAGTTGTATGGCGGTCCGTCCTCTCTGCCTACCCCTGCGGCGAAACGGCGTGATGGTCAGTTGGTTTTTTTTTAGTTTTTTACAATTACTATAATAAAGCAGTGTGAAAAGAATAAATGATGCGAAAGTGAAAGGAAGATAAAGTCGGGGACACCCGAGGAAGACATGGCACGAATCAAATACTTGAATCGGGCCATATGAAGAGTCAGAATAACAGAATTATATGTATGAGGCGATGTATGAATGTGAACGAAGCAAGGAGTGTGTGCCAAGACAGAGTTGTATGGCATTCCGACCTCTCTGCCTACCCCTGCGGTAAACTTCGTGATGCTTAATTATTTTTGCATTTTACGTGATGTAAAAAGTTTTTATATTTTTCTTCGAAAAGTCACAGATTTATTTTTACAAACTGTATTGAAAAACCGAGACAGCTAGGTTTAATTTTATATTTGGAAAAGTTTTATTAAATATACTATGCACTTAAGCTATTATTTTTTCTTCCCAGTTATAATCAAATGTTTCCCATTAATAAGTGTTATTATCTTACAATTATTATTATTTGTTTGGTTCACCTTAACATATTTTGAGCATGGAGAAAGTTTTTATTTGTATTTACATGAAAATAGTGTAAAGCCGAAAATAATTGCTACTAGCCTTCACGGTTGAAAATGTACAGACATTTTAATAATTTACCTAAAAGACAAGGAATCTCAGTAAAACGATCGGAAAAATACGAAAAAATAATAAAATCTATATCTCTCTTAGAAAAATAAACAAAAATGTAGCTATTAAATAAATTACCTAAGTACAACGTAATCCGCCATAGCAGAAAATGCTTCAATCAATATTGACGATACAAAAAAAACTAAAGCATTTTTTTTAAACTTCGTCTGAAAAATCACTTCACCTTATCATTTTTATTTCACTGTTCATTGTTCTATTTTGTTGTTGCAAATATGGCGCGTTGATATTAAATTTAATCTACGTACAACCTACAATACATTATCATTGTTTTGCCGAAGGTTCTAGACGTGGATCGTTCAAAAGAATCACATTGTCGCGGCAGCATTAGAAGTCGTATTTACAAGTTTTATACACATTTCCGCAGTCTAGTCGATCTTGTCGAAAACTCCGGCGTTAGTTAGATTCTCTGCTGTTTTCACTGGAACCTCCCCCTAGGGTCTGTTCTCCCGGCGCCGCCCCGGCGGGAGAGCCGGCCGACCCTCCGCGGACACCACCAGCCCCTCCTTGATCCGCTTCTTCTGCTTCATCCTCCTGTTCTGGAACCAGATCTTGACCTGCGTCTCGTTGAGCTGCAGGGCCGAGGCGATCTCGATCCGTCTCGCGCGGGTCAGGTACTTGTTGAAGTGGAACTCCTTCTCCAGCTCGGTGAGCTGCTTGTTGGTGAAGTTGGTTCTGCCCGTGTTGTTGATGTTGAGCAGCGAGTTGGTGAGCAGGGCGGAGGGCTGCAGGCTGATGCAGGGCGCGCGCTCCATGCCCGGCCCGCCGTACTCCATGGGCGGGGGCGGCAGCTTCGGCGCTGGAAACAAAAACACACTCGAATTAGTATTCAAATATCTGCGCTACACGTGAAATGTTTTGACTCTTCTGTACAAAATACACTCCACGCTCTCGAGGTCCCGAGGGAAGTCATTTCTCATACGTGTATATTGGGGCACTGTGTGCGGGGTCTTTCTGAGGTCTGCGGAAAGGAAGTAGTGAACTTAGGTCTTGAAAAGACCCATGCTGAAGGAGGAAGGAAACACAGAGGCCTGCTTGGTCAAGGGTGTTAAGACGCTCGACTACGAATCCAGAGGTCGCGGGTTCGAACCGGGGTGCGCAAATTTAATTAATATGTGTCGTAACAAATTTAATTCATATAAAATAATGCATACCATGTTTGCGGTCCGTTCCAGAATGGTAGATACTAAGTATCTCCCTGGTGAAAGATCACCATTTAGAATCGAAACGTTGCTTGAAATGGCTTTAGCCGTGTTTGGTGACCAGATCTGAATATCCAGGTACTTCCCAATCTTCCCTCTTACTCGTCTCCTTCCCCTCCTCGCTACCTTCAGCCTCAACATTCCCCGATTGGGGATGCCATAGTCTCACTGGCTCTAGACAGTTGAGAGCAGTTGAGACTTCTGTGGGATATTGACTGTAAGCAAAAAAACCTTTCCCCGGTTGAGCTGTCGTGAAAACGACCCGTTCTCATATACAAAATGTCAGCCGTGTACAAACGTTGGGCGCGAATTCGACGTGTCTCCAAAGAGATCACATACACAGATAATTCTTCGGAGCATTTTTCATTGAAATACCGGTGGAACAAGTGAGGCAAATGAGTGCAAACATTGTAGTTTGTGATCAACATGTCAATTCGTTAAATTTTGTGTCCTCTTCCGATTTTTGAAATAGCAGGTCGTAGGTCAGATTTCAATCGGTAAATTCTGTTCCTAGGTATATGGGTACACATGGGTACCTATCTAATTTACCGTCGCAGAGTTGCTTGGAGAAACAATGTATGGAGAGAGAGCTATTTTTTTACCCAACCGATACAAACTTGCGAAAAATTACTTTTTCCGGGTTTTCACGTCGTACACCATGAGAGAGAAAGAGACAACAAATATAATACTCCGCTTCTACGTACTGTCACAATGATCTTGGGCTCCTGGGTCACCGCGGGACTCCGTCCACATTTTTTATCAAGCCACTAAACTTGACACAACTTAACGGTTTTTTAGGTTAGATGCCATATTTTTATTGATAGCAATACTGTGAAAAAGTTGTTATACGAATAAACAAAAACATTATGTCGATATGTGATATAAATACACTAGCCTTGGTCTTAGCCACGCCGAGGTCTGCCGAGTCCGGTAAAAATCATCAAAAACTGACTACACTGCATTGGATTGATACCACTCTATATACTCTAAGCAGAGTTGTAAAAGCCTTTACGGATGATGAATACGCACCTCCCCGAGTTAACACGAAAGTTCCTCAAGGCTGGACACCAGATTCAATCAAATCGATCTTATTTTCTATTCCTAGTTAGCAAAGTTCCCCGTTCTAGGCTACTTACCCTTACAGGTAATCCTCCGTGTCTTTGGTTGTTCCTATAAATTATTTATCTCTCTCAGACGTGAGGGGGAGGCTGTAGCAGTCTTCTGTCATCCCCTAATTGATGATTCATCTTATTTTACCTCCGACAGCGGCCGCACCATAAGTTGAACGCACCAAAGGCGACATTCTTACCCAGCCAGTTCCAGACAATATTCTATTTCGAAACAATTCCGCCCATTTTAACTTCTTTGTTCAGTGGATCTCTTATTTTATTTTTATGTTATGATCTTGAAGTAACAGTTTATGGAGGGAGAGCTAATTATTTTTACCCAACCTATACAAACTTGAGATAAATCCCTTTCTCCGGGTTTTCACGTCGTCCACCATGAGAGAAAAAGAGACAACAAATACAATACACCGCTTCTATGTACTGTCACGATGATCTTGGTCGCCTGGGTCACCGCGAGACTCCGCCCACATTTTTTATTGTGGCACTAAACTTGACATAACTAAACGGTTTTTTAGGTTATATGCTATATTTTTGTTGAAAACAACACTGTGAAAAAGTAGTTTGAAGAATAAATAAAAACATTATGTCGATATGTGCTACGAATGGATGTATAAATACCCTAGCCTTAGTCTTAGCCACGCCCAGGTCCGCCGAGTCCGGTAAAAATCATCGAAAACTGACTTCACTGCCTTGGATAGCTACGTTTTATTATGCGACATAAAGGGTTTTTAAGGTTATATCCTATATTTTTGTTGATAACAATTTCGTGAAAAAGTTGTCATACAAATAAACGTTATATCATGTCGACATGTGCTATGCATGGATGTAAAAAGGTGTGTCCACGAAAACCCTAGCTACGCCTGAGTCTGGAAAAAATCAATAATCCTAACTACACTGCTTCGCAAAGCTATCCCTCCCTTGGAGCAAGAGTATATATGGGGAGATGGCTAAATATTCTTACCCAACCAATAAAAATTTACGAAAATAATTATCTCCGAGTTTTTCCGCCGTATACCATTAGAGAAAAGAGACATGAAAAGTCGCCACACAATATTGCAGCACTTCTAAGTATGTAAGGATGTTCGAGCTAACTTCAAATCATCGAGTCGCATAATTTACGTCAACAGATTTTGAGGTTATTTCCTATATTTGTGTTGATTAAAAGACTTGCAGCGGTTATACTAATAAATCTAAAATTATGGTTATACGTGCTCTGCGTGAATTTTCAAATAAGACCAAACAAAGCTGCCAATGCCCTAAGATAGATCGCACCACTCAGATGAAGTACCTTGGCCTCACCATTGATCCGTACCTCAAATGGAACCTTCACACGCAAATCATTGCACATAAAATCAGAAAAACCATTTTCTTTTTTAGAACCATAAGAAACTTTCTTGACTTGAAACACTTAAAAATGATTTACTTTGCGATATGTCAATCTTTTATTGAGTATGGTATCTATCCGTGCAAACAAGCCGATGATCCGACAGTCCTATATCATGTATATCTACTAAGAGCGGCGGGCCATTGCTCTTTCAAACACGCAAATCTAATGTCCCACCAGCGACGTGAGTTGGCCCATCGACCCATTGGGAGCAGCCGAAACTGCCAAGTGTGAGTAAACTGTTTTTGTTTATTGGATTTATTCCTTCTGGTATTCTGATTTCTTTTAATTTCCTTGTATTATGTCTGTGAATACCCACGTTGTAAATAATTTAGTAATAAGTTCGTAATAAGTTTTATTTGTATTTTTATTGTATGTGTAAATATTAATGTTTTTTAATGTTAGCATCTGTTTCCTGTTAGCCAATTTAGTTTGTCGCCTGACATTTTTACTACTTTTTAAAATCTATTTTGCTATGTATAATTCTCATTCCAAGACAAACCTTCTGTTATTGGTGTGTGTGTGTTATTTTGACTTTATAAATCATTTTAAAGGTGTATTGATATTGTTTTGTATAATGTGTTCAAATATGTTTATTAAAAATGTCCGAAATCCATGTGGGCGGTAACTAATAGGCTTTCCAACATATCTTTGTCTCTTTCTATCGAGTCAGTATAAAGTCAACCGTCCCGACTACCCTGTTTCGCAAAGCTATCCCTCCTGTACATTATTGC
The DNA here is from genome assembly GCA_022651775.1 of Drusus annulatus. Lineage (NCBI taxonomy): Eukaryota > Metazoa > Arthropoda > Insecta > Trichoptera > Limnephilidae > Drusus > Drusus annulatus. The sequence goes on along the minus strand of JAGWCC010000009.1, from coordinate 234,013 downwards.
TCTAAAGTTGCAACAGTGCGAAGCCAGTCTCACGTGTCCGTTGAAAAGGGTTGCGGCCTGTTTACTTTTCGTCCTAAACAAATGGCCGAAGTCCTGCGGAAATATTGACTCTCCCTTCCTAATTCTGTGTGCGTTTTGCGCAAATGTGGGCAAAAGGGATCTAGCGCCTGTGCAAGCAAGCCTCGGAGTTACATTACGAGATGAGATACAATGTCTAGTACCCATACACCTTTCGACACAATGCAGCGGCGGCTTTGTGGGAGATTAGTCAGGCCGCCGACAAACGAGGCTGGAATTCCTCTGGCAGTGACCACTCGGAGAGTAAAGAGTTTCCGCCGAAAGAAATGTGACTAAACGGATTCTTGGACGACGGGAATGACCAGGGATATTTCAATTGTCACTCGTCAAGTTGCTGTACCTACCTGATGTCTCTGTACCTTGGAGGACGTGGAGGGGTACCTTTGCGAAACAGCGTAGTCAAGAGACAGAGATTTAAGTTAAAGGATTTTGGATAGCCTATTAGTTACCGTCCACATGGAATTCGGACATTTTTAATAAACATATAACACGTTAAACAAAACAATATCAATACACCATTAAAATGATTTATAAAGTCAAAATATCAAACAAACACTAATAACAAAAGGTTTGCCTAAATAATGATGGAAGCTTTTTGTTGATTTCACGTCTTTATATCGTTAAAAATATGAGAATTCTAAAGTTCGGTCAAAAATATTTTAAACTGTTGAAATACCTCTGAAAAGTGATGTTTTGTAATCTTTGTTTGGTCTTATTTGAACATTCACGCATAGCACATATCACCATCAAGTTTGATTTATTTATATTTATGTATGACCACTGCAAGTTTTTTAATCAATACAAATATGACGGCCTGTATGGTCGAGTGGTAAGACGCTCGACTACGAATCCAGAGGTCGCGGATTCGAACCCGGCGTGCGCAGATAAATTTTATTAAATTTTATATGTGTCATAACACATTTAATTGATATAAAATAAAATATAGTATATTTGAGGCACGTTCCAAAGTGGTATATATTATAAGTATCGCCCTGGTGAAAGACCACCATTCAGAATTGAAACGTTGCTTAAAATCGCTTTATATCGTTACTCCAAGCTCTGTACCTAGTAAGTGCCTTTCTACTTGTTATTTGATATGCTGTCTGATCATTGTCCTTACAAAGAAAACAAACGTACCAACATCTCCATTGAGAACATTTGTTTCAGTAATATTTGAACAGGAATGTTGTGCACGATAATAATCTAGACAATTTATCAAAAACATTTTATATGTCTTAAACCCTTTGATACGGAGAATTACGATCATGTATTATTAATTATTACTATCCTACCTTGACCATATCGTCGCAGGAAAGGCAAAAGAGCTGAAGCGCCATTTCGGGAAGCTTACACCAGAGAAACTTTAATTTATTTTTTTTTACAATCAAATTCATAAGTCTTCAGTATCTGGTTGGATTTTGAAAAAAATAAGTCAACTCAGATAATTCAACGCTCTCGCTGAGTTACCTGAAGCGACAAAAAGCTGAAAAAAGGTCCAAACTTGTGTCGCTTGAGTTGAACCTTCTCCTAAATGAAAAATATATAAGATGGCTGAAGGGCCAGAAAAGTCTTCAGAATCAAACGAGAGTGAGAGTATTCGATGCAGAAAAAAGAACTGATCAAAACTGCACTTAACTCATTTTTAACCAAAGCGTCGCTTAAGCCTTTTTGACTTTCCAGAGAAGATATATAAAACTTCCCAAATATGTAAATCCGCAAACGTGTCTAACAAGGTAGAGTTAATATAAATATGCAATAGTGAAAATTTAATCACATCAATTATCTTGGTTTATAAGGAATTAATTAATCAATTATTTATTAATTTTATTTTAAGCTAGCAGTCCACAATGGAGTGCTTGTACCAACCCTGATGTATGGTAGTGGGGCATGGAACTGGCAGAGGAAGGATGAAAGTAGACTGAATCCTGTGGAAATGAGATCATTGAGACGTATGTGCGTAAAACCATGTATGACCGTGTTAAAGATGTGGATGTCCGGAAAGAATGCAAAGGCTGATGTGAGCGTAATGAATAGGATCAAGAAAGGGACGCTTAGATAGTTTGGGCATGTAGAGCGCATGAACGAAGAAAGGAGTGTGAAAAGAATACTCGTATATGATGCGAAAGTGAATGGAAGAAGAAGTCGAGGACGCCCGAGAAAGACACGGCACGATCAAGTGAATCAAATACTTGTATCGGGTCATGTGAAGAGTCAGAATAACAGAAGAGCATGTATGAGACGATGTATGAATGTGAACGAAGCAAGGAGTGTATGTCAAGACAGAGTTGTATGGCGGTCCATCCTTTCTGCCTACCTCTGCAGGGAAACGGCGTGATGGTTAGTTAGTTAGTAATCTTGGTTTATTTCAGAGTGGTAGATAGTATATAAGATAAGTATCGCCCTGGTGAAAGACCACCATTCAGAATCGAAACGTTGCTTAAAAATGGCTTTAGCCGTGTTTGGTGACCAGATCTGAATAGCCGGGTACTTCCCAACCTTCCCTTTCCTCATCCTCTTCCCCTCCCCACTACCTTCAGCGTCAAAACATACCCCAATCGGGGATGCCATAGTCTCACTGGCTCTAGACGGTTGGGAGCAGTTGGGACTCTTGTGCGGTATTCACTATAAAAAATTTCAAGGTGTAACGACGTTTCATGTCGTTTCTTTCTTGCAGTGTCCACATCTATAGCAGCTATTGACCGTGAGATTCTTAAATCATGTCTTCTTATATCCTATCTTACCATGTTGCACCTACCTATTACCCTGGAGGTGATTTTTCACAAAAACAGCGCTATACAAATTATCCAAATATTATTATTATGGTATAACCAATGACGTTACAAATATATATAGAATATTAGCCTTAGAATATTAACACAAAATGTGGCAAGCAAAACACACACGTTACCAGTAAATTCATCATTCAAATATCGGTCATGTATGACAAAAATAGACATTCATAGAATATATGTGTATGAACGAAACAGATCCGAAGTTCGAACCGCGTTACATACTTGCTTGAAACGACCTCAAGCGACGCGTGACTGTTTAGTACTAAATCGGCTTAAACACCGATCACACCAACTAGCGTGATTATTGCTTGCCAATTTGAGAGCGCTACAACTTGTATATATTTATATATATAACGTCATTGTTTATAACATGTCATGTCATGAGGGATCTAATTAAACCATTACAGACAAAGGGGTAAACTTATAGCAACGTGCATCTGATGTCTGTATCAATTTTCAGTGTTATGGGATTTAAGTAAATAACCCCTAAATTAGCTGGAGTTATATTAAGGCAATGTTGTGGGGTGGGGGTACCCGCTGTCCAGCGCTAATCCTCGCCGTCTGGTCAGTCTAGTCACATACAGCTGTCGGTAGATAGATCGAGGTAATACACAACAATGAAAATCTACTTTGGGACATGTTTCAGAAACAAACAGCAAGACGAAAACTGTTCTAAAAATTACGAAAATTCAACAATTTTTTTTCAAATTCTAGACATATTTTCCTGTTTCATATTTTTGTCACTTAAACTTATTTGTATTTAGGTATGACAAACAGAAATCTTTTGAACGCTAGGAAACCATCTAGTCATATATTATAAATAACTTTAAAATAAGTCTAACCTCAAAGCAATAATATACGAGGATCATTAACTCCTTTGCCTGCTTTTATCATATTATTTTATATATTATCATATTCTTAACAATAAATTGAATTTGTCGAGTAGTCTAATATTAATTGTATTTCCAGTAAGCTCATAAAATTTCTCATTATTCTTTTATCACGTTCTCAGTTGACGTTTTACCTCTTTCATTTCATATTATACGTTTGTTTATTTCTGTTCCTTTGTTATAACTTTAATGATATTCTTTTGTTTCTTACTGTTCTTTTTTTTCTCAGAGCAATAATATATCAGGAGGGAGCGCTAGTGTAGTCAGTATTGATGCTTTTTGCCTGACTGGGGCGTGGCTAGGGCTATGGCTAGGGTATTTATACATCCATTCATAGCACATGTCGACATGATGTTTTTTTTTATTTGTAAAACCACTTTTTCACTATTTTTGTAAACAAAAATGTAGGATATAACCTAAAAACCTATGAGTTTTGTCCTGTTATGTCGCACAACAAAACGTAGTGGGAGGAGTCACCGGAGACGCGGGAGACGCAGAACATGCTTACATGCCTAAAAGCGATGCTACATTGTGTAAGGACTTCTCTTATCTCTTTCTCTCTCACGGTTTCCGACGTAAAAACCCGGAGAAAGTGGTTTATCGTAAATTTGTATGGGTTTGGTAAAAATATTTAGCTTTCTCTTCATATATAACAAATAAAAATGATCAATATATGTTATGATTTATGATCTTCTCATTTTTCGAGTTTTTTTTTTAATCACGTAAACATAATATTATTTTGCACACTTTAAACGAAAATCGTGCATAGTTTAAGATGCAAATCTTTATATATACCTAGGTATATTTTTGATGACTTTATTTCGATTATTTGTGTGTAATAACTCACGTAAACTGATAACATACCTAAATGCTTAGAAAATATTTTTTTTGTTTTTCATTTTCCGTATTTATTAACGTAGGTATCTACCTACTCCGGGTTTTGACTTCTAGATTCGTAACCAAGAAGATTATCACTCTGCCAGAGAGTTCAAAAGATAACTGTCGTTGCTTTCACATCCTTAATATCGTGTATCACAAATGAAGAGAATTATTTTCTAAATTGACTGACACCCCCTCTTGTGTCGGCCATCTGACCATTCCTACCCTTTATTTCTGGGTATTGGACAAAGCGCCCTAATCTAATAATTTCAACTGACTTATGTGTTATTGCCTTAAGTTCTGTGACCACCACGAGATCACGTCCGGCGTCTATTATTAAAATAAACGAATTAGTTAACAGGCAGAAGATGTGTTGTACCTTGGAGTAAAGAATATGTAAGGATCCGGCTAAATTTTAAGTTATTATGATATGGTGATTGTGTCCTGCCAGAAGTGACCTGCCAGGTATCAGTATGTTGCTGTATATTTATAAAAAACTACGAATTAATATTAAGTAGAAATTAAGATTTGCACAGCGCCCTTCAGGGTATTTTTTATCAAAAGGGCGCTATACAAATTTTCCAAATATTATTATTATTATGGAGAGAGAGCCAAATGTTTTTTCCTCAACCTATAAAAATTTGCGATACACCACTTTCTCCGGGTTTTCACGTCATACACCATGAGAGAGAAAGAGACAAAAAAAGTCGCCGCATAAAATTAAAGAAATTATAAAGATTATGAAGTAATCATAGAACCAGTGACACCAACGCAGCAACCTACAGTCCGCCTCGGAACAGGAATCCCTAGTGAGGAGGACTGTGAATAAAATATTATTGTTTTTCAGCATATCTGTTTTTCGAAATGTTATATTGTAATTAATAAAAAATAAAATATACATATATATTGCAACACTTCTAAGTATGTAAGGATGTTATAAGGAAGTCCGCGCCAACTTCACACCATCGAGTCGCGTAACTTACATTAGCAGATTTTGATGTTATTTCCCATATTTGTGTTGGTTAAAGTACTTGCACTTGTTTAACAAAACAATCAAACACGATGGTGATATGTGCTATGCGTGAATGTTCAAATAAGACCAAACAAAGATTATAAAACATCACTTTTCAGAGGTATTTCAGTAGTTTTAAATATTTTGTATCGAACCTTAGAATTTTCACATTTTTAATGATATAAAGACATAAAATCGACAAAAAGCTTCCATCATTATTTAGGCAAACCTTCTGTAATTAGTGTTTGTGTGATATTTTGACTTTATAAATCATTTTAATGGTGTATTGATATTTTTTTGTTTAATATGTTCAAATATGTTTGTTAAAAATGTCCGAATTCCACGTGGGCGGTAACTAATAGGCTATCCAACAGCCTTTAACATATCTTTATCTCTTTCTATCGAGTCAGTGTAAAGTCAACCGTCTTGACTACACTGTTTCGCAAAGGTACCTCCACATATACATTCTTACTCCAAGTGTCGTACCAACTCAGAAAAAAACGAATGGAAAAATTTGTAACTGTAGGTTGTAGAAATATAATTTGGGCAAAAGAAATTTCAAACATTTCATAGATAAATATAAACTCCATTATAAAGATACATAATTTAATCAGATATACAGTGCCTGGTACTGTAATAAAATGCAATATTTCGGAACAACAGAAAATCTACACCACTGACTTAAATATCGCAACACTGAGCAAACGCTAAAGATAGAAATTCATGAAATCGCAAAACCTCAGTAATTGTCGCTGTGCTCGACTTAAAGGTAAGAAACATCCACATTAATGGATTGCACTGAGCGCTAAGCTGACTAAGCGATGTTGACATAGTTATATCCCGAGCAATTCGTTACTAAAATTGCTATAACGTTATTAACGAATTTGTTATCAAAATAATATTGGTTTATGCATTCCAAATTGTAAAACAGAACGTACATATTATATTTACTGGTCGGTAGCTGAGTGGAGAAACGCGTCGGATTTCCACCCGGGCGTCGTGGGTTCAATTCCTCTGCTGGCTAAGTCCTCCATCATTACGCAAGCAACATCTTCCGCTTATTATGATGGTAGTAAAAGTTTTTCAAATATTTTCAGGTTATCCGTAACCAGCGAATGTTAGTCCTTTAAAAAAAAATTCGTCGCTGGAAAAGGCAAAAGGGCTTGAGCGACACTTTGGTTCAAAACGAGTTTAATATACTCTGACTTTCGTCTGATTCTGAAGACTTTTGTGGCCCTTCAGCTATCTAAAATATATTTACCATTTAAGAGAAGGCTTGACTCAAACGACACAAGTTTGGGACTTTTTTTAGCTTTTAGTAGTTTCAGTTGACTCAATGAGAGCATTGGGTAGCCTGAGTTGACTTTTTTTTAAATACTACCAGGTACTGACGATTTATGAAGTTTGTTGTAAAACAAAAAAAAACTTTAAAGTGCTCTGATGTAAACTTCCCAAAATGGCGTTTCATCCCCTTTGCCTTACCAGCGACGATAAATATAAGTTTATATTTTAAGGCTTTACATCTGTGTTCTTGTTTTTGTTAAGTCGAGTTGAGGAAAAAACCTAAAATTATCGGTAAAAGGAATGGTTAGTAGGACTCTTCCGCTAAGTCTTCGGTTGAGGGTACAATGTTACCTGACTCATCGTTTGCTAAGATTTGATCTATGAAATCGGCCGTGCATATCCCGAAATGATCGTTCGCTGTTATAAGGCTCGGTGATACGTGCAGCATTAATTCAATTAACCTTCTTACTTCCCATAATTTTCCCTCGTCAAATTTGAAAAGCAGTAAACGCGTAAGCCTTATCTGCGATCACGTCCGTCAAGTGCCAGAATGTTAACAACTTGTTCAGCGTGTCGCCCCAGGGGGCGGGGGAGGTGGTGGCGTAGCCAAGAGGGGAGGGTGGAGTCAGGGCGGCGTGACGCTAGCCGGTGACGGAGCTTGCTACGGCACCCCAGAGCAATAATACACAGAAGAAAGCACTTCTGTAGTCAGTATTGATGATTTTTGCCTGACTCGGGCCTGGCTAAGACTAGGGTATTTTTACGTTAATTTATGGCACATGTCTACATAGCGTTTATTACTTCCGTGGGCTCGAGGGCTCTGGGGACAGGATTTATTTATTATTATAGTGAATAGCGCACAAGAGTCTCAATCTTGAAGTAACAATATATGGAAAGCTAATTCTTTTTACCCAACCCATGCAAATTTACGATAAATCACTTTCTCCGGGTTTTTACTCCATACACCATGAGAAAGAAAGAGACAACAAAGTCTCCCAAATTATCATACTGCTTTAAGTATTGTTAGAATGTTCTTCGTGTCTCGCGTCTCCGTTGACTCCACCCACACGTTTTGATACGCGAAATAAATTAACATAACTCAACGGTTTGTTAGGTTACATGCTATATTTTTGTTTATAACAATACTGTGAAAAAGTGGTTATATGAATAAACAAAAAATTATGTCAACATGTGCTATGAATGGATGTATAAATACCCTAGCCCTAGTCCTAGCCGCGCCTAGGTATAGCTGAGTCCGGCAAAACTCATAAAAACTGACTACAGCAGCGCTCTCTCTTGCATATAATATTATTGCTCTGAGGTCCCAACTGCTCCCGACCGTCTAGAGCCAGTGGGACTATGGCATCCCAATTGGGGTATGTTGTGAGGCTGAAGGTAGTGGGGAGGGGGAGTAAATGGGGAAGAGGAAGGTTGGGAAGTTTCTGGCTATTAAAATTTGGCCATTAAGCACGGCGAAAGGCATTTCAAGAAAAGTTTCGATTCTTAATGATAGTCTTTAACCAGGGCGATACTTAGAGTATCTACCACTCTGGAACGTGCTGCAAACATAAAAGACTACTGCCAGATATTCATAATTTGTTACGCCACATATTAATTAACTTAAAGTTATTTACGCACGCCGGGTTTGAACCCGCGACCTCCGGACCCGCAGTCGAGCGTCTTACAACTGGACCACGGAGGCCGTCAAAGTATCAGGCACACAGAGGCGCAGGGGGCGCGGGGAACACGTCAGGCGGCTGTCACTAGCTCCTGCCTGTTCGTGATCTACTTGAAACGGAGTCACGGATCACAGAAGGTGGACCAATCGAGATATTTCAATAGTCGATAATCGATATTAGTTGGCGCTGAATGACGCACCTACTGGCAGCTGGCAGCACGCTGTTTAGCAGCTATTATTTCATGACTATGAATTAAAACATTCAGATAATTATGACAAATTTTGATTGCATAACATTGCATTGTTCACATTAAAGTGGCGAGGCCTAAAGAACCTTGAACAGAAGATCTAAACGCGCTAAAAAATCCTGTATATTAACATTTATTAAGAAAGCTCTAAAGACGGGCTATGAAGGATCATGAAAGGTTAAAATCTCAGAGCAATAATATACAAGAGAGCGCTGTAGAGAGAAAAGTATGAATAAAAATCATAGATTTTTCTTTACATATTTATCGAAAATCCTAGGAAAAGTGCCAAGACTCGAGGCTTCGCTTAGGGCTTTTGACCTTTGTAAAACGCGCTGTTTTGATTACACGCAAGTTTTTTTTTAGTAGTATAAAATCATGACAACTTCTCGTAGGATATTGTGATTTAGATTACATATAATATTATTTAGCAAATATTTAGGGAGCATGTTATTTTTTCGGTAGGTGGATGACAACCTCAGAGCAATAATATTCAAGAGAGAGCGCTGCTGTAGTCAGTTTTGATGAGTTTGCCGGACTCGGCTAGACCTGGGCGTGGCTAGAACTTGGGTTAGGGGTGTTACATGTCGACACAATGTTTTTGTTTATTCGTATAACCACTTTTTCACAGTATTGTTAAAAACAAAAATATAGCATGTAACCTAATAAACCGTTGAGTTATGTCAATTTTATTCGCGTAACATAACGTGTGGGCGGAGTCAACGGAGACGCGGGACACGAAGAACATTCCAACAATACTTTATTTATAATATTTATCATCCGCAGAGAAAAATTAGTAATTGATATAGTTTGTAACTTTCATTATTATATATTAAGTCTTAATTATTGTTCATTTGCTGTTAATTTTCCCAAAAATAAATCAAAATATTTCGTTAGACTGAAGAGCGTAAAAACGACATTTTGATTATCTGTTATTGACCTTGGTGTGATTATTTGTATTGCCTATCTGTGTGTGTTCAATAAATCCACCATCCGATAACTACCACACGAATAATGTTAATCACTGTGTGTTTATTTTATATATTAATTTAATGAAATACGTGAAATTAATCATTAATTCCCGGCGTGAAAAACTATGTGCGTTAAATCACCAAAAAAATAGCCAAAGTAGACATTTCTGACAGCATGGAAAAATTTTTAAAAAAAGTATTTGGATAAGACGCCGCTAGTGCAGTTGAATAAAGAGTGGTAATGAAGGGGTGCTACGGTCCTAGTCCGGTGGGTACAGTCAGCTAACATTGTAGGCACTGTACGAAAGCTTGTCAAGCCAGTTGATAGCTGGTAGTGTACTGTGTTGTGGGCCCCTGCTAGCCGTAGCGCCCAGTCCAGCAGAGCGTGAGATGGCGTGATGATGGAGAGATATGCTCCAGTCCCGTGCAGGGGACGCCAACCAGCGGGAAGCAAAGGGCAGGGTAGTAAAGAGTGGAACTGCTTTGTCTATTCAAACAATATTAATGCATAAACAAGCAGTTTTTGTTTTAATCTCTGCTATTTATAATTTCGCAATATCTCAAACCTCGCCAGGAAATCTGACGTGTGTACTAGGTCAACTACTGGCAAATACTGTTTCTAGAAACCAGTTCCAGTTCGTTTCGTCCTCGAAATATCGCTAGCCACCTCATTCCCCCCATGAATTTAAAAAAAATCATAGGAATCCGTTCCTGATAATTTAAAACACGGCTTAATTTTTCTTGAAACTTCTATGGTACCAGGAACCGGTTCCAAAAATAGCTGGTAGTTCCTCGCCAGTCACCGGTAGCTGAAACCGCTGTGACACCCAATTTCCGATATCAACCATCCTGCCTCCAGTGTTAATGTGTGTACAGACGTTACACTCGGCGGTTACGCGAACCATGTACGACAGTCGCTAGCATATCAATATAATTGATGTTCAATTTAAGTACTGGCTATTCGCAGCGGATTTATAAGTTGTTTTTTTATTATTTTTCGGTGGTTTAGAGTAGTCGCCCGGTCAGTGGAAAGTGTGTCAGAGTTTTTTAGAAAACGCTTTTTTCAAATGATTTCTTATTCGCATAGTTTGATGATAACAAATATTATGATCACGTTAGCTAGCCACAAGCTTTATGTTAAGCTTATAAAAAAAATGTATTTAATATCAATGCGGTAATGACTTTATTTAGGTATTATACCTTCAAAATTTGTTGAAAGTGTTACAGTAGAATTCAAATTCCACAAACCCCAAATACAACCCTCTTTATTTGAATTTTGCGTCTTTACCTCCCGTTCAAATTTCTAATGGGAGAATATACTCGTACGTTCCCGCGCACCATAGAATCATGAATAATTACCGACTTGATTTGCTTATACAAAATTATAAATTCAATGATTGACAGGCCTGAATTATTAAACTTGGTTTCATTTCATGTTCCTAGCAAGACGGTTACAAGGCAGTACCTACCGTACTATTGTAGCAATTCTGCTTCAACCTCACAATTCTACACGCCTATGCGACGAATGCAACAGCTGGGAAACACATACTCCGATGTCGCTGATATATTTAACACCTTAATTTCAAACTATAAGTCTAATTTAGTACAGTTGTTGTCATCTGGTAGAGCTAAACAAATAGTTAGACCTGTTACTTAATATTATTTTTTTTATTTACTTTTACAATATTTTTTAACCCGTTATTTATTAAATATTATTAGTTATTTTTGTATCTGCTATTCAATACTCTTTTTTATTTTATTTTACACAATTTTTTGCACTAATGAGGTTACTGTTTTTTTTTAATAAATATATAAATAACTATGGTACCTTTAAAATGTTTAATGTGATATCATATAAATTTTTAAAAATCAATAATAATCAAGCCTTAATATAGCAATTCTGACAAAATCACACTCAGCTATTGCAATTCATTCTATAGGCACCTAGCAACATTTAAATTTCTCTTTGAAAACGATTATTTTTACTAAAATACATTTTCAGTATAAATATAAATATCTCGCCTAAGCGACCCTGTCAAGTGTGTACTGCCGTAGAGTACTGTCCGACCAGAGTACGGGTAGAAGTGGAGGGTGGATGCAATCACTGCGGGAGATTAGAATCTCAGAACTAAAGCGGTTATATAATAAATTCAAATGATCTGGGGAAATGCAACAAGATTGCGTGCAGCGGAAAACAAAAAACCAAAGAAAAGTGCAGAACTGTTATTTCTAAAGGGTGTCAAGGTTTGCTGGGAGTTTCCAAGCCCTCCCTCTAATATAAATCACAATTTTGATCCTTTCCGCATTCCCACGAATAACATTATTTTAGCAGAACCTTAATTTTATTTAATTTCCTCACCATGAATTAATCAATCCGCCCTATACACTTTTTGCTCAGGGATAAAAATGTAATATATATTACGTAGGTACTCTGCACAAGAGTAGTGTCTAGGTAGTAATCGTGAAATCTTTTTCTACATACTTCGTTTCATGCGTGTTGTATGGAAATGATCTTGGAGTAACGATTATAAGGAGGTATGGCTAAAAATTTCACCCAACCTATACAAATTTGTGATACGTCATATACCGTGAGAGAGAAAGAGACAAGAAAAGTTGTCACATAATACTGCAGCACTTCTAAGTATGTAAAAATGTTATCCGTCCGCGCAAACTTCACATCATCGAGTGGCATAAGTTACGTCAACGGATTTTGAGGCTATTTCCTATATTTGTGTTGATTAAAAAACTTGCAGTGGTCATACAAATAAATCAAACATGATGGTGATATGTGCTATGCGTGAATGTTCAAATAAGACCAAACAAGATTACAAAACATTACTTTTTAGAGGTATTTCAACAGTTTTAAATCTTTTTGACCGAACTTTGTAATTTTCAAGACCTAAAATTAACGGAAAGCTTCCATCATTATTTAGGCAAACCTTCTGTTATTAGTGTTTGTGTGATATTTTGACTTTATAAATCATTTTAACGGTGTATTGATATTGTTTTGTTTAGTGTGTTCAAATGTGTTTTTAAAAATGTCAGAATCCATGTGGGGGGCAACTAATAGGCTATTCAACATTCATTAATATATCTTTGTCTCTTTTCTATCGGGTCAGTATAAAGTCAACCGTCCTGACTACACTGTTTCGCAAAGGTACCTCTCCATGTCCTCCAAAGAAATTATGTTTTTTTTAACTAGGCCTATATTTTTTCCTATATTTGTAAGCACCTAGAGTGGCTATCTTGGACCGTATTATTTGTGTCTCCGTTCATCTTACACTGTATGCAGAATGATTGAATAAAGAAAGGAGCGAGCGATTTGCATTTATTTATTTTACTATATACGCCCTTATGGGCTTTTACATAACAGTGTAATATATAACATAAAATAATAGTGACAACAAATAACGTAGAGTAAATAATTAGCACCCAAAAACATAAGTAAGTTAATAAAAATATTATAATGCAATAAATTAACAGCAATATTTTTGAAAGAGGTATGCTATTATAGCCTTCTTGTAACGAGATTCAGTGCAGTTGAATATATTAACGATTTCAACGAAAGAATTACCCACTGTATGCAATCTACAAGCGAGTATCTAAATGAATCAGTTCTGATATTATTGTTACATTTAAAAATAATTTTGGATCGAGTGGTTCTGTTAGGTACATGGAAGGTAATTAAGCTAAGTAAATCAGGGCTGCTTATAATACCATTGACAATTTTAAAAACAAAAGTCAAGTCGAAAACAAGCCTCCTGTCTGAGAGTGTTAATAATTTTAATTCTTTCTTAAAATTATTATAATTTATGGTTTCAATAGGTAGACCGAGTTAGTAATTAATGTATCTTAGAAATTTATGTTGCAATTTTTCAATTGAATCAGAGTGGATTTTAAAGTGAGGGGACCTGACAGAAGAATTATATTCGACTTGACTTCGAACTAATGATGAGTACAGGATTTTCAACTAAGAAATATTTTTTAATTCACTGGTATTTCGAAGAATAAAACCTAGCAATTTTGAAGGTTCTTTGCGTTTAAAATGTTAAAAAGGTAAAAATCCTTTGATTTTTACACAAAACTTTATTTGAAAAGGAAGTAGATAAGTAGCTACCCTTTCAGAGCATCTAACTCTATCCGCCCTGCTACCCTAGCCTAAAAACATTTAGCTCTCTCTCCATATATATTCTCGCTCTGAGGTAGAGACTCTTGTGAGGTATTAAATATTTCCAAAAAAGGTTTTTTCAAAAGCATGCACAAATAACTTAATTAATAAAATCACCAATGAGTTAAGATTAGGTATTTTTTTTTTAGATTAGGTTTTAATTGATTAGGTCAAATCTGTTTGACTTATTAAAAGGGCAACATCGTTTTATAAGGTGGCTGAGTACGGAACAACTGAGGGTATTGGATAAAATTTGGTCTCTCATTCAATTCCGCCTCTGGAAGGCGGGGGACTGAGAACTTGGGTCAGTGAATCGTTAATTCCGGCTGTTTGAATTAGTTCGACAGTTCACTTACTGACACGAACACGAGCGCTGACTGGGCTTCGGATTCCTGACTGTTACAACTCTATAACCGTGTGTGTGTACCTTCCCACGGAACTTACATTCAGTGTACACGATGTGATATATGCCGAAGACAGAGGCGTGCACTCCATAAAGGCAGAAAGCACTTCCTACCTTGCCGTAGTCGCATAAAAATATGCATAATATTGGATTAAATAACATGAAATTATTGATCTAAAATAAATCTACACTTTCAAAAATACGCGCGAAATTTATATAATCGCGCCGCCGCGAGCGCCCCACCGATTTTCCAACTATAATGTGTCAAAAGCAGTAACTACATTTGCTCAAACGCCGCAAACGTCAGAGTAGAGTTGTTATTAGGTAGAGTAAAAATATTCTCATTTACTACACTTCAAAGTTTTTAAAATTTTATTTTTAAATATATATTAATACTAATTACCAATTTATTTATTTTTAATCCTGTATTTCTTATTGTGTTATATTGTTTGATTTATTATGATTTATGTAAGTTTGATTACTTTGTATGTTTTATTTTGTTGTAACTTGTGTAGTCTTTTAATTTACCTTGTCCCAGAATGAGTTTTTATAATTCATCGGGATTGCTATGTATGTTAACAAGATATTTAATAATAATAATATTATATGTTCACTAGACAACACAAACTATGTACACTGTGAGAGAGTGGTAAATAACCTAAGTATCGCCCTGGCGAAAGACCACCATTCAGATCGCGAAACGTTGCTTTAAATGGCTTTAGCCGTGTTTGGCGACCACATCTGAATAGCCAGATACTTCTTAACCTTCCTCTTCCCCATCTCCTTCCTCTACTCACTACCTTCAGCCTCACGACATACCCCAATTGGGAATACCATAGTCTCACTGGCTCTAGACGATTGGGGCAGATAGGACTCTTGTGCGGTGTTCACTATAAAAATAATTTTTTAAAAGCTGTTGCCATGCAAGTGGCTCGTTTGTGTTGGTATCTTTGTTAGTGTCTAAGGCAGTGCTTTTACAGAACAAATTCAATAGCAATCAGTAATATTTGTTGGTCTCTATCTCTATTATCAATTAATCCGCTGTTTTTGTACTGCTCTGAAAACTCTGTGCACGCCACGAGCCGTAGGTTTTGTTTGCTTTACCCATTATTCATATATTATTATTATTAATATAATAATAGCATTTTATTATTGTTACATTTAAAAAGAATTTTGGATCGAGTGGATCTGTTAGGTACATGGAAGGTAATTAAGCTAAGTAAATCAGGGCTGCCTATAATACCATTGACAATTTTAAAAACAAAAGTCAAGTCGAAAACAAGCCTCCTGTCTGAGAGTGTTAATAATTTTAATTCTTTCTTAAAATTATTATAATTTATGGTTTCAATAGGTAGACCGAGTTAGTAATTAATGTATCTTAGAAATTTATGTTGCAATTTTTCAATTGAATCAGAGTGGATTTTAAAGTGAGGGGACCTGACAGAAGAATTATTTTCGACTTGACTTCGACTTGACTGCCATATAAATAATAATACATATGAGAAAATGAAAAAAAATGAAAGAGAGATAACTTAAAATTAAAATAAATAATAATATTACTAATAAAAGTTGAAAAATAAAAATTAACATTAAATGACAAAAATAAGATAAGAGCATATGTAATTACATAAATAAATAATAATGCAAAAGAGAGAAGAACTTTTACAACGGATTGAAAGGTATTCTCCACCTGTATATATGAATATGAATGAGAGCTTAACATACGAGTATCATTGGCCAGCACTGCCAACATCAGAAATATTGATTGTCTTTCTCGCGGAGAATTGAGAGAACATCATGAGAAATTGTTATATCACCAAATTATTTCGCACGAAAGTGCTTGTCGAACTTAAACACGATTTTTTTCTAATTTAGTTTTGCCTCATTGATGTATTTTATAATTTCATATCGGAAAAATAATGACATCAACAAGAATATTAAACCTCAGTGAGAGTTGTATAATTCCCTAAGTTCTTAGGAAACTTCTCGGTCATTTGTTTTAGTTGCTAATGATATGATATTGTATTAGACTCCATGCCCATATATGTTAAAATCAATGTTAATCTATACTTATAAATAAAACAGGTAAACTTTTTTTTAAAACAATTTTTATTTTCAATATTTTGTCGACCGTTTTCGGAAGCACCTTTACATCTCCAGGACCTTAGAGTAGATAGAGTGGTACCTATCCAAGGCAGTGTAGTCAATTTTTGATGATTTTTATCGGACTCGGTAGACCTGGGCGTGGCTAGGACTAGGGCTTAGGTATTTATACATCCGTTCATAGTACATGTGGACATAATGTTTTTGTTTATTCGTATAACCACTTTTTCACAGTATTGTTATCAAAAGACATATAGCATATAACGTAAAAACCGTTTAGTTGTGTCGAGTTTAGTCGCATATGAAAACATGTGGGCGGAGTCCCCGGAGCCGCGGGAGACCAAGATCGTCCTTACAGTACATAAAAGCTGTGTGTGTATTTTGTTGTCTTTTTCTCTCTCATGGTGTGCGACGTAAAAACCCGGAGAAAGTGATTTATCGCAAGTTTGCATTGGTTGGGTAAAAATAATTAGCTCTCTCTCTATACTTTGTTTCTTCAAGTTCAGGACAGCATTAAAATTAACCTAAAATACAAAATACTGAAATAGATATATAATATAATAATAATATTTATATATTTTATATATATATATATATTATATATATATATATATATATATATATATATATATATATATTATTATTACATATATATATATTATTATTTTATTAGAAAGGAAGGGGTAATTGGTTTAGAATAACAGAGCAGTTTACTGGAAATATGTTCTTAAAAAATTAATTTGGTTCTTCAAAATAATACATTTATTAAAGGATTTTGTTATTTCTAATGCTTCTAAGTTATCTGGTGTTTTACCTATATTACCCTGGTGAAGAATTTTAACGCCTGTATTCCTATAACTAGAATGATCAGTAGCAATGAGATGATTGGAAAACTCTGAAAAATTATTGTTTTTTCCCCATTTTAAGTCTTCACTAATTTTAATACATTTACATTTCGAGGTGTCTTACCTATATACAACGATAGACAAATATTGAAGGATAGTTTATAAATACCAGAATTACTTAATTTATTATCACTAACTATTTTTAATTAAGCAAATTTCTTTGAATAGTGGTTATAACCCCCCCCCCATTTGATAATTTAAAAAAAACAGGTTCCATATTTTGTTACTGACATAAAATATAAAGTAGAAATATTTTTTATATTTTCTCTAATTTTTTTTATGTGTCAATCCACAAAGTGATGATTAAATAAAATTCAAATTTGTCATATCATAAAGAAGTGCTAAGCTTTCAAGGTTAGTTTTATTTAAAAAACCGATTCAAATGTTTGTTTATAATTTTCCAGCGTTTAATCTATATTTTATAAAGGTTGCAACAGAATACGGTTTTCGTGGTAAGTATCTATTCCGAATTATATTTTAGAATAAACGTAGGTAAGGGCAGATACCGCAACAGCCTTCATTCTGGCAGATTCGCCTTAATTTGGCGCTGCAGCCGGCGCCCTGTGTGTGTGTGCGTGTTTCTGTGTGTATGGTTTAGGGTGTGTGTGTGGGAGATGTTAATCATTTCATCGCCGGGAGTAGCGCATTATGGGCCGTGACAGGAGATGACGGATCGCTCGCGGGGGGAGTGGGGGTGGTACGGGGTGGATGGGAGGAATAGTGGGAGGGGGATGAAGATTTTAGATTTTAGCGGATCCCACGTGATGGGATAAATGGGGAGGGATGATCGTGAAGGGAATTTATTTAAAAAAATATATTTTTCGATGTTCCCTCTGGCGGAAAATTATTCAAA
Organism: Drusus annulatus; assembly: GCA_022651775.1. Lineage (NCBI taxonomy): Eukaryota > Metazoa > Arthropoda > Insecta > Trichoptera > Limnephilidae > Drusus > Drusus annulatus. The sequence goes on along the minus strand of JAGWCC010000009.1, from coordinate 215,752 downwards.
ATGTTGTTTATTTCCTTAAATATTATTTCTAATCTTGACTTTTTTTTAAATAGTTTTTGTCTTTAATTTTTAATCAAAGTGTCCAATTTGAAAATGGCTTCAAACGCCGAAACAACTGTCATTAAAAATAGCAGAAATAAATAGTAATAATAGGCCTCCATAGTCGAGTGGTAAGACGCGGGTTCAAACCCGGCAAGCGCCAACAACTTTGAAAACACCTTTAATTCATATAAAAATAATAAAAACTATATTTGCGGCACGTTCCAGAGTGATAGATACTCTATGTATCGCCCTGGTGAAAGACCACCGTTCAGAATCGAAACGTTGCTTCAAATAGCTTTAGCCGTGTTTGGTGACCAGATCTTAATAGCCAGGTACTTCTCAACCTTCCTCTTCCCGATCTCCTTCCCTTCCCCACTACCTTCAACCTCACAACATACCCTATTTGGGGATGCCATAGTCTCACTGGCTCTAGACGGTTGAGAGCAGTTGAGACTCTTGTGCGGTATTCATATTGAAAAAAAATATATTAAATTATTTTTACTTTTATAAAGAAAGACAAACATTCCTGGATTACGAATAACCTGACAATATTTTAAAAACTCCCACTCTCATCATAATAAGCGGAAAATGTTGTTTGTGCAATGATGGAGGACTTAGCCAGCAGAAGAATTGAACCCACGACGCCCGGGGGGGGGGGAATCCGACGCGTTTGTCCACTCAACTACCGACCGGTCAAACAAAAAATTCAATTGAATTATAAAAAAAATCTTATCACGGCTTTCTGATTTTAGAAACTGGTTTTGTGTATCAGTTCTTTCAAAGATTAAAAAACATTTCGCTATGTAGGCAAGTGCCTAGTAAAGCTTTTTTAGGTACCTACCTACTTCTTTACATACACTGATTTACCAGGCGGATAAGGTACTTACTTCTTAATAAGCTATGACTTTCGAACTAAGCTTTTAAAGTTCTGAAAAGTACCTAAATTAAAAGTCACGGCACACCAATGCTCACTAAACTATTTGAATGTATTTGACAAGCTAATAACTTTCCATGAAGTATATCATTTTATAAAAAATAAAAAGTTTTTTAAAAATCCTAGTCAAATATCATTTATCTAGAATATTTAAAAAAAATTAATAGATACTTTGGTGAAAGACCACCGTTCAGAATTGAAACGTTGCTTATAATGTCTTCAGCCGTGTTTGGTGACCAGCTCTGAATAGCCAGGTACTTCCTAACCTTCCTCTTCCCCATCGCCTTCTCTTCCCCACTACCTCAAACCTCACAACATACCCCAATTGTGTATGCCATAGTCTCACTGGCTCTAGACGGTTGGGAGCAGTTGGGACTCTTGTGCGGTATTCACTATAAAAAATTAAGAATTCCCAATTTAAATAACAAGCAAAAATTGCATTAATTTTTCAAACTATTTATAAACAATTCACAGGAATAATAATGAAGACTGGTAGAGGTAGATGTTTTATTCATTTCGTTTTATGTTACTAATTACAGCCAACGAGTTCTTCAACGTGATTTTGCACAACTAAAACCCATTAAACAGGTTTAATTCGGAGATCAACTCTGGGATTAGATATCATTTCACTGTTTCCCATTTTGTGCTGCAATTCGCTATGCAGAGGCCTATCAACATATTTACGGATTAGGCAATTATCTTTTTTCTGTAAAATGCATTAACTAGGTAATTATTACGGTATTTCTAACTCTACAAATAATCAGAAAAAATAATTATTTACTCAAAACTTAGACATTTATCTGCTAATGCAATATCGAAAATTGCTCACACGCCCTAAAATCTAACAACAAAAAACAAATAATTTAAATAAATATCAACTATAATTTTGCCAATATCATGTCCTCCGAGTGCAAAACTATATCTTTATCCAAACTATAAATAACTATAATAATTGTATTAAATTAGAATTTAATGTAAAGCTTCAATGCTTATTATTTTTATACCATTTGTATTTTGCTTACGCAGAGGTGGCTGATGTATTTAACTGCAAGAAGGCTATAACATCATACATCTTTAATCAATAATATTTGTATGTATTTAAACACTATTTTTTACTACTCTACAACTATTCCTTACTTTGTTTGTGCATATAATTCTCATTTTTTCACTGTCAATTGTAAAGCCTTAACGTAAAAGCCTTCTCGGACGTTTATAATAAAATAAATAAATAATATCAATAATCCTCAAAGTAAATATGCAACAGAAAAAAACTAAAATGCGACCGAGATGTGACAGTGATTTTGACTTGAAAAGAAATTAGGCGGTCGGTAGATGAGTGGACAAACGCGTCGGATTTCAGCCCGGGCGTTGTGGGTTCGATTCCTCTGCTGGCTAAGTCCTCCAACATTGCACAAGCAACATCTTTATTTATTTATCTGGAACATTTGACAGAGTGACAACATTATATAAATACTGACAAATACAAAATAAAATGTTCACATCGTGCAATTAAAAATACACTAATAAAATAAAAGAACAACAGCAAAATAAGGAAAACGACCTTCTGAAAAAATCTTCCGCTTATTACGATGGCGGTAGGAGTTTTTCGAATATTGTCGGGTTACTCGTAACCTGGGAATGTTAGTCTTTCTTTAAAAAGAAAACCATGAAGCCTAATTTTGCTTGCGAAAATATGTAAAGTAACGCGTTTGATCGAAACACAGTCGACTTGATTAATCATAATATTAAACATTAAAAAGTATTTCAATATGGAACTCTACAAACTTTGCACAAAAACGTGAAAAAGGCTGTTTTTTAAGTTTTTATGTTGCTCTAAAGAAGGTTTGACTTTATTTGAAACAAACCTCTTTTAAAATTCTATTAAAAAGCTGTTTTCAGTTATTTCTAATTTTCAAACTGTTAATTCATGGTGAAACTCTATTTTAAAGATTAAAATAAAGCTGACAACTATAAATAGTATGTAATTTTGAAAAAACCATAAACGCACCCCATGTAAACCGTCTCCCAGAAGGTAATAAAACTACCCGAATGTATTGTTGAAGGTATGGTAAAGCCACCTCTGTCAGCTATAAAACCAAAATCCTGAAGTCACAGATAATTCACTATGAATATCAATATCCATTCCTTTCGGACCTAATAGTATATATTCCATAGACTTACTTCAAATTATACCAGTCTGAAGATGCCCGTCATAAGGTGAAACCGGTCAGGTCTTGAATAAAAAATAGTGGAATAAAGTTAAAAAATTTGGTATTTTTAGAATCATTTTCTCCGCCACAAAGGTAGTATGTATTTTCGAAACCCTTTTGCATGTATTTCTTGCGAAGACCAAATTCAATAAGAAAGTGTGGAATGTAGAATATCTAAGTGATAGCATTTATTTGTCAAAATAACAGCAGATGTACGAGTATGTGTTGCCCCCGCGGCAGTGAGCAGAGGAATCTCTCCGCTGTCCGGCAGGATTGATCACCTATTCCTGGGAGAAAGGTTTTGTGGACTTTTTTGTCCCGAGCCCCCCGCCGCGCCCTCCCCTAATCCACCCCTACACGCGTCCCTTGTTCGTTACTTATATTTTGGTGTCTGTTGGCCGAGGGAAACATTTTAAATTTCGGGAGACTAACTAACCAACTAACTAACTAACTAACTAACTAACTAACCGACTAACCATCACGCCGGGGTACTACATGGATAGGCAGAGAGGACGGACTGCCATAAAATAAATGACGTTACATATATATATATATATATATAGACACATTGTAGCACTCTCAAAGTGGCAAACAATAATCACGCTAGTTGGTGTGATCGGTGTTTTAGCCGATTTAGAACTAAACGGTCACGCGTCGCTTGAGGTCGTTTTGAAGCAAGTATGGAACGCGGTCCGAACTTCGGATCTGTTTCGTTCATACACATATATTCTATGAATGTCTATCTTTGTCATACATGACAAAGATATTTGAATGATGAATTTACTGGTAACGTGTGTGTTTTGCTCGCCACATTTAGTGTTAATATTCTAAGGCTATAACGTGTCTATATATGTAACGTCATTGCATACAATTCTGTGTTGGCATGCTTCGTTCACATTCATACATTGTCTCATACGTATTCTTCTGTTATTTTGACTCTTCGCGTGGCCCGTTCTAACAATTTGATTCACTTGATCGTGACATGTCTTCCTTGGGCGTCCCCGACTTCATCTTTCATTTAATTTCGCACGCTATTTTCATTTCACACTCCTTTCTTTGTTTATTCGCTCTACATGCCCAAACCATCTAAGCGTCCCTTTCTTGATCCTATGAAATACGCTTACATCAGCCTTGCATTCTTTCCGGATATCCACATTTTTAACACGGTCATACAAGGTTTTACGCACATACGTCTCAGGGATCTCATTTTCACAGCATTCAGTCTACTTTCATCCTACCTCTGTCAGTTCCATGCCTCACTGCCATACATCAGGGTTGGTATAAGCACACCATTGTGGACTGCTAGCTTCACTTCTTTGGACAATTTCTTATTAGCGCCAACAGCGTTCAGTCCTCCATTAATGTAGTATTAATTTTATAATTGTTATACATTTATAACAATTATTACTCACAATACCTTCCCTGGCCTTGGTTGCATTTGATCCTTCGTCTAAAAAAGGAGCATGCAGTGACGCAAGTGTTCGGCGTCAATTTTGTGCTTACCAAATTTACCCTTACGAAAAAAATAACATTTTATGTATGAAAAATACAGTCAGCAAGCAGCTATAAAAAAAATCCCACAAAGACGTTTTTTACCGCGTATGGACACAGACTAACTCAAGCCAGACCATCAATAATTACGGGAAACTTCGTTATATTTTTTTTTTTATTTTTATAATGAATACCGCACAAGAGTCGTAACTGCTCTCAACCGTCTAGAGCCAGTGGGACTATGGCATCCCCAATTGGGGTATGTTGTGAGGCTGAAGGTAGTGGGCGGGGGAGGAGATGGGGAAGAGGAAGGTAAGGAGGTGTACTGGTACCACAAATATAAATTTTAATAAGCTATTTTTACTAACTAATTAACCATCACGCCGTTTCTCCGGGGTAGGCAGAGGGGACGGACCGCCATATAACTCTGTCTTGGCACTCACTCGTTGCATCATTTACATTCGTAAATCGTCTCATACATACTTTTCTGTTATTCTGACTCTTCCCATGACCCTATTCAAGTTTTCGATTTACTTGATCGTGCCATGTCTTTCTCAGGCGTCCTCGACTTCTTCTTCCATTCACTTCCGCATCATATATTTTTTTTCACACTCCTTTCTTCGTTCATTCGCTCTACATGCCCAAACCATCTAAGCGTCCCTTTCTTGATCCTATTCATTACGCTCACATCAGCCTTGCATTCTTTCCGGATATCCACATTTTTAATACGGTCACACATGGTTCTACCGCACATACATCTCAAATATCTAAAAGTATTTTTTTATTCTGTAAAAGATTATGAAAGGTGTTTCAATACGGGAGTATAAAGTTTCATCACATCAATTGTATTACACATTAAAAACATTGGTCGGTAGCTGAGTGGACAAACGCGTCGGATTCTCACCCGGGCGCCGTAGGTTCAATTCCTCTGCTGGCTTAGTCCGGCAGTAGGAGTTTTTCAAATATTGTCGGGTTATTCGTAACCCGTTAATGTTTATCGCTCTTTTTAGTTTCAAAAATGTATTGCAGAAAAAAGGTGAACCAAAAGTTTGCTGCAATAGCTCAGTGATTAGAACTGTCGCCCGGATAATGAAGTTATAAGAGATCGAATTCCAGCAAATCCTGCTCAGCTTTATGTAATTTATTCATTTATAAATTAACGGACTACAGTCGAATCACAAAAAAAGATATATAAAACACGAAATGGAAAAAAAAACGACAGAGAAAGAATGGCACATACATTATAATAAATGAAGCGATGACAAAAATATGACAAAATAAACATAAGAGAGAACATTCCAGCCATGATCTAGTCAAAGTTTTGGTAGAGTCGTAAAGAATGACAAAAATCATTTGGACTGTTACCAAAAATTCCGAGACCATAGCTTGAGTTAACAAGTCTTGAAATTCTGGACATTGGAGAATTATACCCGTAATTAGTATTGTGATGATTGAAGAACAGCAATTCATTGTTTCTGAGTCTACGGCAAGGAATGTTAATCTGGAGAAGTTGCAATAATGACAATAATAACCTTTTAACTATGTGTTTTTCTAATGATTTGTTGGTTTCAATATTGTAAGTGTGAATATTGGAACAAAAGCGTAAGGCAGTATTCTGAGTAAAAGCCTTCTCCGTTCGTGCAGCAAGAATTAATCGAAAATGTTCTGAAAAAATTCTTATCGTAACATTCCATGACGAAGGATGCGGGGAGGTTATTACGGTGTACATGAATTTTATATTAAAACTGTCATGGCGGGGGCGATATTTTGAAATTATTAAAAATATACGCGTTGTACATTTTATGCGGCGGCATTACCTCCCACCTGCCAGGGCGGCGGCGCGAGGGAGGAGGTTTGAAGGGGTGGTTTGTCGGAGCACAAACATCCCATATCCATTACTGGGATTGCCTTTTCGCTACAACCCTCTGCCTTAGACTCTAGTCATACCTACATACCGCCTTAATGCCGCACTGAAAAAAAAATCGTTTTGTTGGTTTTAATTATTTGTGGGTAGCTTGGAGTAACGATATAAGGAGGTATATCTAAATATTTTTACCCAACCTATACACACTAGCGATAAATCACTTTCTCCGGGTTTTCACAGGATGAAGACTGTGTTGCTGTGAGGCTGAAGATAATGGGAAGATTGGGAAATATCTGCATGTTCAGATCTAGTCAGTAAACACAGGTGTAATAATTTTAAACAACGTGCAATGTTTGGAAACTGAAAGGATCTGCCAATTTCCACACCTCAGAGCAATAACATACAAAAGAGAGCGCTGCTGTCGGTTTTTATGAGTTTTTCCGAACTCGGCTAGACCTGGGCGTGGCTAGGACTAGGGTTGGGTATTTAAACATCCATTCATAGCCCATGTCGACATAATGTTTTGTTTATTCGTATGACCATTTTTTCACAGTACTGTCATAAACAAAAAATATGGCAAATAACCTAAAAAACCGTTGACTTATGTACATTTATGTCACATATCAAAACGTGTGGGCGGAGTCCCCGGAGACGTGGAACACCAAGAACACTATTGCAATACTTTAAAGCGGTGTGATAATTTGGGAAATTTTGTTGTCTCTTTCTTTCTCATGGTGTACGACGTAAAAACCCAGAGAAATTGATTTATCCCAAATTTGTATAGGTTGGGTAAAAAGAAGCTCTCTCTCCACATATTTTTACTCCAAGATTCCAACCTTCCTATTCTCCCTCTTCCCCCACCCTTAGTTCCTTAAGGCTCACAATAGCCTTCAAATGGGGATGCTGTAGTGCAACAGCCCGAGAATCGTTTTGGTAATACACCATCAAAAACGAAAAGTTGCTTTAAATGGCTAAAGCTATGCATAATGACAAAATTTGAATAGTCAGGTAGTTCCAAAACTTCTTCTTGCCTATTATTTCAGCCTCAAAACTTAGAAGTTAGTTAAATGGATTGTTCTCATGACTTTCATATTTTAGGACATATAACAGGCATGATGCCGAAAACATATATACATGAGTGGTTATTTAATTAGAATATTTAACAACAGTAGGTAATCAAGGAAAAGTTTATGAAAAATGAAAAAGTAAATGAATAACGAACAAAAGCAAATGAATAATATTATACAAGGTAGATCATAAATAAATGGATTATTGGCACCTGTACTGAAGAGATGCCTATTAGCCGTTTGGTACTTGGTACTTCATATAACAGTCTATAACTAAAGGGCATCATTACAATATCAGCTTGATATGATTAACAGATTTTTTTTTTAATTGATTTATCGTGTCAATAAAAATGTCTAATTCATTGTTTGTGCGGTGAATTATGTTCTAGTTTCGCGTTATCTCGTATTTGTGTGGTAGGCTTTAATATAAAAAAATCGTTTAATTTGGGATAAAATGTTTGGTGCATCAATTGATGAATGCATAATTTTGTGCAAAATTACTATGTCAGAAAGTTTACGCCTGGCTGACAGAGAGTGTAGTTTATAGTGCAAAATTCGTTCATTGTACGTTCCAAATTGATCAGGTAAGCCTTCGCGATATTAATTATACGAGTTAATTTTCTTTGAATGGATTCAATTTTATGGTTTTGAATCTCATAAATAGGAGACCAAATAGTGGACGCGTATTCTTTTATACTATTCTCTTCTCGTATTTAATCTTATTGACTCAGTAAGATTATAACAACGCGTGTTAGCCAATCAGCGATAATAAATAAATCTTGAAAACATTGTACCCGCTCAAGCTTTACAACTTGAAGTGATTTTTTTCTATTATACTGTTTCCTTTTTGATGAATCATGACTTTGCGAAATAATGATAGCAATGTGACAATAATAATAACCCACATTCATCAATCACCGCTTTAATTGCATCACAGGTGTTGTACCATCAATGACGCATTAATGTAAGAAATCCTGATTTTACAAGACACCCTTTTTTATGTCAATAGAAGGTACCGCGCAAAAGTCCCGACTGCTGGAGTCAGTGGGACCATATCATTACCAATTGGGTTATGAGTGAGGAGAGGAAGGATATAGAGAAGAAGAACGTTGAGAAGTACCTGGGTATTTAGATCTAGTCACTAAATACGACAATTTCAAGCAATGTTTCGTTTCTGAATGGTTGTCTTTCACCAGGGCGACACTGAGAGTATCCGTGAGCGTGAATGTCAGAGACACAAAATTATTTTAGCTATCAATTAGAATGTCTGTTTTGTCTGAATTGAACCCCTTTTCTGTCTAGAACTACATTCAGCTCGAAACGTCATTTCAATAAAAAAGCTGCGGAGCTTTTAACTTTTCAATGTATTAACTGTCAAACTAGAAACGAAACTACATCGTCGCCGGAAAAGCAAAATACCACACTCAGTTGACTCAATGCTCTCACTGAGTTAGCTGAAGCGACGAAAAGCTCAAACGAGTCCCAAACTTGTGTGGCTTGAGTCAAGCCTTCTCCCAAATGGTAAATATATTTTACATGGCTGAAGGGCCACAAAAGTCTTCAGAATCAAACGAGAGTCAGAGCATTCGATTCAGAAAAAAGAACTGATCAAAACTGCATATTTAACTTATTTTTTTACCAAAGTATCGCTTAAGCCCTTTTTTCCATTCCAGCGACGACATAATATAGCGGTGAATTCACGGGTGAAGCCGGGTATGAAAACTAGCATTAAAACCGCAGAGGGAGCTCTTAATCAACGCGGTATAAGCTGGCAATCACAACACCTGCCAATAAAGAAAGAATTTCACCTGCGTAGTTAGAGATTATATTAGGTATAAGCTGGCAATCACAACACCTGCCAATAAAGAAAGAATTTCACCTGCGTAGTTATAGATTATATTAATTAGCTCCCCCAAATCTGTCCCCAGCTCGTGGCCTGGCCAGGCAGTAGGTGGCTACCTAGTTAAGTTAGGCTTGGGTAGGTGCCAGTTGGGGGTGCAGTTTAGAACGGGGGCTGAGAGGAGGGGGTGCCGTGTCAGGTTAACCCCGACTTGGCCGTAAAAGGCAATAATAGTTCCTATTTGACTATTTGTACGGGGTCGATGTCACCGACTCGAGACGTTTCGTGCATGAAGAGCGGGAGCCGAGCCCTAATGCGAGCCGATACAAGAAACAGGGTTGTCGCTACTATCATTAAATCTACAATTTAATTTTGTATTGGAGACCTTACGCATCTCTGATATTTTTTTAATGTTTATTTCATAGTGAATACCACACAAGAGTTCCAACTGCTACCAACCGTCTAGCGCCAGTTGTTTTAGTTTTATTTATTTTGTATTAGTTGAATGTTCTCTCTATGTATATTTTGTCCTATTTTTTTCATCGCTTTATTTATTATTATGTATGTGCTATTCCTTCTCTGTTGCTCTTTTTTTCCATTTCGTGTTTTATGTCTTTTTTTGCAATTGGACTTTAGTCCGTTAATTTATAAATAAATAAATTTCTACATTCATGTTTACAAATAACTAATTAGTCAATTTTCTTTTTGACTTTATTATATTTTAACCTATGTACTACTTATTATTTTGATTAATATGCATTTCAAATAGTTTTACATGCTATTTTGAATTTATTGATACGCATAATTGATTGATAGTTTCCGGCAGCGCATTATAACATTTCATCCCTTTATATAGTAAGCTATTCTATGTGTTGGCTTTATTCTTAAAATTTCATTCGAAGAAATTGTAGTAATAATTTCTTTGAATGCCTTTGTATTATATTTGTGAATATCAACATTGTAGATAATTTTGTCAGAAAAATATTTTGCCAACAAGTTGTTCTTCATTAATTTACAAACATCAATGTGTTTAATGTTAGCATTTGTTTTACTTTTAGCCGATTTAGTTCCTCTGACATTTTAGAACAGGGTTGTACTAATAACTCTAAGTATCGCCCTGGTGAAAGACCACCATACAGAATCGAAACGTTGCTTGAAATGGCTTTAGCCGTGTTCGGTGACCAGATCTGAATGGCCAGGTACTTCCCAACCTTCCTCTTACCAATCTCCTTCCCATCTGCACTACCTTTAGCCTCACAAAATATTCTATTTGGGGATGCCATAGTCTCACTGGCTCTAGACGGTTGGGAGCATTTGGGACTCTAGTGCGGTATTCACTGTAAAATTTATGTTCTTGCCAAACGACACTGAGCAACAGCATGTTGTATTGCTAACGCCTTCGTATTGTTATTAGCGAAAAGGGAACAGCAAGTGTATATGATCATCGAATTCGAATACTTGAAGTTGTACAGTGTGTTACTTTTACTACACTAAATATAAATTGTCCGAAGAAGCGAACCTAGCAGTCCGCAATGGAGTGCTTATACCCACCCTGATGTATGGCAGTGAAGAATGTGAAGAAGAAGTAGTTGAGACTCTTGTGCGGTATTCATATATTAGAAAAATATATATATATTTTCCAAATAGCATTACAAAAAATAGATTTCGGAAAATTATTCTTTGTTATTTTCACAATCTTACCCACGGGCCTCCACTGGCTACGTCTATTAATAGAAATATGTTTATCAAATAGCGAAAGTTCTTGAGGGATAAAATAAGTGGCTGATTTATTTCCTTTAGAAAAATAGTATTAGTGTATCGTGTTGCCCTTGTTTAGCAGTTCTGTGCCTCCAAGTAAAAAAGGTCTCTCAAATCATATTTACAGAAAACCCCTCCAGCCAGGGCCGGCATTACAGTCGTATCCGGTCCAGGGCACGCAACGCCACCCAACCACCCTCCCCAGCCCCACCTTGCCTACCTCTAACTACCGCTGCCTGCTTGCTACCCCTATCCGGTCAGCTAATTAACCAACGCATTGGTAAAAATAACCAACCGTCATTTCAAAGCTCGCTTGAATATCGCGGCTTTGTTGCGAGGTTGTCTCATCTTGCTGGCCTCCTTTCTCGTCAAAATCGGGGGCGACAAAGTCCAAGCAGCTGGTAGCTGTTAATTTAATAAAATGCACGAATTAGGGCACTTTATGAAACAAAGAGCGTAAAATTGTAGAGAAATAGAAGTAACTGGAGTTAATCTTCTGTTTTTTTTACTAAAAGACTTCATATTTTAACGGATTCTTTATTTTAAGCAGCTTTTTTTTCAATCTCGGTACTTTCTTAATTGAGACATTAATTTGCCAAAAAAATATATTTTTAAGGGATAAGGCATGGATGGTGTTTTTTTTTTAAACAGTTAACGAATATATTTTAATCTAATACTAACTAACTAATTGACTAACCATCACGTCGTTTTACCGCCGGGGTAGGCAGAGAGGACGGACCGCCATACAACTCTGTCTTGGCACACACTCCTTGCTTCGTTCACATTCATACATACTCTTTTGTTATTCTGACTCTTCACGCGGCCCGTTTCAAGTATTTGATTCACTTGATCGTGCCATGTTTGCCTCGGGCGTCCACGACTTCTTCTTCCATTCACTTTGGCATCATATATTCTTGTTACACTTCTTTCTTCGTTCATTTGCTCTGCATGCTCAAACCATCTAAGTCTCCCTTTCTTGATCCTATTCAGCTTACATCAGCCTTGCATCCACATTTTTAATACGATCATACATGGTTTTACCGCACAAACGTCTCAGGGATCTCATTTCCCCAGCGTTCAGTCTACTTTCATCCTTCCTCTGCCAATTCCATGCCTCACTGCCATGCCTCAGGGTTGGTATAAGTACTTCATTGTGGACTGCTAGCTTCGCTTCTTTGGAATATTTCTTATTTGCGCCAACAACGTTCAGTCTTCCATTAATGGAGTTTCCTGCATTCACCCTTTTTTCAATATCCATTGGATCATATTACATATAAAAAAATAAACCATATACAGGAAGCATCTATATGATAGTATTAATACGCTAAGCCGTCTTCTGTACATGATTCTTTAGATCGCCGTGTGGGGCGCTAATGTATGCGAAAACAATACTGGTAATTTTCACTCATACGTAAAAAAGTTTGAAATTGTATTCCGATTACGCTACTTCACGATTAACTCACTATGTCCCTTTTGACGTGTGTATCAAAACTAAACTAGTTAAACATTACTGCGCCTGATTTTATTAGCTTGACTTTTCATTTATCACTCGAGAAACAGTGAGACAGTTAATGTTTCAATTTTATTTCTGTTTGGATCAGCGTATTTCTTGTAACAGAAAATGTGAAGATTATATTTATAAAAAGTAATCATGTTTTTCTTGATAAAAACATAAGTTTTCTTGTTAAACATAAGCTGAATATAAATAGTTTTATCATTTGATAAAATCACGGCAATCGTGCGGACAATAAACGCCATATTTACTGTAAACAAACACTTAACAACAAATTAATGTTACCTTTTTTTAATTACTGAGATTTATTTGTTTTGGAATTATTGACATACTTGTTCATAAATATAATATAATTAGTTATAAGATACTAGTTGTAAATCCTAATTGTAATTAACTAGTTATAATTCTTAGTTGTGAGCCAAAATAAATAAATCTTTCACTTTTTTTTTTTTTTTTACGTGAATACCGCAAAAGAGTCTACTCTGCTCCCAACCGTCCAGAGCCAGTGAGAGTATGGCATCCCCAAATAGGGTATTTTATGAGGCTAAAGGTAGTGGGGAGGGCCAGGATATTGGGAAGAGGAAGGTTGGGAAGTACCTGGCTATTCAGATCTGGTCACCAAACACGGCTAAAGCCATTTCAAGCAACGTTTCGATTCTGAATGGTGGTCTTTCACCAGGGCGATACGAGTATCTACCACTTTTATATTTTTTATAGTGAATACCGCACAAGAGTCCCAACTGCACCCAACCATCTAGACTCTAGAGCCAGTGAGACTATGGCATCTCCAATTGGGGTATTTTGTGAGGCTGAAGGTAGTGGGGAGAGGAAGTAGATAAGAAATAGGAAGGTTGAGAAGTACCTGGCTATTCTGATCTGGCCACCAAACACGGCTAAAGCCATTTCAAGGAACGTTTCGATTCTGAATGTTGGTTTTTCACCAGGGCGATATTTAAAAAAATATATTTTCATATGAATTAAATGTGTTATGACACATATTAATCAAAAAGACGTTATTGGGTCACGCCAGGTTCGAACCCGCGACCTTTAGATTCGTCGTCGAGCGTCTTATCACTCGACCATGGAGGCTGTCAAAAGCTGTAAGTTGTGAGTTACTGTAGCTGTGTGTTGTAAGTTATAAGTTCTTAGTGATAAATTATAGGTTAGATAAATCAAGTTGTAAAGTGCCCTCGGGGTGATTTTCCCATGAAAACGGTGCTGTAGAAGAAATTCATGTGCTATTATATTTATTTTTTTAAATGGCGGCTATAGTGACATCCCAACACCCGTGTCTAGGTGACCAAGAAGGCTAAGCAATGTTCACATAACATGTCGGCGTTGATAGCTTGCAGATAATGCATATACGATCAATGACGTTACATATATAGACACGTTATATAGCCTTAGAATATTAACACAAAATGTGGCAAGCAAAACACACACGTTACCAGTAAATTCATCATTCAAATCTATCGGTCATGTAAGACAAAGATAGACATTCATAGAATATATGTGTATGAACGAAACAGATCCGAAGTTCAGACCGCGTTCCATACTTGCTTGAAACGACCTCAAGCGACGCGTGACCGTTTAGAAGTAAATCGGCTTAAGCACCGATCACACCAACTAGCGTGATTATTGCTTGCCACTTTGGGAGCGCTACAATGTGTCTATTTATATATATATATGTAACGTCATTGAATACGATTGCATTTAATTACTGCAATTCATAATAATTGCATCCAGAGTGAAGGATATTTTAACTACCACCGCGACAGAATTGTAAAGATTATTTTAAAACCTTCCCCTAGGTCTTCTTGTGATCAGATCTAAATATTTCTCTAATATTCTTTTGTGTTCTTATCTCAGAGCAATAATACACAGGAGAGACCACTTCTGTAGTGAGTTTTGATGATTTTTGCCTTTCTCGGCTAGACCTAGACCTGGGCGTGGCTGGGACTAGGGCTTAATTATTTATTCATCCTTTCATAGCACATGTCGACACAATGTTTTGTTTGTTTGCATAACCACTTTTTCACAGTATTGTTGGAAACAAAAATGTAGGAAGTAATCTAAAAAACCGTTGAGTTCTTTCCTGTTTTGTCGCATGAATCCTGTACTCTTCATTAGTTCGAAGTCAAGTCGAATATAATTCTTCTGTCTGGTCCCCTCACTTTCAAATCCACTCTGATTCCATAACAAAATTGCAACATAAATTTCTAAGATACCTTAACTACAAACTCGGCATACCTATTTAAACCATAAATTATAATTATTTAATGAAAGAATTTAAAATTATTAACACTCTCAGACAGGAGGCTTGTTTCCGACTTGTCTTTTATTTTTAAAATTGTTAATTGTATTATAGACATCATTGATTTACTAAGCTTAATTACCTTCTATGTACCTAACAGAACCACTCCAAAATTATTTTTAAATATAACAATAATATCAGAACTGAGTTATTTAGATACTCGCTTGTACCTGGATTGCATACAGTGGGTAATTCTTTCGCTGAAATAGTAAATACATATATTCAACTACACTGAATCTAGTTACAAGAAGGTTATAATAGCACACCTCTTACAAAAATATTACTGTTAATTTATTGCATTAAAATATTTCTATTGACTTACTTATGTTTTTGGGCGCTAATCATTTACTCTATGATGTTTTTTATGTCACTGTTTTTATATGTTATATATTACACTGTTATGTAAAAGCCCATAAGGGCGTATTTAATTAAATAAGTAAACAACAAAACGTAGTGGGCGGAGTCGCCGGAGACGCGGGAGACGGAGAACATGCTTACATACCGAAAAGCGGAGCTATGGCTCAATATATTGTGCGAGATTTCTTTCTCTCTCACGGTTTACGACGTAAAAACCTGGAGAAAGTGATTTATCGTAATTTTGTATAGGTTGGGTTAAAATGTTTAGCTCTCTCTCCTTATATATTCTTGCCCTGAGGTTTTTATTATCTCCTTTCACTTCACCCACTCTGCCATTCACTTTCACCAGGGGTGTGTTAGCCCCACTTCAATCGACTGTGATGTCACTTAAAAATAAATAAGGCAAAGACACACCTGGTCCTTGTTTGGACACAATGTGAAGAGGTGAAGTATGAAAGAAGAAGTGAGAGAAGAAGAATGAGGAAGGAGGCAGGTTCTCGACCTGTTACACCTTGAAATATCGATTTCAGTGCCCAAGGGCAGAGTGACCGCCGCCCGCATGCCCCTTGATGCATGGTGGGACTAAATCTTTATGGGGAACCTCGCCTTAACATGTATATGGATACCTGTCAACCTAACACAGAATAAAATAATAACAACATTTGGATAATCTGTATAGTGCCGTTTTGGTGAAATCTTTCATTGCTGACTACATAATTATATTCTATGGCATTTTCATTTTCAAATGATTTTAATAATACCAAATTTTAAATTTTATTACACTTTTTTTATTTAAAACCTGATTGGTTTCACCTTATGATGAGCATCTTCAGGTAAGGTGAAACCAGTCAGATTTTACATAAAAAATAGTGGAAAAAGGTAAAAAAAATGGTATCATTAAAATCATTAAAATGGAATTCCACCACGAATTAACAGTTTCAAAATTTTCATATTTATTTATATTGTGTACAGAAGTACTCGTAATACACCGAAGCATACTTACCTGGCAACTCACTCCAGATAAACACAATTATTACTTTTAATATTATTATTTATTTATCATTATTCTTTAATGACCTTCTCAGTTGACGTTTTGTCTTTTTCAAATCATATTATCTGTCTCTTTTTCTCTGTTCCTTTGTTATAATTTGATTGTTATTATTTTTTTTCTCATTGTTTTGTTATTTTATTTTACAATTTTTTCTCCCACTGTTTGTTTGTATAAACGCACACTTTGTATTTTTGTTTAGTTTAATTTTGTACCCTGATGATGCTTAGGCTAAGCGAAACCGGTCGGTCACAAAACTTAAATAATATTGGTAGTCTTATACAAAGTTATTTTTTCATTTCTTACTGTTATTTTTATTTATTTCTAGTTTGATATTTCGGAGGACATGATATTGGCAAAATTATAGTTAATGTTGATTTTTATTATTTATGTTTTTTTACTATTTGATTTTAGGGCATGAGAGGAAATTCCATGACGGGTTTTTTAAATTTGTAGTACATTACAGGGATTTGATTAAAATATATACGAGGCTTGTTCAAAAGAAAACGTGAATTTTGAATTTTCGCGGGCTGTGTACATTCGATTTTCGATTTTTTTGTTATGTTGGTACACATATGTTTATTTGTTTCGACTGGTGGTCCATTAATTTTTGAGATGGAAATAAAGAGTAAAGTATATCAAACGAAAAATAATACAAAATTTAATGAAATAACCAAATTGCTAATTTTGCACTTTTCGTGAATTGATTTAAGACCACGGGTTATATTGAAAGGTCACAGTTCTACGATGCCAATTATTTGATAATCTGAAAAATGTGGTAAATTGAAGTCTGTGAACATGTATTTATTTGGCAACGCCAGGATTACGATGTAGTCTTAATCGAAAAAGTTTAATCAAATCGTGAATCGAAACGAAGTGATTGTTAAATTATAGCTAAATAATTTACCGTCATGCCGTTTCCCCGCAGGGGTAGACATAGAGGATGGACCGCCATACAACTTTGTCTTGGCACACACTCCTTGCTTCATTCACATTCACACATTGTCTCATACATACTCTTCTGTTATTTTGACATTTGACATGGCCCGACTCAAGTATTTGATTCATTTGATCGTGCCATGTATTCCTCGGGCATCCCCGACTTCTTCTACCATATACTTTCACGTTATATATTATTCTCACACTTTTTCCTCATTCATTTTCTATTCATGCCCAAACCATCTAATCGTCCCTTTTATTAACCAATTCATTACGCTCACATCAGCCGTGCATTTATAACACGGTCATACATGATTTAACGCACATACGCCTCAGGGATTTCATTTCTAAAGCAATCAGTCTATTTCTATCCTTCCTCTGCCTGTTTCATGCCTAACTGCAATACATTATTTTGTCACAGATGTTAAATTATAATTTTTATTTATATTACTTCTAAATACATACATTGTAAGTTTCATAAAATAATGACTGCTAATGGCAGTACACCATACATTAATTTTACACACCTCTCTAAGGATTTTCGCTTGAGTATAGAACATATGTATAGTTGTAAATCTTTCTACGAAAATATATTAAAAGGTAGTCAAGTTGCTTAATCTAACCTAACCTAACCCGCCATCTCAAAGGAGAGGGAAGCAGAATAAGATGCAGATGGCGGGGGTTAAAACTATTTGCTGTCCATTAACGATATCTACTTTTATATTTTACCATCAATGGAGGACTAAACGCTGTTGGCGCTTATAAGAAATTGTCCAAAGAAGCGATGCTAGCAGTCCACAGTTGAGTGTTTATACAAACCCCGATGTATGGCAGTGAGGCATGGGACTAATGGAGGAAGGATTAAAGTAGAATGAATGCTGTGCAAATGAGATCCCTGAGACGTATGAGCGGTAAAACCAAGAATGACCGTGTTAAAAATGGGGATATGCGGAAAGAATGCAAGGCTGATGTAAGCGTAATGAATAGGATCAAAAAAGGGACCCAAATGGTTTGGGCATGTAGAGCGAATGAACGAAGAAAGGAGTGTGAAAATAATATATGATGCGAAAGTGAACGGAAGAAGAAGTCGGGACGCCTGAGGAAAACATGGCACGATTAATTGAATCAAATACTTGAATCGGGCCACGTAAAGAGTCAATATAACAGAAAAGTATATATGAGATGATGTATGAATGTGAACGAAGCAATGAGTGTATGCCAAGACAGAGTTGTATGGCAGTCTGTCCTCTCTGCCTACCCCTGCGGGGAAACGGCGTGATGGTAAGTAAGTTATTTTATCATATAATTCATCTCTCAGATTCACATAATATGGAACTACTTTCTTAGGTCTAAAATAGGAAAATTATTTGACTTTCTTCGTAATATTGTTCAAAAAACTATTTCACTTATAAAAATAATTCTCAAAACGCTCTGAATTTATGAATTTCATTCTCGATATTAGGAGCGCTTTTCCACGGTAAGAAAAACCCGTGGTTAATGGGGGCGGTGTGGCCGCTCCATGGTCGAGCTTTTACATTAAAGTGGTGCGATCTGGCTCCCGATAGGGGGCGGGGGGCAACAGGGCGGCAGGCGGACGGGGGGAGAGCGGGGGGCAGATCGCTGGGACAGATTCGAAGGCTGACTGGAAGGAAACACAATTTCTTATTGAATTTTCCACCGCCCCTAACTAGCGGAGAATAAAAATGTTTACACAGGCGGCAATTAGCCACCCCGAATAGGATTTCACGATTTTCTTTGGGGTATTTTAAAATGAGACATTGGATATGACCTTCGCTGCTTATTCAGAGTTCCCATTATAATTGCGTTCTTGAATATAATTTCAGTTATTTAATACAAATCGCGTGTCACATGCGAGTGCGGGAATGTTGTTTCTACGATAGATTTTAATGGAATTATAAAAGTGCATTCGGTAAAATCAACGTCCTAAAAACTTTGTCGATTGGCTGGGACGATTGAATTTAACAGGTAAATGAATTATTATTTATTTTCTATACATATTGATTACTTACTTGAATAATAGAAACTGAGAATAACAAAAACATGGTTTCCATCAAAATTTACAAAAAAAATAAATAATTATAGTAATAAGTGTGTCAATATCAACTGGATATCCGGAAAGAATGCAAAGCTGATGTGAGCGTAATGAGTAGGATCAAGAAAGAGACGCTTAGATGGTTTGGGCATGTAGAGCGAAAGAACGAAGAAAGGAGTTTGAAAAGAATATATGGTGCGAAAGTGAATGGAAGAAGAAGTCGAGGACGCCCGAGAAAGACATGGCACGATCAATTAAATCAAATACTTGAATCGGGTCGTGTGAAGAGTCAGAGTAACAGAAGAGTATGTATGAGACGATGTATGAATGTGAGTGAAGCAAGGAGTGTGTGCCAAGACAGAGTGATATGGCGGTCCGTTCTCTATGCGTACCCCTGCGGGGAAACGGCGTGATGGTTAGTTAGAAAATAAGATTTGTACAGCACCCTTGAGGTGATTTTTTACAAAAACGGTGCTATAAAAATCATCCAAATACTATTATTATTCACTCTAGTTAAGCTTGCATCATGAACCCCACTCTAATGTTTCCCTTACCTAAAGCTGCTAGCTTCTCCTTGCCAATGCTGAAACTGGATATGGGCAAACAGTGCCGGCTGATAGGATATAGACCGAGGCGGGCCTACACCGTACGACACTTTACGGATTGAATTGTGCTGCTTTGTGCAATGATGCATTCGAGTTTGGCAAATATTTAAAGTTTGTGTAAACATGGTGGTAAAAGAAGCGCGCGTTCTAATCCATGGGTTTCTCATACGCGTTATAATAAGCTTTTATTTCAGCGTCCTTGTAATGGTGTTTGCACAATGCAACACGCCAGGAAAACTTACAAAAGGGTTTTTTAAATTTATTTTTATAGTGAATACCGCACAAGAGTCCCAACTGCTCACAACCGTCTACAGCCAGTGAAACTATGGCATGTTGTGAGGCGGAGGATAGCGGGGAGAGGAAGGAGATGGGGAAGAGGAAGGTAAATAAGTAGTACTTGGTTATTCAGACCTGGTCACCAAACATGGCTTAAGCTATTTCAAGCAACGTTTCGATTCTGAATGGTGGTCTTTCACCAGGGCGATACTTAGAGTATCTACCACTCTGGAACGTGCCGCAAATGTACTTTTTATTATTTTTAGAAGAATTGAATGTGTTATGACATATATTAATTAAATAAAAGTTATTGGCGCACGCCGGATTTGAACCCGCGACCTTTGAACCTTTACCACTCGTCCGTGGAGGCCGTCAAGCAACGTTTCGATTCTGAATTATGGTCCAACACCAGGGCGATACTTATAGTATCTACCACTCTGGAACGTGGCACAAATATACTTTTTATTACTTCATATGAATTGAATGTGTTATGACGCATATCAATTAAATAAAAGTTATCGGCGCACGCCAGGCTTGGACCCGCGACCTTAGCGTCTTACCACTCCGCTACGGAGGCCGTCAAAATGGTAAAACGCGCAGAGACGCCACATATGTTGAAAGAGTGGCAATAATAAATCAATTTTTCTAATAAATTAAATGAACTACTTGTTATTACTTCCAGTAGTATCCACTAATAGATAACCAAAACGTCATTTTTTTGTAAATTCTCAAGCGTAGTATTTTCTAAATAAAATTTAAATAGTAGACATCAAAAAGTGATCTCTCTCCCACAATGGATGAGATCAGAGGCGTGCACTCCATATAAGGACATAACCACTGCCTACCTCGCCGTACTCTCATCAAAACATGGATTGTATTGGATTAAATATTATGAAATTATCGCAAAAATTAAATCTACACTTTCGTAAATACGCGCGAAGTTCGGCTAATCGCACGGTCGCGAGCGCCCCACCGACCGTCCTTCTATAACGTGTCAAAAGCAGTAACTACATATGCCCAAACGACGCCAACTTCAAAGTAGATTATTCTATGTTCACTAGACTACACTAAATATGTATGCATTTATGCTGTGAGCTGTGTGCGAGTTCAAATGGGTATATTTTTTCTACTTGTCAATTTTTCTGGGTATTTTTTTATTCCACAATTGCTTAAAATAGATCGCTGCTGTAGTCAGTCTTGTTGAGTTTTGCCCGACTCGGCTAGACCTGGGCGTGGCTAGGACTAGGGCTAGAGTATTTATACATCCATCCATAGCACGTGTCGAGACAATGTTTTTGTTTATTCGTATAACCACTTTTTCACAGTATTGTTATAAACAAAAATATAGCATATAACCCAAAAAACTGT
Source organism: Drusus annulatus (assembly GCA_022651775.1). Lineage (NCBI taxonomy): Eukaryota > Metazoa > Arthropoda > Insecta > Trichoptera > Limnephilidae > Drusus > Drusus annulatus. Next base: position 194,073 of record JAGWCC010000009.1, on the reverse strand, counting down.
TGAGTTATGTCCATTTATGTCGCATATCAAAACGTGTTGACGGAGTCGACGGAGACGCGGGACACGAAGAACATTGTAACAATACTTTAAAGCGGCGTGATAATTTGGGAGATTTTGTTGTCTCTTTCTTTCTCAAGGTGTACGACGTAAAAGCCCGGAGAAAGTGATTTATCAAAATTTTTCATACTATAAATACTCGTATAACCATTTACCAACACAAAGCTCCGCACAAACCAAACGAGTAGTAATTTTTACGATTTTCCTGAGAATGTCTGTTTTGTAATTGTTAAGTTTGATAACAACCAATATTTATATTCTTTTTATATATATACCGACTGTCGGGATTTTAAAGAAGAGTCTCTAGTAAATTTGAATATTCAAGTACTGGTACAATTAAATTATAAATTTACTTTTTCTCCAATGCAAACAAAAACAGTGATAAAAATGATTTTCTATCTACTCCAAACTTGTAATTGAATAGGTACCGAGTGTAGAACTGGTAGGTATACTTTACAGCTAGTCAATAAACCTTTCTTAACAACTATGTCAGAATATAACAGATATTCAAGACAATTGGGTTTATACCGTAATTATCAATTTGGTTTTTACCGTAATTAGTAATCACATAAGAAACCAAAATCGTATAAATAAGTCGTTTCCATGTGGCCTAACCACAGTTTGACAATGGCCTTAAACGCCGAAACAGCTGTCACTAAAAATAAAAACTGAAAATAGCAGAACTCAATAATAATAATATTAAATTTAATTCAATTAAATTATATAAAAACTATGTCAGCCTTTTCAAAAACATATTTCTCATTAGTAGATAGATTTTTAAACTATGAATAGATTGAGAAAATAAGGTTTTATTTTTTGTAGAAAGAGAACACTTCGCAGTTTTAAATATCGAATAAAATAAAATAAAACTTTGTATAAGACCAAGTGTTTAATTTATTTTTTTATGACTGACCGGTTTCGCTTAGCGTATACACCATCAGGGTACAAAATTAAACTGCAAAAAACCAGTTAAATTTTTTACCCTGATGATACTTAGACTAAGCGAAACCGGTTGATCATATTTTTTTCAATAAAATCCATGGTCGTGTACAAAGTTATTGTTTCATTTCATGTAATTAATTCTCGACGGCCTCTCGTATGACGCTCGACTACGAATCCAAAGGTTGCGGGTTCAAACCCGGCGTGCACCAATAACTTTTTTATATAATTAATATGTGTCTTAACTCAATCAATTTATAAAAAAACAATAAAAAAGTATATTTGCGGTCCGTTCCAGAGCGGTAGATACTCCAAGTCTCGCCCTGGTGAAAGACCACCATTGAGAATCGAAAAGTTGCTTGAAATGGCTTTAGCCGTGTTTGGTAACCAGATCTGAATAGCCACGTACTTCTCAACCTTCCTCTTCCACATCTCCTTCTCCTCGCCACTACCTTTAACCTCACAACATACCCAATTCGGGGTGCCATAGTCTCACTGACTCTAGACGGTTGGGAGCAGTTGAGACTCTTGTGCGGTATTCACTATAAAAATAAATATATATATATATTCGTATATATATGTGTATTATTTTTAAAACATTTGGTAGACAACTGCATAAAAAACTATTTTACCAAAAAATATGTAGAAACCTACTTGCAGTTTTTAATATTATACCCCTGAGCTGTTATAATTAGAACATAGCTTTTACAAAACATCCCTCAATCGCTGGCTTACAGAATCCCTCCCCTAAGTCCCGCCCAATCCCGGCTCTCTGGTTGGATGGACCACTTTAGTATACATCTCCACCCCCCACAGTACCTACTGGCTACGAGCCGCTGCACGAAGTAGGGGATGGAGGGGTGGCATTGCAGCATCCCCCACTAGATCTGTGGGTAGGTATAATATACCCCCCACCCTATACAATACACGTACACTCCAACGTGTATTTAACAACGTTCATTGTACAATACAGTATAGGAGGTACTCACGCTAAACAAGGCTGCCACTACAAGGTCGGTTGGCTGTTTGAAATTAACTGAAGTAATTATAACACATTGTTTGAAAATGTTATGGGTTTTAAGACTGGAATGTTGTGTTGATCCAGAGTAGCAGGAATGCGGGAAAGGATTAACAATTCCAGAAATGACCTCATCATGGAATCCCGTCAGATTCCGGATCCAAGCATAGGAGCGCATTGGAGTAAATTATTGGCCCCTTCAGTCTTAACGCTGCCAGGATGGACTCCCTCTTGAAGGCGTTTTGCAGAAATGAGGCCTTATATCCTCTTTTAATATTGTTTTACTTGTATTATTAAATTAAATTAAATTTAATTAATTTATCTATTTTTTTCATGAATTTCTGTTCATTTTTATTTGTTTATATTATTATTACTGTGTATTAGTATCAATTATGGAAGGTATTGCATTGCACTACTCCTGCATTTCTTCCGGAATCAAACTTCATTATTATCATTAAGTTCATTTTCATTATTATCTATCAATTAATAAAATTAAGTCACTAACAGGTAAAGGTGAAGCTGAAATATGTATGTATTTTAATTTATAATCACATTAATACCCAGTGTTCACTAGATAGAGTATGTCTATTTCTGTACCTACATACGATTACAAATTTTTGTTTTAATTTTTAATGGATAACAAATGGACTAACATGTTTATTTTAAAAATCTTATATTGTGGTAAAATACACAGAAATTCACGCCAAGAATTATTATAAAAACATATTTGTCCGTGAAAGGCATTGTGGCTTGCCATAATTGTGTTGAAAGACAAAGTTAAACCGAAAAATCGTTATGCACTCAAAAACGAAAAGTAAAGCTTTCCTGCTGTAGCTAGGGTTCAGTTACCAAAAATGCAAATCTGAAATAATACTATTTTCTTTCTGCCATCCTGTTTTTTTTTATTGCCAGTGTGGAAAATTAATAACTCTTTTTTCAAAAATTGTACAATCATCTAAAACATCACAGTCTTTTTTTATTTTGTAAAGTGAATACCGCACAAGAGTCCCAACTGCTCCCAACCGTCTAGAGCCAGTGAGACTATGGCATCCCCAATTGGGTGAGATTGTGAGGCTGAAGGTAGTGGGGAGAGGAGGGAGATGGGGAAGGGAAGTGCCTGGATTTTCAGATCTAGTCACCAAACACGGCTAAATCCATTTCAAGCAACTTTTCTGTTCTGAATGGTGGTCTTTCACCAGGGCGATTCTTAGAGTATATACCGTTCTGGAACATACCGCAAATATACTTTTTATGAATTAAATGTGTTATGACACATATTAATCAAATAAAAGTTATTTGCGTAAGCCGGGTTTGAACCCACAACCTTTGGATTCGTAGTCGAGCGTCTCACCACACGACCGTGGAGGCCGTCAGAAATAATAACCGTGCAAAGCTTTAATGCGTTAATTTTATTACAAAGTGGCGCTACACAAAATTTCAAATCACCTACGGACATCTTGTAATTTTTTTGGAAAAATTACTGACAATACATACCTACAATGTATCCCCATCATAAAATTATTCATAAAGTCGTTTGACTCAATATATAAGATTGTAACTCAAACGTTGTGTCACGACTCAATTATTGCAATGGCACACGAGTATATGCAAGTCTCTCCAAAATATACACTGACAGGCTTCAGTCAGTTTTCAATGCTGCAGCAAGGCTGATAACTGGCGTTTCCAAATATTCCCATATATCGCAACATCTTAAGAACCTTCATCGGCCTTAAATATCCTGAACGGATTCAATTCAAACTACGCTGGATAATTTTTAAGGCGAAACATGACATGGCGCCGCCTTACTTGTCGGAACTGCGCATTCCAAGCGATACTAATACGAGACTGGTAACTCTTCGATCAGCATCTTCAACGGCCATAGGTAGACTCACAGTACCTTAACGCTACACCAACACCAATTTCAGAGACCGAGCTTTTGCCCTAGCAGGCCCTGCAGCTTGGAATAACCTCCCTTCATATCTGCGAAAGATCGACAGCTCATCTGAGTTCAGAGCAAAACTAAAGACTCACGTATTTAAATTATTATACCCAGAATAACGTCAATTTGCTTCACTAGAGTTTTGATCATTCATTCCAAGTCAGTCCAAGTGGTATACGTAGTTTACTATTGCTTATTCCGTATTTTCTACCCTAGGTTTGACAGCACGAGCAACAACCTTTAAATATATTTGTTAGTGTAAATATGTCAGTTGTAAGTCACTGGTTATAAGTATTAAGCATAAGTTAATATTAAGTCTTAGTTTTAATATTATGTTAAGTATGTTGTAAAGCTCCCTTGTTGTCGTTATTGTTATTATCTTGGAGCAACAATGTATGGAGAGAGAGCTAATTCTTTTACCCAACCTATACAAACTTGCGATTAATCACTTTCTCCGGGTTTTTACGTCGTTCACCATGAGAGAGAAAGGGACAGCAAAAATAACACACCGCTTTTATGTGCTGTAAGGATGATCTTGGTCTCCCGCGTCTCCGGGGACTCCACCAACATGAGACTAAACACGACACAACTAAACGGTTTTTTAGGTTATACGCTATATTTTTGTTGATAACAATACTGTGAAGAAGTGGTTATACGAATAAATAAAAACGTTATATCGACATGTGCTATGAATGGATGTATAAATACCCTAGCTCTGGTCCTAGTCACGCCCAGGTCTGCCGAGTCCGGCGAAAATCATCAAAAACTGACTACACTGCCTTGGATAGGTACCACTCTATGTAATCTAAGGTTATTATTATTGTAGTGTAGCTTTCGTATACCTAGCTTTTTTTAATATCTACCTACATTACCTAGGCTTGGCATTCGCGTATAAAAAAATGCATTAAAAAATAATGGGACGCAATATTTCACAATGTTAATATATCGAGTGTTGAACTTCGATTGCGATTAAAAACGTTACAAATTTACCAATAATATATAACCTCTATCAGTGTGTACAATAAAAGCCAGGTAAGGCAGCTGTCACCATTTACTACAAAAAAAAAACTCGACTGTCAAAGGCTTCTCCCTTACCTACATAAGGCAGAACAAATGTCTTCATTTCAAATCGTGTAAAAAAATGTACAGCACTTTGAATAAATACATAATATTATATTTAGTCCGGGCAGCTTTTGGCTTTAGAATTATGATGTTGGTAGTTGGGTAGTCGGGTCGGGATCGGAATTATCCACAGATGCGTATCCGAATGGGAGGGTCTAATACAATCATTCCGCTACTTGAGTTGGTATCCATGAAAAGAAAAGTGACAGCCGGGCCCCATTCAACGCCGACATGACAGCTCGGCCATTTTACTTTCTGTGTTATATTGTTCGGAATTCGAATAAAGTTGTTTTCTCTCGGCGGGCTTTCGGCTTTATCCGGGCCGCCATTGTTGGAGAGGGGTGTTATGTGCCATCTACTCTTGTACCTTATGTACCAAACGAAAATACCCGCATTGTGTTCTGGGCTCCTGGTATGCGTGCATATATATCTATAACAGTTGGCTCTTATGTACGTACGTACAGACTTCTGAATCGGGACGCGCGAAATGTGAGCATTTGTGCTAGAAATATTTGTCAATAGTCAGAAGGTTATATTGTAATTTGTATTTTCGTATATTGGATTTTCGCCAGTGATAAGTAGGAATTAATATTTAAAAAATGTGTTTTTACATGCTACCTACCTACTTTAGTTGCAAATCATTATTGGGATTTATTTTTTATTTAAAAATCTATTATATTATTATCGTAAATCGTGCGCTTCTGTTCTCAATATACACGGTAGATTTTTATTTTTTAATTGTATACGCCCTTATCTAAATGACTCAGTCCTGATATTATTGTTACATTTAAAAAGAATTTTGGATCGAGTGGTTCTGTTAGGTACATGGGAGGTAATTAAGCTAAGTAAATCAGGGCTGTCTATAACACCATTCAGAATTTTTAAAACAAGTCAGACAGTGCAGACCGGGAGGCTTATTAATCATTGTATTCGTTGTAACGGCATCGAGCGGCTGTATGATATGTAATACTTGAATATTAATGATTTAAGTACCAACATATTAACTGTCCTCAATCTAACTTCCCTTTCTTTGATTTGACAAATATCTTAATTTGAATTCATACGTTTCATCTGAATTTTTATACCCTTAGCTTCTGGTTAGTTGTTTTTTTTAATCTGTCGATGTACACATGCACTATTATACCCATATCTCAACCTTTTCTCTCATGAATTATGATAACGATCATGATTTTAGATAGTTCTAATTTGTGTACATATTGTGTATTATTTCTCCTTGTTAGTTAATCTCACTAGCATAATTAATTTAGTATGAAGCGCACTTGAGGTGAAATATCACAAAACTGCGCTACATAAATTCACTGTTATTATTATTATTATTATCATTTACTATTGACGAACAACTCTTCTTACCACGAATGACTAAAATGGTTTGCTACCGCCATCATTGATTGTATCAAGTTACAAATTCTACAATATTAATATTGAAAATAATATAAAGTAGCAAGTAAAGGCCCGCCACTACCCACAGCATTATTGTTAGTTAACATACGATGGCGAGTTTTCGGGGATTATAACTAGAACTCGGGTTTGTTATCGCTTTGCAGCAGCTCACTTTCAGAGAAAAATTGTTTCAATTTAAATCTTAATAAAATATAAAACACTACTTTTCGATAAGTATTAAATGTTCAAGTCAAAGACTAAACTTATAAGTATTTACAATATCGCTTAGATATATTGAATGTGGCTATGTAAATTTTATTCATTCATGTTGATTTATTTACTTCTCACATACAATTTAAGCTTTTAGCTTGGTTTAGATTGTATTATTAAACTGTTACCTTATGTTTTACAAACGCATTGTGTAGATTTTCTCTTTTTACTTTTTAGACGGCCTGCGCGGTGGAGTGGTAAGGCTTGACTACAAATCCGGTGATCGCGGTTTCAAACACGGCGTGCGCAAATAAGTTGTTTTTAAATAATACGTGTTGTTACACATTTAATTCACATAAAATCACATATCGTATATTTGCGGCACGTTCCAGAGTGGTTGATGCCCAAAGTATCACCTTGGTGAAAGACCACCATTCAGAATTTAGACGTTGTTTGAAATGGCTTTAGCCGTATTTGGTGACCAGATTTGAATAGCCAGGTACATCACAACTTTTCTCTTCGCATTTCCTTTCCCACCTCACTACCTCCAACATCACAACATTGCCCAGTTGGGGATGCCAGAGTCTCACTGGCTCCAGACGGTTAGGAGCTGTTGTTACAGAATTTGCACTATATATTTCATGCACGATATGTCTAAACGCTTTTTTTAGGCCCCCTTGAATTATAAAACGAACGGAGCTTTATAGTACCTTCTTAATTTTCATATTCACATAAATGTTTTTCATTCTTATTAAGAAATAATAATAATAAATCTTTATTTAAATACAGTTAACAGTAATAACAGCAAAATAATAAAAATAAAAGCAGAATAATCATATAAAATACACAGGGTGTATAAAGGTGTAGGTAAATTTATATATTTTAACAAGAGATCTATACATTGTAAACAGAATATATATATATTACAGAAATATTAATTAAATAGAAATATAGACCATTGTCCGTATTTGCTTAATACATATAGCTTAGTTTTTGTATATTTGTATACAGTTATTACTTTTGTTTTCTCGTTATCTGCCTCACTAGGCAGTAATTTTTGCCGATTGTTTTGGTTACTTCAAATTAAATTAATCTATGGTTAATGTTATTTGAAAGTGTGAATTTAATATTAATATAGAAATAGTAACATAAAATCGTACATATATAAATAAGTAATTATTTGTTCTGTGATTGGTTTATTCAATGACTTCGAATTTGGGTGAGTGCACCGGTAAATGCTCTGTCTTCGCAATTAATCCAATTTTTTATGTTATGTTTGAAATTATTTAATGTTTGACTTTGTTTTAAATTTTCTGGAAAAATATTGAAGACTCTTGTCGCAATGTACCTAAAACTCCGTTGACCAAATGTGGTAGAGATAACAGGATATTGGAGTAAATCTTTGTTAGCATTACGAGTAAATGGAGTGTGTGGTCATTTTTCGTAATATTTATGTTTGTTTGTAAAAAGATGAGTGAAAATTGATTTTACATATATTTGTCGTATGAGTAGGTGTGTGTCAATTTTTCTCTACATTTTTACACACCTTCCCAGCTCTATTTTTTTTTTGCGTAGGTATTAAGAGGTATAAACCTACTAACAAACACTCGCCTAAATTAAGCGAAGCCCGACAAAAAGCTTCCCGCAAGGCCTAGTAGAAAAAAACTCGCGGAAGCATATTTTACCTGCTAGTTTGTAACTAATATATTAGATTAAATTTGCTACAAATGTGACAACTAATACAAAAATAATATACATACATATATATCATTTAATATTCACTAACGATATGTACACCTACCATATTAAAATACCTAGCTTACAACTTGAAGTACAAAGGTGTAAAAAATTTGATGTGGTGGGGAGATAAACCTAGCTTCAAACGCTTTATGATTATGTAAGACTAGTTCCTATCAAGTCCATATATATATTTTTTAAATCTTAACAAGGGCAGCAGCTGACGTCAGTTTTCAAATATAGGTTTCATGTTGAATAAGTTTCACTTATTATTTGTGTACATTGTACCGAGTATACTTAATTGCAACTTAGACAGGTAAATACCTACCTATCTATCAGTGTTGCCCATCATTAACTCGATGGTTTTTATTTTTTTATTTTCTTCATTTTTTTTAAGAAAGACAAATATTCCCGGGTTACGAATAACGTGACAATATTAGAAAAACTCCTACTGCCATCATAAGAAGCGGAAGATGTTGCTTGTGCAATGAAGGAGGACTTAGCCAGCAGAGAAATTGAACGCACGACACCCGTGTAGGAATCCGACGCGTTTGTCCACTCAGCTACCGACCGGTCGAATCATATTATTTTATATATTATCATATTCTTAATAATCAATTGAATGTGTCCAGTAGTCTAATATTAAGTGTATTTCCCGTAAACTCATAAAATTTCTCATCATTCTTTTATCACGTTCTCAGTTGACGTTTTGCCTCTTTCATTTCATATCATATATCTGTTTCTCTCTGTTCCTTTGTTATAACTTTAATGATATCCTTTTGTTTTCTTACTGTTCTCTTTTTTCTCAGAGCAATAATATACCAGGAGGGAGTGCTAGTGTAGTGAGTATTGATGATTTTTGCCTGACGGACATCCATTCATAGCACATGTCGACATAATGTTTTTGTTTATTTGTACAACCACTTTTTCACAGTATTGTTAAAAACAAAAATGTAGGATATAACCTAAAAACCGTTGAGTTCTTTCCTGTAATGTCGCATAACAAAACGTAGTGGGCGGAGTCGCCAGAGACGCGGGAGACGGAGAACATGTTTACATACCTAAAAGCGGAGCTATATTGTATGAGAACTTGTCTTAACTCTTTCTCTCTCACGGTTTATGACGCAAAACCCGGAGAAAGTGATTTATCATAAACTTTTATAGGTTGGGTTAAAATGTTTGCTCTGTCTCCATATATATTCTTGCTATGAGTCTTTTTTTAATATTGTATTCTTCCTCTGTATGTATGAGTGTATATAACCACACACGATGTATATTTAGTTTAGTTTAATGTTGTACCCTGATGATGCTTAGACTAGGCGAAACCGGTCGGTCATACAAATTAAAATAAAGTCTGTGGTCTAATACAAAGTTATTGTTTAATTTTTATTAATTATTTAGAATGTGAGATTTTATTTAAATTACCTATTTAGAGTATCTTTAGCTGACGGTCATCAGAATTGTTTAAATTTTCGAGACTTCCTAGAATATTAAATAGCCAAGGAAAAGTCAATCTAATCTTTGCTATTTATAAATATATATCGGTATATTTTATTGATTTATTTATTTATAAATTAACAGACTAAAGTCCAATTAGAAAAAATACATAAAACACGAAATATAAAAAAGAGCAACAGAGAAGGAATAGCACAAACATAATAATAAATGAAGCGATGACAAAAATAGGACAAAATAAACATAAGAGAGAACATTCAAGCCATGGTTTAGTCAAAGTTTTGGTAGAGTCGTAAAGAATGACGAAAATCATTTAGACTGCTACCAAAAATGTCAAGACCATGGCTTGAGTTAACAAGTTTTGACATTCTGGACTTTGGAGAATTATACCCATAATTAGTATTGTGATGATTGAGGAACAGCAATTCTTTGTTTCTGAGTCTACGGCAAGGGATTTTGTTATGTTATTTTCCCCAATGTTGTAGAAATAATTAATTTAAAAAAAAAATTCAAAGGTGTTTACTGCACACAAATTGTAATAATGAAAATGAATTCGAAACAATTTCTTGCATAAAAATCAGTGAGATCGTTTAATCCTTATGTGACTGAACAAAACTACACCTTTTAAAATTGATATGAAGGTTTCTTTTACAGTATATCATTTGCTGAAGTTTGCTGGAACACTTTTATGACATAATATATTTCGACTCAGTTCAATACTTGCGGAAGTGGATAGGCATTTCACCCAGTACTATATATTCTTGGAGTTTTTTTTTTTTAATTAAATAGGTGATAAGAAAAAAGTATTAAGGATACAGGCGATGTACTTTGAACACAACAGTATCATTTAAAATAAAATGATTAATAAATACGAACAGGCTTCAAATTCCATATAAAACATATGAAGGTACTCTTTCAGTCATCAGTATTAGTAATTATCAATATTTAAAACATATTATTAAAATTCAAACATCTTAAGAAATTGATATAGCATTACACCATACCATGATGCACTGTGCAGCATAATATAGTAAAACAATACATCAATATCTTAAGTATGCATAATAGAAACGCTTAATATAAATTATTTCTACTTAGGAGCCATTTTTTCAGCAAATATCTGACTCTTGAACACAATTCACATTTTTTTAATATTGCTCGGTAACATGTTGAATAATTTAGGCGCGTTATACTCCAGGGTTCGCTGCCCGTATTTATTATAATATTTTGGTACAATCAAGCCGTCGTTTTTAGTGAACCGAGTATTGTGCTCATGTTCCACTTTCTTCTTAAATTCACAGTCCGATATATGCTGAAGCAATATCTTATACCATAATAAGGCCTGTACCGGTAAGATAGTTACATTCTGTAAATATACTGTTTCCGCTAACATGTTCGATTGTTCATATTCACTAGTGTGGAGAAGTCAGGAAGTTTCAGCCGGTTAGACTCACTGGAACATTAAAAAAATCCATGTTGAAAACCGAAAAGGGTACCCGGGTACCCTTCCAGTCACATAAAGATTAAACAATTAAGCTTCCAGCAATAAATAACCCCTATTCCAGATCTCCGTCAAACCGAATCAATCTGCTCCGACAAGACGACACTCACTTCCAGCTTGATCAGCGGTTAAACATCATTTTAATTACCGTGACAACCTTGCTTGGCACATGTCAACTTTCAGCTCGATTAATTTCAGCGGTGCCTTCTTCCTTCCTCCCTTCCCACCTTCCTTCCTTTCTACCTTCCTACCCCGGTTTCAAGCTGAGCTACCCTTCCCCTCGCCGCTCACCCCTTCCGCCTCTTACCCTCTAATCAGCTCCGGTTAATGTGTTAAGTGTTACTTAGTAAAGCCGAGACTTACGAGCTTTGCCGGAGATGTATTTGAATAAGGGTGGCGGAGGCCTGCCAAAAGCTTTCAGCACTAACTTGTACCAAACTTTACAAGTCTGTGAGTGTTAAAACTCTAGTGAAAAAAAAGTGTTAATACAAAACTGAGCAAAATTATATTTTATAGTGAATACCGCACTAGTCCTAATTACTCCCAACCGTCTAGAGCCAGTGAGTCTATGGAATTCCCGATTGGGGCATATTGTGAGACTGAAGATAGTGGGGAGGGAAAAGAAATAGAGAAGAGGAAGGTTGGAAAGTCCCTGGCTATTCAGATCTGGTCATAACACACGGTTAAAGCCATTTCAAGCAACGCTTCGATTCCTAATGGTGGTCTTTCACCAAGGCGATACTTGGAACGTGCCTCAAATATACGGTATATTATTTTATATTTGAAAAGAATATTTAAAACTGTTGAAATGTGAAGTTTCATAATCTTTGATTGGTCTTATTTGAACATTCACGCTTAGCGCATATCACCATCATGTTCGATTTATTTGTACAACCACTGCAGATTTTTTAATCAACACGAGTATAGGAAATAACCTTAAAATCTTTTGACGTAAGTTATACGACTCGATGGTGGGAAGTTGGCGCGGACGGAGAACATTCGTGCATTCTTAGAAGTGCTGCAATATTATGTGAAGACATTTCTTGTCTCTTTATCTCTCATGGTGTATGACGTGAAAACCTGGCGAAAGTGATTTACCGCAAATTTGCATAGGCTAGGTGAAAACTCTCTCTCCATGTATATTCTTCAAGCATTATTTCCACCGGAGCACGTATTTTAGATAATTTATTTTGTTTCATCAAGTTTAACGATGGTCGAATGTGTTTGTTTACTGTTCATATTTGAAGATGAGATTGTTGACAAGCAATCTCGAATATCCTTGGAAATTGCGATTGCCTCTGCCATCTGAATCTAACACCTTATCAATTAATATTCAAATTAGCATGTAGGTGTGTAGTGTACATGATTATCAGCGAAGATATTTTAATTTTAGCAAGTGCCTTCCCGCAGGCTGCCTGTACCGAGATGGTAGAGAAGTGAAATCTGGTGTAAGGATCGGATAATACAGAAGGAAATTACACGGAGAAAACTACATGTGGAATAAAAATTAGAAAAAAAACGTAATTATAATTTTAAGTTAGTAAGTGTTAATCTGATGGGACCTGCCAGGTAAGTATGTTCCTGTGTATTTTCTTATTTAAACTAGGAATTAATATGTAAAAATAGAAAATGAGATCTGTACAGCGCCCAATATTGTTTCTATTATTATTAAGAAATTATACAAGATGAATTTAAACACGTTTAAATATATATTTAATGGGTTTATTTTTTAAGAGTATTCTTACCTATATTATACTCATTGCGTACTGTATAAAGCGCTTTGAGCTGATTTATTTCACGAAAACAGCGCTATAAAAATTTTCTAAATATTATTATTATATTTTCGTAGAAAACAATCACTTTGTGGATTGACATATTTAAATAAATGAAAAAAACAACTTTGTATACGACCACGGATATTATTTTATTTTCTATGGCATATTCTTTATAATTACCTAAATTTGACTAGTAGTATATTAGGTATATTTCCTGTAAACTCATAAAATTTTCGTTGTTCTTTAATCATTATTCTTAGTTGATGTTTCTATTTTTTAACTTTTTTATAGTGAATACCGCACAAGAGTCTCAACTGCTCCCAACCGTCTAAAGCCAGAGAGGCTATGGCATCCCCAATCGGGGTACGTTGTGAGGTTGAAGGTAGTGGGGAGGGGAAGGAGATGGGGAAGAATAAGGTTGGGAAGTCCCTCGCTATTCAGATCTGGTCACTAAATCGTTGCTTGAAATTGCTTTGACTGTGTTTGGTGGTCTGATCTAAATAGTCTCACTGACTCTAGACGGTTGGAAGCAGTTGGGACTCTTGGGCGGTATTCACTAGAAAAGTGTGTTCAATTATGAAATGTAATTCTGTGTCTTTTTTAGGGTAGTTCTTTTATAGTTTTTTTCCTTAGCTGACCCAATATTTTTTTTCACGGAAAAAAACATGGTGTAATGTGTAAAACGTTGTTTGTTCGTATATTACTGACGTCACAATATCTACATCGAAATATCTCACGTAGACACACGAAGGTGCGTATCTCTGAAAGAGGATTGGATTTTGCTAGCGATAAGACGCTAGAAGATAACAAATTCATATCATTTTTTTTTTTAAAGAATTTATTTTAATACATATACATATATATATTCAAGATTTTATAGAAGATTATCAATATCGCATTTTATTAACAAGACAAAAACGAACATTTTTATCAAATTAGGAAAAAATATAAAATATTTTTTTACGATTTCAGATGTAATTTTTAAAAATTATGTTTTTATTTATTTATTTAGATATAATAAAAGATACTTTTTTATATATTTTTTTTTTATATGAATACCGCACAAGAGTCTCAACTGCTCCCAACCGTCTAGAGCCAGTGAGACTATGGCATCCCTAAATAGGGTATGTTGTGAGGCTGAAGGTACTGGGGAGGGGAAGGAGATTTGGAAGAGGAAGGTTGGGAAGTACCTGGCTATTCAGATCTGGTCACCAAACACGGCTATAGCCATTTCAAGCAACGTTTCGATTCTGAATGGCGGTCTTTCACCAGGGCGATACTTAGAGTATCTACCACTCTGGAACGTGCCGCAAATATACTTTTTATTATTTTTATATGAATTAAATGTGTTATGACACATATTAATTAAATAAAAGTTATTGGCGCACGCCGGGTTTGAGCCCGCGACCTTTGGATTCGTAGTCGAGCGTCTTACCACTCGACTATGGAGGCCGTCAAAAGAGATAATACACCGCATGCACTGTCCGCTGTGGTCCATCATGCTATTCTCGAACTGACTGATAATGCTTTTGGTTTTTTTTTGTTATTGTGATCTTGAGAAAGAATATTGCCTACTTTAGCCTTCTTGTCTCAAATGTCCCTGCTTTGACTCAAATGTGTCGACTATATAATAAGATAGAGTGTACCGATGTTGACAGTTTTGTCGATAATTTGTACAGTTTCAGAAAAAATGTCCTGCTTTGTTATATTATATTATTACTAGCAGATTAATTATTACTAGCAGACAGATAATATTAAATGAAAGAGGCAAAACGTCAACTGAGGACGTGATAAAAGAATAATAAATTTTACGAGTTTACGAGAAATATACCTTAAATTAGACTACTGGTCAAATTTAACTATTCTCCCTCTGTATGTATGAGTATACTCGTATATAACCACAGACCATATATATTTTTTGTTTGGTTTAATTTTGTACCCTGACTATGCTTAGGCTAAGCGAAACCGGTCGGTCATAAAAATTAAAATAAATCTGTGGTGTTAAGTTATTATTTAATTTTCATTAAATATGCCAAACCACAAAGTACATAGCCTGTTCAAAAGAAAATGTGAATTTTGAATTTTCGCGGGCTGTGAAAAAAAATGGATCAAAGAATAAAATCCATGATTTCTTTTTCCACAACTCTAGGACGCTCATCTTCATTAACATCTTCTCGGCCTTCTGTAAAGCGCTTGTACCACTTATAAACACTTTTTTGAGACAAAGTAGACTCGCCAAATGCCAGTCAACATTTCAAGTGCGTTGGAGCACTTTATTCCATTTTTAACGCAAAATTCAATACATATTCTTTGATCCATTTTTTTCAAAATTAAAAAATCGAAGAACACACAAAAAACGTGACTAACATTTCCAGTTGTCAAAAAACAAACCACTTTATTATTTTTATATGAATTAAATGTGTTATGACACATATTAATTGAATAAAAGTTATTGGCGCGCGCCGGGTTAGAACCCGCGACCTTTGGATTCGTAGTCCAGCGTCTTACCACTCGACTATGGAGGCCGTCAAAAGGCCGTCGAGTATAATAATATGTTTATATCGAATATTAAATAAGACCTCTTTTCGTCAAACCTGTTATTTTTCACAGATATTGCGTTTTCAACTTTGTATTTCGTAGGTACATTCTTTACATTTTATTTTATTATTTCCTACTTATATACTTATGACAGGCAGACGAGAATAAAATAGAAAAACACATTGTTAGTATATCGCTTCAAATCACACTATCTGTGTTTGAGAATAGAAATAGATAAGATATATGAGAAGGTACCCAAAGGAGATAGTGTAGAAATAAGTTTACACTCAGATTTGTACAAAATGGTGTGAAATCGATTGATTTCTTCGCTAATTAAGTATTATACAATAGGTGTTATAAACCACGCTAAGTCGTCGGCTAGACTTTCCAGATTTGATCCCCAAATAAAATTTTAAATCTAATGTTGCAATGCTATGGCTAATCTTATCATCCGCTCCGACCAAAGTCGAATAACTAAATATTCAATATTTTTATTATCGTTGCCAAGCTCTGATTTGAAACACGATTTCTGATATCGAAAGCTTAAAGGATTTGGCAGTTCATAAATATATTAACGTTTTATGGACTGACCTGAGTTAGCGACGCTTCTAATATTAGGGATTTTATTGGGATGGTATCGAAAAACGAATTTAGTTTTTTTATTAGACGTTGGGAAATTACTTTGGTTTTTATTTATTTATTTTATTTTGCAAAAACAGTTTTATACCAATTGCACAAAAAATGATAATCATAATTATACAATTATAATAGTACGTAATAAAGTTAAAACTGAACAGTTAGTTCTTACACTTGTTGTAGCTCGTGTGAAAAATATACAAATTTCGTGCGAGGAGTTAATTAACCTAGTTAGTCTTCCCAGGGGCATTGCCATTGGTAAGTTAGTTCTGCACCTGGGATGAAACAGGAACCTGTGTTGGCGGCCTCGAGTAAAATTATCAGGGACATAAAATCCGATTTCCGCCAGGATGTCAGGTATTAATAATATACCGTTCAGGAGTTTATGAGCAAAAAGCAGTAACGCTATATCCCTCCTCGAACTAAGGCTGTAGGTAAACGCTGTTGGAAACAACCATGGGTAAAAACCAAATTCTCTCATGTAGAGGAACCGTACCAACTCCTTAGAAATATGAACTGTCCGATTGTTCAGTAACATAAACTGATGTACATGTATGTATATTTGTATCGTATCCACTGTCATTAATTGGAAGATTTAGCGCTATGTAATTTTACCTACTGTCAATGTATCTTATTTGGAAAAACTATGTATCAATAGAATTTTATGGTCAATGTCTGTCATATGATCCAGCATTGTGTAACAAATATCAACATGTTACTCGTATATATTATTCTACTTGGCAAAAATTATCACCATCACGTTGTGTGCATTTTAAGTTTTTTTGTCCCGATTGCTCCCAACCGTCTGGAGCCAGTGAGACTATGACATTCCCAATTGGGGTATGTTGTGAGGTTGAAGGTAGTGGAGATAGTTGGGAGAGGAAGATGAATGTTGGAAAGTACCTGGCTATTCATTCAGAATTAAAACGTTGGTTGAAATGGCTCTAACCGTGTTTGGTGACCAGATCTGAGATCTGAATCTAGGTACTTCTACAACTTCCCCTTCCCCATCTTTTCCCCCCCCCCAGTACCTTCAGCCTCACAATATACCCCGATTGGAGATGCGATAGTCTCACTGGCTGTATACGTTTAAAGAGCAGTTGGGACTCTTGTGCGGTATTCTCTATAAAAAAATTAAAAATCAAGCAGAGTTCAAACGGGTTTTTTTTAAACCCACAGTTTAAAAAATTCTACATTTAAAACATAACTTCATGTAGGTATTTAGAAATAAAAATTTAAAACCATATTTTTTTAAGTGTCCTTAACTTGCTCAATTTCGGTTTTCCCCTTAGAGTTTATAGAGTGGTATCTATCCAAGGCAGTGTAGTCAGTTTTTGATTATTTTTACCGGACTAGGCGGACCTGGGCGTGTCTAAGACTAAGGCTAGGGTAATTATACATACATTCATATCACATATCGACATAATGTTTTTGGTAATTCGTATAATCACAATTCCACAGTATTGTTATGAAAAAAAATATGGCAGATAATATAAAAAATCGTTTGTTGGGTCAAGTTTAGTGGCATAATAAAAAATGTGGGCGGAGTCCCGCAGTGACTCAGGAGCCCAAGATCATTGCGACAGTACATAGAAGCGGTGTATTATTTTTGCTGTCTCTTTCTCTCTCATGGTGTACGACGTGAAAACCCGGAGAAAGTGATTTATCGCAAGTTTGTGTAGGTTGGGTAAAAATAATTAGCTCTCTCTCCATATATTGTTACTTCAAGGCCCGAACAGCTTTGGCGAAGTTGCTTAGTAAACGAATTTTTAATTTGTTGAGCTCTACAAGCAGGTACATATTTTTAATCACCATCGGAGTTAAATCCTTCGGTTGGTTCAAATAAAAACGTCCTAGGAATCTAGGGTCATGTCGAAATACACAATGTACAATCTTCAAGGATGTGGACTATCTAATGATCCGGTTAGAAGCTGAGTGGAAAAAAGCGTCGGATTCTCACCCGGATTCTCTCTGTTGGCTGAATCCTCCATCATTGTACGAGCAAATTTTTCGCTTTTTATGATGGCAGTAGGAGTTTTTCAAATATTTCCAGGTCATTCGTAACTCGGGAATGTTTGTCTTTCTTTGAAAGAAAAAATAAAATGCTCACATGCTGGTAAAAAATTGTTTAAAACAAAACGTTGAAAATATATGGAAAATTATTATTTACATAAATAAAAATATTATTTTATGCACGTATTCACAAGATTGCAAATTATCATAATATCAATATTATTGCGATCAGATCAAAAATATGAATATTAAAATTATTTAGGTACTGTTTTGAAGTTTTTCTGAGAATCTCCACGTATCTGGAGTGGTAGGTAGGTACTTATGGATGATATATTATTATTTGATGAGACGAGGTAGTCTTTTATTTATATCGTAAAATTTTGATATCATCGTTTAGTAATGAAAACCACACCAAGGGCGTTTAACTTTCTTTTGCTATCGATATCTTTTTCAATTTGCTAAAGAAAATGTTATTCGTTAATTGCTTCCATTTTTTACGTTACCTTCGGAAGGTAAACAAGAAGTCAAGCGTTAAACAAATACCAGTTAAGAAAATTTCAAACTTTTTTTACGTATGAGCAAAAATTACCAGTATTGTTTTTTAATACATTAGTGCCCCACACGGCGATGTAACGAATCATGTACAGAAGACGGCTTGCGTTAAACAAATACTAGTTTAGTTTTAATACACACGTCAAAGGGGATATAGTGAGTTAATCGTGAAGTAGCGTAATCGGAATAAAATTTCGAACTCTTTTACGTACGAGCAAAAATTACCAGTAAAGTTTTTGCATATATTAGTGTTCCACACGGCGATCTAACGAATTATGTACAGAAGTCGGCTTAGCGTATTAATACTAACAGAAGACGGCTTGCGTTAAACAAATACTAGTTAAGTCTTAATACACAAGTCAAAAGAGATTTTATGAGTTAATCGTGAAGTAGCGTAATCGGAATAAAATTTTAACCTTTTTTTACGTATGGACAAAGTTACCAGTATTGTTTTTGCATACATTAGTGACCCGGTAATCTAACGAATCATGTACAGAAGACTTGAAGTAACAATATATGGAGGGATAGCTAATTTGTTGTACCCAACCCATCCGAAATTGTAATAAATAACTTTTTCCGAGTTTTTACATCGTACACCATAAGAGAGAAAGAGACAACAAATTTCTTGGACAGCTTCTATATACTGTCGCAATGATCTTAAGCTGGCTATCTTCGCTGGTTAACGGCGGGACTCCGCCCACATTTTTTATTATGCCACTAAACTTACACAACTAAACGGTTTTTTAGGTTAGATGCTATATTTTTGTTGATAAAAATACTGTGAAAAAGTGGCTATACGAATACACAAAAACATTATGTCTATATGTGATATAAATGGATGTATAAATACCGTAGCCTTAGTCTTAGCCACGCCCAGGTGCGCCGAGTCATGTTAAAATCATCAAAAACAAGTCCAAAAGACTTAACTGCCTTGGTTTGGGCTACCTCTAGTATACTCTAAGACAGAAGACGACTTGTCTAAAACAAATACTAGTTTAGTCTTAATACACACGTCAAAAGGGATATAGTGAGTTAATCGTGAAGTAGCCTAATCTGAATAAAATTTCGAACTTTTTTACGTATGTGCAAACATTACCAGTAATTTTTTTGCACATATTAGTGCCCCACACGGTGATCTAACGAATTATGTACAGAAGACGGCTTAGCGTATTAATATTATCAGATACATTAGTTCCCCACACGGCGATCTAACGAATCATCTACTATACAATATGAACGGTTCAGAGGTACAATGAGATGCGTATCTCGTCGATTTCCGTCGCGAAATAAAAAAACACATTCTGGTGCAGCCAGTCTGGTGTGGATATTGCGGTGTTGATTGTTATGTTTGATTAACCTTGCACGGATGACGTTGCAGATGTAGTAAAAGAGTAGGTAAGTACATACGAGTATATCATATCAATAAATGATAGAGACATTTTGAAGGTTCAAGGTCTGGTTTGTGTTTTACTCGTTAATTATAGAAGCTTTGTCAATTTAAAGTCTTGATAAGATTGATTTGTAACGCTTCGATTTATAGCCTAACTCATGTTTTATGGTTTTTTCCATGGAGCATTATGGGAACTGACATTCCAGTGAAAAGCCCTGCGTCACGGCTATGAGCAATAAGCTATGGGATAAAAACTACATCGTTGCTGGAAAGGCAAAGGGGCTTAAGCGACACTTTGGTCAAAATTGAGTTTATATGCAGTTTTGGTCAGACTTTTGTGGCCCTTCACCCGTCTAAAATGTATTTATCATTTCGGATAAGACTAAGTTTGGGACATTCACAATATATTAATTAAATAAAATGTATTGGCGCACGCCGGGGTTGAACCCGCGGTCTTTGGATTCGTAGTTGAGCGTCTTACCACTTGACCACGTGTTATGACACATATTAAATAAATAAAAGTTATTGGCGCACCCCGGGTTTGAACCCGCGACCTTTAGATTCGTACCTTTTGATTAAGTACCTAGATACCTATATTATTAAGTTTATGTATTTAAATAAAGCAACATACATTTTTTACGCACGACAGCTGTTTGTTGAATCATAAATAAAAACATATTTTTGTTTATTACAATACTGTGAAAAAGTGGTTTTACGAGTAAACAAAAACATTATGTCGACATGTGCTATGAATGGATGTATAAATACCCTAGCCTAGTTCTAGCCACGCCCAGGTCTAGCTGAGTCCGGCAAAACTCATCAAAACTGACTACAGCAGCGCTCTCTCTTGTATATTGTTGCTCTGAGGTTAGTATCATGATTTTAGACAGATTTGATTTGCACTCATATCTGTTATATATTATTTTCTTGCTGTTTTCTATCACAAAACTGCACAATAGAAATTAACTGGTATCATTATTACTATGAAAAAATTACCTGCGTATGTACAACTATTTTTCGTGAAACTGACGATAGTTAAGTATGACAAATATGCTTCGAAATTCGGTTTCAAAATGCAGCAGGTACGAATAATAATTTATTGTTTGAAGAGGACGATGCGGGATCTCAAACACAATGATAATGCCGATAGATTATTGACTTGTTCCCTTTGTGTCGGGTATTGTTATGGCGTATTCCGGTCACCGTGACTTGCAGATGTTGCATCAAATCAAAGTATTATATTAGACAGCCTGGAGAGTTTGTCAACGGAAACAGAGGCCTGGTACCGACTGGTAGAACAATATCACATTTGTAAAGGCAAAAGGGCTCAAGGGTCAGCACCCAAAAATACGAACTTTTTGGCTTTCTAGTACAAGGAGTATTAAAAACTTGGAGTAACAATATGTGGAGAGAAAGCTAATTCTTTTTACCCAACCTATACAAATTGGGTATAAATCACTTTCTACGCGATTTTACGTCGTACACCATGAGATAGAAAGAGACAGCAATTTTTTTCCAAATTATCACACTCCTTTAAAGTACTGTAAGGATGTTCTTCGTGTACCGCGTCTCCGTTGACTCCGCTCACACGTTTTCATATGCGACATAAATAGACATAACTCAACGGTTTTTTAGGTTATATGATATATTTTTGTTTTTAACAATACCGTGAAAAGGTGGTTATACGAATAAACAAAAACATTATGTCGACATGTGCTGAGAATGGATGAATAAATACCCTAACCCTAGTCCTAGCCACGCCCAGGTCTAGCCGAGTCCGGAAAAAATCTTAAATATTGACTACAGCAGCGCTCTCTCTTGTATATTATTGCTCTTCCAGGATGGACCACCACAAAACTCTGTATTGGCACACACTCTTTAATTAATTTATTTTTTATAGTGAATACCGCACAAGAGTCCCAACTGCACCCAACTGTCTAGAGCCAGTGAGACTATGGCATCCCCAATAGGGGTATGTTGCGAGGCTGGAGGTAGTGGGGAGGGGAAGGATATGGTGAAGAGGAAAGTCGGGAAGTACCTGGCTATTCAGATCTGGTCACAAATGGCTAAAGCAATTTCAATCAAGCAACGTTTCGATTCTGAATGGTGGTCTTTCACCAGAGAGATACTTAGAGTATCTACCACTCTGGAACGTACCGCAAATATACTTTATATTATTTTATATGAATTCAATGTGCTATGATATATATTAATTAAACATAAGTTATTTGCGCACGTCGGGTTTGAACCCGCGACCTTTGGATTTGTAGTCGAGCGTCGCACCACTCGACCACGGAGGCCGTCAACTCACATTCTTACATCATCTCATAGATAGTCTTCTGTTATTCTGGCTCCTGGCATGGCCCGAATTGATTATTTGATTCACTCGATCGCGCCATGTCTTCCTCGGGCGTTTCCGACTTCTTCAACCATTCACTTTCGCGTCAGATATTCTCGTTACGCCTTAGATTTAAAGATGTTCTAGAACATTAAATTATTTTTTGTTTTTTAAGCAACCAATCTTTTTGCTAGGCCGTATTTTGTAAAAGAGGCATTACATGTTCTATATTCTGACATAAATGAAATTGTGAAAATTAACATGTGAATTAGCTATACTAAACTAAAGTGTAAATGTTATATGACTGCGAGAATATTAGTTTCAGTTGACATAGTTATGACGTTACGACTCAATATTAACTTTAAAGGGATGTAAATTTAACCTGTTGATGTGAAATAGGGGAGGTGAATATATTTGAATATAAAGTTATCCACCCTCTTCGTCCTAACTACTCCCTCTCAAGGCTTGACGCCGGTGCAAAGGGCTGGGAGTACTGACTGACTTAAGGGCTTTAACCTTTAAATTTTTAAAACCATCGAGTCGTCTAAATATTACAGAGTAAATTGAATAAAACGTGATTTTCTATTTAACTCAATGTTTAAATTAACTACCAATGTGTTTCACTCAAGCAATAATATACCAGGAGAGATATAGTCATAATCAGCTTGTGTAGTCAGGATTGTTGATTTTTCCTGACTCGGGCGTGGCTAGGGCTGGGGCTAGGGCTGGGGCTGGGGCTCGGGCTAGAGTATTTATACATCCATTCATAGCACATATATTTTTTTTTTAAAGTAAGACAAACATTCCCGGGTTACGAACAACCTGACAATATTTGAACAACTCCTACTGCCATCATAAAAAGCGGAAGATGTTGCTTGTGCAATGATGGAGGACTTAGCCAGCAGAGGAATTGAACGCACGACGCCCGGGTGGGAATCCGATGCGTTCTCCACTCAGCTACCGACCGGTCAAATGTTTTTGTTTGTTTGTGTAACCAATTTTTCACAGTATTGTTATCAAAAAAAATATAAGATATAACCTAAAAAACCGTTGAGTTTTGTCCACAACAAAACCTAGCGGGCGGAGTCGCCAGAGACGCGGGAGATTGAAAACATGCTTACATACCGAAAAGTGGTGCGATATTATGTGACAACTTGTCTTGTCTCTTTTTCTCTCACGGTTTCCGATGTAAAATCTCGGAGAAAGGAGATTTATCGTAAATTTGTATAGGTTGGGTAAGAATATTTATCTCTCTCTCCATACATATTCTTGCTCTGAGGTTTTACTTGTCATTTGACGTTTTATTATGTTATTCCGAACCCGATCGAAGGTTTCTTACAGATATCTTCTTTGTTTGTAAAGCGTTAGTTCATATCGATTACTAAATAACCATCAGCAGGGGTAGGCAGAGAGTACGGACCGCCATAAAACTCTGTCTTGGCACACACTCCTTGCTTTATTCACATTCATACATTGTCTCATATATACTCTTTTGTTATCATGACTCTTCACATGACCCGATTCAAGTATTTGATTCACTCAATCGCGCCATGTCTTCCTCGGGCGTCCAAAACTTCTTCTTTCATTCACTTTCGCATCATATATTCTATTCACACTCTTTTCTTTGTTCATTCGCTCCACATGCCCAAACCATATAAGCGTCCCTTTCTTTATCCTATTCATTACGCTTACATCAGCCGTGCATTTTTTCCAGACATCCACATGTTTAACACGGCCATACATTTATTTACCGCGCATACGTCTCACGGATCTCATTTCCCCAGCATTCAGTCTACCTTCATCCTTCCTCTACCAGTTTATTATTATTATCTTTCACGAATTGCCTAATAGCGCAAGCTACCTATTTCTACCTATTCGCAGCAGTAAAATAGGTAAACATTTCAATAAATAATAAAAGGTAAAGGTACCTACCTAATGTCAACAGGCATTATTATTTATTTCGTTTGTCCATCTTGGTCAGTTACTTTCCTTTCTTCATTTTTCGCCTGCCACTCTCTGAATTTTCGTTAGGTTAACATGAAATTGTGGGGACAAAAAGGCTTTTAATTTTTTTCTACGGGAGTTCTTTCGTCCACGGAAATAAGCACTTAGGTAGGTACCCATTTTATTTTATAACAAGTCGTAAGTTTGTCATTCCTCACACATGTAACTTCTAACTAGGAGCCTTAGAAGATATGTCGCAGAAAACTTGCCAACATACCTTACAGAGTTCAAACGGGTCTTAAAAAACCAAATTGTTTAAAAATCCTAGATACAAAACGTAACTTATTAAATTTTTTTTTTTTTAAAACCTCCTTAATTTTCTTCGTTTCGGTTTTCTCCTTACTTGTATCCTTACAACTCAATGTCCTTACTGTATGCTGAAAACCATATACTCACTGTCATAAAATATTTATTGTTCTTTTGTTACTTGTTATATTAACACTGTTTGTCTTTTTAGAATCTTTTTCTTATATTACTTGAATATTAATGTTTTTAAGTACCAACATTTTAACTTTCTTCAATCTAATTTCCTTCTCTTTGATTTAACAAATATGTTAACATGAATTTATACAATTCATCTGGATTTTTATACCCTTAGCTTCTGGTAAAAAGTATGTACATATGCACTGTTATACCCATATCTGAACCTTTTTCTCTCGTGATTTATGATAACGATCATGATTTTAGATAGTTTTAATTTGTATACATATTATATATTATTTTCTTTTAGTTAGTCTTATTAGCATAATTAATTTAGTGTTAAGTGCACTTAAGGTGAAATATCACAAAACTGCGCTACATAAGTTCATTGTTATTATTATTATTATTTGTAAGTAGATAGGTAGGTATTTCAGAAATATTTTAAGGAAAATCGTCTTTTCTAGGTTTGTCTTGCCCTTGGGGTGATTTTTGAATAAATGCCGCCCAACTTAGTCAAGTAAAGAGTTAGCACAAATAATAGGTATCACTGGTTGATTTGTCAAGTGATGGTGTTTAGCCTGCGGTACGAGCGACAACGTGAAAGAGGGAAGTGGCTAATAACAAAGTAGAACTCACCAGCTGGCTTGGGAACATTCCTCTTGACCTGCATCCACTTGTACGTCGGCACTCCGTGGTGGTGCGGGCCCCCCTGCTGGGCGGAGCCCCTCGCCCCCGGGTCGGGCCGGTAGCAGTCCTCCGCCTGCCCCGCGGCCTCGCCCTTGTAGCCCCCGGGGTACTCCAGGCAGCCGGGCCCGCCCGCCTAGCCGGGCGCCCCCTCGCCGTACTGCAGGTAGGGCAGCTCGGGCTTGTAGGGCTGGTAGTGCATGTCGGCCTGGTAGTGCCCGCCGGGGTACTGCTGGTAGCCGTAGTCCAGGTTGGTGTAGCTCAGCCCGTTGTCCGCGCTGATGATGTGGTCCGGCTGCTGCTCCAGCTGCGGCGGCAGCATGTCCGGGTAGTAGTGCAGCTCGCCGCCCTCGGGGTAGTAGTGCTCGGGGTACTCGCCGCCCTGCCCGAAGCCCTCGGCCTGCGCGTGCTGGTGCTGGTGCTGGTGTTGGTGCTGGTTGCCGTACATGCTGACGTCCATGGTCATCATGGCCAGCCGATTCTCTCTGCTTCCTCTCCGGGTTAACTCTCCAACATCACCGGCCGTTCTCCAGACCCGCGCAGCCGGCAGTTGCTGCTGTTTGGACTTCCGGTTTTCTACTTGATTAATTTAACAATACGGAACTGAATAAAATCACTGATTACTCGCGCGTGAGCCCGACTCGAACCGAATTAAGTGAGAACGTAAGTGTAAGAAAACCAGTCGCGAGATTGCGGCGGAGGAATGCAGAGTCGGAGTGCAGCTGACAGACACGCACACAGGTTAGAGACTTGACAGCTGGTGATAAGAAACAATGTTCGCACGTAAACAATCAGGCTCCCGAGTACCACCCCTCGCTCAGTGCTCGCTCTGCCGGGACCCGGAGAATACTAACCCGCGGAGCCTCTCGCGACTTCCAGCACTCCGCCGGGCAAGCCTTCCAGTCTCCCGTCGCCCTCCAACCGCTGAAAAGGCGCCCTGGGACATGAAACGGAGCTACGGAGATACGGCGAATCGCGGCTTGCGAACGCGTCAGTTTCTTTGGTGTGCCGTCTCGGCGGCCGGGGCGGGAAATCGGGCGAGGGAAAAGGACGGAGGAAAATGCGCTACCGATAGCGAGGGGCGGCGCTCTGGAGGGCGGGGCCACGACGGCCAATGGGAAGGCGGCATTGGGAATAGCTCGTAGTACCCATCTTGTATTGGGCGCGCTGAAAGCTACCGGAGATATCTCTCCGCTGGCATTGTTGTCATCCGCTCCTTGCTTTTTGCTTCTTGCTCCTCGCTCCCTTGAATGGCAAGATTAGTTCCAATAAATACAAGTTCTAGCCCCAAACTCGAAGTACCTACCTAAACCAGCCCCCGAAGAGCCGCATAGTTGGATTATTTAAATACTGGGAAGAAGTTTTTGTGTTTTCGGTAAACTCTGATGTAGAGAGACTTAAACAGAGAGAGGAAATTCTTATATTATGTAAGTTTAATCAAATCATCATAGTCTAGCAGTCCACGATGGATTGCTTATACCAACCCCGATGTGTGACAGCGAAGCATGGAACTGGCAGAGAAAAGATGAAAGCATAATGAATGCTGTGGAAATGAGATCCCTCAGACGTATGTGCGGTAAAACCATGTATGATCGTGTTGAAAATTGAATATGCGGAAAGAATGCAAGGCTGATGTAAGCGTAATGAATAAGACGCTTAGATGGTTTGGACATGTAGAGCGAATGAACGAAGAAAGGAGTGTGAAAAGAATATATGATGCGAAAGTGAAAGAAAGAAGAAGTCTGGGACGCCCGAAGAAGACATGGCTCGATCAAGTGAATCAAATACTTGAATCGGACCACGTGAAGAGTCAGAATAACAGAAGAGTATGTATGAGACGATGTATGAATGTGAACGAAGCAAGGAGTGTGTAGTGTATGCCAAAACAGAGTTGTATGGCGGTCTGTTCTCTCTGCCTACCCCTGCAGAAAACGGCGTGATGGTTAGTTAGTTAGTTAGATTAAGTAAAGTAGGCAGGAGACCTCTTACAAATAGGAAATGACACCTGTTCACGATTAAGGATTTTTGTTATTTGATTATTAATTCTTGCTGTTTTAAAGTTCAGATGGCAGCAAAGCATTCAGCTAAAATGTGCATTTTGAAAAACGGTGCTGAAATTCGTTGAATTAACGCTAGACTGAAATTAATGTGAATATTATATCTGTGAAAAAATTCGAAAACATTGAAAACACTGATTTATTCAGTTTGCGGGATATTTTTGGCTGTTTTGATACCGGCTACAAAAAATTGGGAAATGGTAAAAAAAGCAAACAAAACATTCCCAAGTAACTACCCCTCTGGGTTATTCATAAGTGGGTACCTATTTACTATAAACACTAGTTAAAAATTAGTTCGTTGGCTGCTTTAATCCACCATTTCAAATTTAGAATAATGTCCGCCAAAACACATTTTATTTAGGTACTGTATTAAACACTTAGATTATATAGAGTGGTACCTATCCAAGGCAGTGTAGTCAGTTTTTTGATGATTTTTACCGGACTCGGCGGACCTGGGCGTGGCTAAGACTAAGGCTAGGGTAATTATACATACATTCAAAGCACATGTGGACATAATGTTTTTGTTTATTCGTATCACCACTTTTTCACAGTATTGTTTTCAACAAAAATATAGCATATAATCTAAAAAACCGTTTGCTTGTGTCAAGTTTAGTGGCATAATAAAAAATGTGGGCGGAGTCCCTCGGTGACCCAGGAGCCCAAGATCATCGCGACAGTACATAGAAGCGGTGTATTATATTTGTTATCTCTTTCTCTCTTATGGTGCACGACTTAAAAACCCGGAGAAAGTAATTTATCGCAAGTTTGTATGGGTTGGGTAAAAAGAGTTAGCTCTCTCTCCATACATTGTTACTCCAAGATTAGGCAGGTAAGGATTATAAAAAAACCTTTTTAAAATTTGATAATTTCAATTAACATCAGTTCCAAATTTGAAAAATCATCAATCGTACGTACTCACAAAGGTAATCATTTATAGTTTGTTTTCGTTTCTTTTTATAGCTGGCGCAACGAGAGTTAAAACAAACAATACATGCATAGCGTTGGGTTTATTGTGTATCGGTATACGCTCCAGTGGCGATGTATTTACGATGTGTCATAAAGAAAGAGCACTTTGTCTTGTTTACGCCTACTCATTGTCGCTAGTGGAAAAGGGACAGCGAGTGTTTATGTTGATATTGTAAATGCGTGTCCTATTCATTCAGTTCGACACGCTGTACGTAAGCTATGCATCTGTGTGAGTATTGGCCGGCACCAACTCTCGTGGTGAGACCTATACTTCCATATTTTTACTCAAAGTTAGCGTCTATACATTCCATGACCATTTTTTAAAACTATTTTTATACCTACTCGCATAGCAAATATTTCTATGCAAATTGTTGCAGATGTCTGTCTGAATGAAATCTCACTTGCACATGTGGGAAGGTTTTAATACGAATCAGTGCGATGTACTGATATTTTATTACAATGAATAAAAATACACCAATTCAACCTTTGTTTATCTTTGAATAGATACGCCAGTTTTCCAAGTAATCAATCAAAACAGTTCACTATCCCATACAAATAAATACCCCACACATATCTAATCTATTATTTAAAACATTCGCGATTTATTATTGCTTTGATTTTGATCAGTAAAATTGTGAGCTTACATGGAAATAATCTCAACAAATAAACATTATGAAATAGAACATATTTTTTGCAAGTAACTGTCTATCATGTAGTGACCTTCATTTCTCTCGTGTTATATATTAAATAATACTTATTGATATGCAATTACCTCAATAAAAAAGGTAATAATACTTGATAACACTAATATACAATCATAGTACGAGGATATACCTAATAACACGAATCCACATTTAAAAATAATTTTAAAAACATGTACGAGAATATGTTTTATTTTATTTTTTATATGAATACCGCACAAGAGTCTCGGTGTTTATCAAAAAAAAAAACTAAATAAGTGGAATATAAAATTTCATGTTTCTTAAACCAAGTACCTACCTACAAAAGACTGCTAGATAATATTTTAATTGATATTTTATAGGTATTTTTTTAGGTATATATTTGTTTACTTGTAATATTGATTGTAAATAAAACAGATAAACTTTGTTTAAAACCACTTTAACTATTCAACATTATGTCGACCGGTTTTGGAAGCACTCTTCCATCATCAGGACAATATTAAAATTAACCTAAAATACAAAATACTGAGATACATATTCATATTTAGGAGTTGGAATCGGAAGGAGAAGGGGTAATTGAGAGGATTATGGGAATAACAGAGCGGCTTCCTGGAAATATATGTACATATATTTAAAATATTAAAAAAAGTGGTTATAAACAAAGTTTATGTGTTTTATTTATAAATATGGCAAGCCACAAAGTAAATGCTTTTTACGAATAGGTAATATTGATTATTAATATTAATAATAATTGGCTGATTTATATAGCGCCGTTTTCGTGACAGAAATATCACCTCAAGGGCGCTTTACAGCATAATTGACATAATATTAAAACTAAGACTTATTATTAACTAATAACTAGTGACTTACAACTAACATATTTACATTAACACACACATATATATATATATATATATATATATATATATATATATATATAATGGTTGTTGTCCGTGCTGTCGGACCTAGGGTAGAAAAAAATGAAGTAAGTAATAGTAAACTATATATATAAACTACTCGTATGTATAGCACTCGGACTGAGTGATCAAAACCCTAGTGAAGCAAATTGACGTTATTGTGGGTACGGTCATTTAAAAAGGTGTGTGTTGAAACCCGGCGTGCGCCAATAACGTTTATTTAATCAATATGTGTCATAACACATTTAATTCATTTAAAAATAATTTTTAAAAATATCGCCCTGGTGAAAGACAACCATTCAGAATCGAAACGTTGCTTGAAATGGCTTAAGCCGTGTTCTGTGACCAGATCTGAATACCCAGGTACTTCCCAACCTTTCTCTTTCCCATCTCCTTCTCCTTCCCACCACCTTCAGCCTCACAACATAATCTGACTGGCTCTAGACGGTTGGGAGTAGTTGGGACTCTTGTACAGTATTCACCATAAAAAAATAAAATAAAAATTTTATCTTTACACTTTAGCTTCTAGAAATTTATTTTTCAATTTGTTGACGTAAACATGGACTATTATACCCATTTCTAAACCCTTTCTCATGATTTATTATAACGTTCGTGATTTTAGATAGTATTAATTTGTATATGGTACTACCCATTATAAGGTAATAAAACTATCCGAATGTATTTTTGAATGTAATTGTAAAGCCGCCTCTGTCAGCAATGAGACCTAACCTAAAGTCACAGATGTTCACTATGAAACTCAATAAGCGTCCATTCCACTCATAGTATATACGCCATAGATTTACTTAAAATTGTACCAGTCTGAAGATGCCCGTCATAAGGTGAAACCCTTGGAGTAATAATGTATGGAGAGAGAGCTAATTATTTTTACCCAACCTATACGAACTTGCGATAAATCACTTTCTCCGGATTTTTACGTCGTACACCATGAGAGAGAAAGAGACCACAAAAATAACACACCGCTTTTATGTAATGTAAGGCTGATCTTGGTCTCCCGCGTCTCCGGGGACCCCGCCTACATGTTTTCAAACTGGACACAACTAGACGGTTTTTTAGGTTATATGCTATATTTTTGTTTATAACAATACTGTGAAAAAGTGGTTATACGAATAAACAAAAACATTATGTCAACATGCGCTTATGAATGAATGTATAAATACCCTAGCCCTAGTCTTAGCCACGCCCAGGTCTGCCGAGTCCGGCAAAAATCATCAAAAACTGACTACACTGCCTTGGATAGGTATCACCATATGTACTCTAAGGTGAAACCGGTCAGGTCTTAAATAAAATAAAAAATAGTGGAATAAAGTTTAAAAAATGGTATTGTTAAATTCTTACATATTATGTATTATTTTCTGGTTGTTGTATTAGGTTGGGTAATAAAGTGTAATGCGCACTTGAGGTAAGCTATCACAAAACCGCGCTATATAATGTATATGTACTGTTTTTTTTTTTATTATTGTTATTCTAATAACAGGCTCAAATCGAGCTATAAGCAGATTTAACGAACGAGAATACAGAGAGTCCTGCGCCCGAGCCTACCAGATCCTCTGAAAGATAAGGCGCTACCGGCACTCGATAAGTGTCCCCCCGATTCATCAATCATCCCCTGTCTCCGCGGGAACATGCGGTGGCAGCCAGGCAGCCAAACTACACTGTGCAACAACACCCAGCCTTCGGGCCACGGCTACATGTGTCCACGTCTCAGAGCAAGAATATATATGGAGAGAGAGCTACATATCTTTACCCAACCTATACAAATTTACGATAAATCACTTTTTCCGGGTTTTTAGGTCGTATACCATGAGAGAGAAAGAGACAAGAAAAGTTCTCACATATTATTGCACCACTTTTCGGTATGTAAGCATATGTTCTGTCTCCCGCGTTTCCGGCAACTCCACCCGCTACGTCTTTTTTTTAAATAATAAACAATAAATGGATAACTTTTATAGCGTTATTTTCGTGGGAAAATCACCTCAAGAACGCTTAATATATAAAAGTTTCTTATAGAAATAGTAATCATTCACTCCAGACCGCCACAACACGGGAATGTACCTTGCTGGTGTAAAGAAAAAAATAATATTGAAATTTAAAGAGCTTTGTTTATCATTACAAAGATGGCCAAGTCGGAGGAAAATTGAAAAAATAATATCAATAATCTTCAGTGTGTATGAGATCGATTGAAAATGTGGTTGAAGCGTTACTCCCGGATAGAGTAGAGGATTTGAGTTCGAGTCTTGCTTGTGACCATGGTCTTTTTATTTTCTTGTTATTTCCATTTCACATTTTTGTTGTTGATTATTGATATTATTTAAATATTTTAAAAAAAAATTATCCACACCACGACCGATCCCACAAAATCAATCCACTGATATATGTATTGAATAATAGCTTTCCTGATGTACCTTTGTCAAAAGAATCAAACTGCTCGCTCCAAACTAAATTGCAACCAGTAGTTAGTTACCTACGGATGTGAGACAGGGTAACTCACCCCAAACGATGAAAAAAACTAGCAACCCTTAAACGCAAATTACACTGAAAAGTCTTCGGACCTACACTAGAAAATGGATCATACAGGGATAAAATGAACCACGCATTCGAAAATCTAAATGAGAATGAAACCATTGTAAGATTCGGTAAATTTTAAATACTGCGATGGTTTGGATATTTAAATTTAAAAGAAACAAAATTATACTCAACGGTTTTTTAGGTTATATCCTATATTTGTATTGTATGCGGACGATGCGGTGCTGATTGCTGACAGTATGGAAGATCTACAGTTTCTCGTGTCTAGGATGAACCAAGCATGTATGCAGAATGAGTTGATGATGAATGTAAGTAAGTCCAAAGTCATGGTGTTTGAAAGAGAGAATGCGAGAACAGCGGGTGAATGCAGAAAACTCCATTAATGGAGGATTGAACGCTGTTGGCGCAAACAAGAAATTGTTCAAAGTAGCGAAGCTAGCAGTCCACAATGGAGTGCTTATACCAACCCCGACGTTTGGCAGTGAGGCATGGAACTGGCAGAAGAAGGATGAAAGTAGACTGAATGCTGTGGAAATGAGATCCTTGAGACGTATGTGCGGTAAAACTATTTTTGACCGTATTAAAAATGTGGATATCCGGAAAGAATACAAGGCTGATGTGAGCGTAATGAATAAGATCAAGGAAGGGACGCTTAGATAGTTTGGGCATATAAAGCGAATGACTGAAGAAATAATAAGTATGAAAAGAATATATGATGCGAAAGTGAATGGAAGAAGAAGTCAAAGACGCCCGAGAAAGACATAGCACGATTAAGTAAATCAAATACTTGAATCGGGTCATGTGAAGAGTCAGAATAACAGAAGAGTATGCACGAATGTGAATTAAGCAAGGAGTGTGTGCCAAGACTGAGTTATCTGGCGGTCCGTCCTCTCTGCCTACCCCTGCGGAGAAACGGCGTGATGATTAGTTAGTTAGTTAGTTAGTCCTATATTTTGTTTTTAACAATACTGTGAAAAAGTGGTTACACAAATGAACAAAAAAATTATGTCGACATGTGCTATGAATGGATGTATAAATACCCTAGCCCTAATCCTAGCCACGCGCGAGTCAGGCAAAAATCGTCAATACTGACTACAGAAGTGCTCCCTCCTCTACATTATTGCTCCGACGTCCACGTACTCTTGGCAGAGAGAGCTCCATAGCAATCTCTCTTTCTGTTATGAGAATCGTTTGTGGGGAAGAGGGAGAGGTCAACGTGGAGCCATCAGCTATACGCCTTTACCGACCGGGCGCTAATCACCTACGATACGAGTCCAACGGGTTTATTTAGATCCAGTAGCCATGTTAAATAGTTTTTTTTTTGTTCTGTTCTCTATTCGGTGTCACATCATAATTAATTGAGAGATGTTGAGACAAGCAGGTGAAGTAGCCAACTCGCGCTTATCTGGAGAATGTATTGCCTACCTACAATAGCTACTTGCCGGATCGTTTATCGGATCTTGGCTATTTTCTTGTGATTCGAGGTCTGGAGTTCAACACGTGCACGATCTTCGAGAAACAATGTATGGAGAGAGAGCTAATTATTTTTACACAACCGATACAAACTTGCGATAAATCGCTTTCTCCGGGTTCTTACGTCGTACACCATTAGAAAGAAAGAGACAACAAATATAATACTCCGCTTCTACGTACTGTCACAATGATCTTGGGCTCCTGAGTCACCGCGGGACTCTGCCCTCATTTTATTATGCTACTAAACTTGACACAACTAAACGGTTTTTTAGGTTATATGCTATATTTTTTGTTGATATCAATACTGTGAATAAGTTATACATAATAGAAGCGGTGTATTATATTTGTTGTCTCTTTTTCTCTCATGGTGTACAACGTGAAAACCCTGAGAAAGTGATTTATCGCAAGTTTGTATAGGTTGGGTAAAAATAATTAGCTTTCTCTCCATATATTGTTACTTCAAGGTTGGAATAGATTGATCACATTGCAAACACTACAATATTTTCCATACCTTGAGAGTACCCCTAATCAAAAATATCTTGATTGTGTTTTTTTCCACATTACTGTATGTATGAGACATTCCATAATATAATATGTCCAGCTGACAGGGCGGAATCAATGGACGAGGCATTTTAATGTCACATATCTGATGCTGTAGGACCGGCCTGTAAGGAGATCAACATGCTTTAGATCTCAGATGAGAGATGTCATTTATCTCCGTGGGTCGATGCTGGGAGTAACTTCTACACGGGAGTCATACTTAAATGTTCGCTTTCAACATGTGACCTTTACGTGAATAATTCTGTGTGCGCAAGGAAGAACGGAATGAGTCAATAAGCGCAGGATTTCAGGCGAGCAAAAACAAAATTTTAAAATTTAGTTTTTTGTCTGTATTTATTTATTCATTCTGGGAAAATTAACGGCAAATCAACAATAATCAGTACACATATAATAATTATAATAACGAATCATGCCAATTACAAAATTTGCCTCTGCCGATGACAAATATTATAAATAAAGTGTGACTAAATAAGTACAGTTTTAATCTAAGAGCAATTATATACAAGAGAGAGAGCGCTGCTGTAGTCAGTTGTGATGAGTTTTGCCGGGCTCGGCTCGACCTGGGCGTGGCTAGGACTAGGGCTAGGGTATTTATACATCCATTCATAGCACATGTCGACATAATATTTTTATTTATTCGTATAACCACTTTTTCACAGTATTGTTACAAACAAAAATATAGCATCTAACCTAAAAAATCGTTTAGTTGTGTCAAGTTTAGTGGCATAATAAAAATGTGCGCGATGTCCCAGGAGCCCAAGATCATTGTGACAGTACGTAGAAGCGGAGTATTATATTTGTTGTCTCTTTCTCTCTCATGGTGTACAACGTAAAAACCCGGAGAAAGTGATTTATCGCAAGTTTGTATCGGTTGGGTAAAAATAATTAGCTCTCTCTCCATACATTGTTTCTTAACAAAAAAACTCCACATAGGCTAGGCCAGTGCGTGGGTATACTAATTCAAATCAATAGTAGGCTCTCTATAGCAATAAAGTAAATTAATACACAGGATATAATCACAACCAATAAAAAAATAAAAAGTTAAATTTTGAATTAGGCAAAACAAAAACAAAAAATGCTTTTCAAAATGTAATCGTCTTCGAATAAGCGTCCTTAATTATCTGCTTTTAATTATGTACCGCAATTATTATTACCATTCTTTTAATCAAGTCATAATCCATTATTAACTGATTAAAATTATAATCAATTCGAAATCCATTTGATTTTCAATAATAAAGCACGAAAATAGAAAAATAAACCTTTGAAAAGTTTTTAAATAAGTTACAATAGTTCTTTTTCGTTGAAATCATCCTCTCCAACGATAGTCGAATAAATAATTGGATTTGTTTTTAATATATCCACCTGCGTAAAAAGTGATGCTGCAAAACCAGTAGTCGGAATAGATACTGACAGATGAAGTCAATCGTCTAGTCACAATCACCGCCTTCCTACTGTTACTGATTCCATTCATCGCGTTCAATCATCCCGTAAGACTTACACTGTATCAATTAAAATGTACTGTCACAATAATATTATCTTTGATTCGAGCTTTTGAGTGACAAATCTGACACTCTCGTTGCCCGGCAAGGAAAGATCAATTGGCATTATGTACATGTCTCCTCTCATTCCTGCAGTCCCAGAGCGATGCTATCTGCATCGGGGGCACAACAGAACAACAACCTGTGACAGTTGTCCAAAGAGAGAAAAAACGGACAGTGTGCCTGTTGCATCCAAAGCTGCGATAAAACACGGAATGTGTTTTCAGCTTTAGGTGAATATTTCAAATAATGGACTGTAAAACTATAAGCTACTACTACTTGATGGAAGTGACTAATTATAGATGTGGACAAATTAAGGAGTGAAGGAAGTAATGAAAGCCAATTCACTCACCGATGAAGTTGATGTTTGAGCTCTTGATTCTTCTTACACAACGAATTAAACACCGTGCTCAATTTTGCTTGAAGACAACATTTAAACGGCGACCAAGCGAGGCATCAACGAACGAACAACTTGATTTTATAATATTTGAAGATCGAAACAACAAGCAATAAATTTTTACCAAACTTTTCTGTTTCTTGATTGCCAATTGTTTTTTTAGCACAGTGTCGTTGAGTAAGAAATCGAATGGCGAAATGGTGAGATAGGTAGGATATGGGTGAAAAACAAGAAGGTGATAACCTAACAAATTATCTCTTTGAAATCCAACAGTGACGTTTGCCGTCCGAATCTGGATTGGGAATTCCTCGCTTCTTCTACAGAAAGGATTTACTTGATTGGCCAACAAAGGTGGCAGACACTGCGGGGGGCAAGACCGCTGCCGAGTCAACTGCGCACAGTGGCCAAGGAGTGTCAAGTATTAAAATCAAACTTTAATTATACTTCGAAAACTTTTGAAAGTGGTAGTGTAATCCCAGTTCCCATGCTCAAATTTTTACGATGTAGCCTGAAACTAAAAGTAGCAAAGGTTTTTTCCGGCACTGAATTAACTAGCCAACTAACTAACTATCACGCCGTTTCCACACAGGGATTGGCAGAGATGACGGACCGCCATATAACTATGTCTTGGCACACACTCCTTGCTTCATTTACATTCATACATCGTCTCATACATACTTCGCATTCTGACTCTTTACATGACCCGATTCAAGTATTTGATTTACTTAATCATGACTTCAGGCGTCCTAGACTTTTTCTAACATTCACTTTCAAATCATATATTCTTTTCACACTATTTTCTTCGTTCATTCGCTCTAGATTCCCAAACCATCCTATTCATAACGCTCACATCAGCATTGCATTCTTTTCGGATATCCACATTTCTAATACGGTCATACATGGTTTTAGCGCACATACGTCTAAGGGATCTCATTTTCACAGCCGAACAGACTAAATTCTACGGGTGTATTGTGTATCCGTATACGCTTCAGTGGCGATGTATTTACGATGCGTCATAAAGAAAGAGCCCTTTGTCTTGTTTACGCCTATTTATTGTCACTAGTGGGAAAGGGACAGCAAATGTTTACGATGATTCTTCTAATTTTGATAATTCTTGCATTTTCAATGTACTAAAAATGCACCTTCAGCGTGTAGGTGCATTTTCAATATATTAGAATAATAATATAAGCAACATTCAACATTTGATGTAAAAGCCCTGACGAAGCTTGATAAAAGCGAAACCTGGTTGGCGGTTAACTCAAATAAAGTGGTGTTTTACAAAGTGCATTGTTTTATTTAATATACAATGTCACACCCCCAAGTTTTTGCTTCCTTCGAAAAAAAATTAAAATATATATAACTGGCTTTAATACGCGTTAGCTTCAATCTCTGAAGTGTGAAATAATTATTGATTGTTTAATTTTTATTGAAGTTTAAACACGCTGTACGAGTATGTATGCTATGCATCTGTGTGAATACTGTGCTTACCTCAGAGCAATAACATACAGAAGGAAGCGCTTATGTACTATCTGTAGTCAGTGTTGATGATTTTTGCCTGACTCGGCTAGACCTGGGCATGGCTATGACTAGGACTAGAGTATTTATACATCCATTAATAGCACATGTCGATATAATGTTTTTGTTTATTTGTATAACCACTTTTTCACAGTATTGTTACAAACAAAAATATAGCAAATAACTTAAAAAACCGTTGACCTATGTCCAGTTTAGTCGCATATCAAAACGTGTGGGCGGAGTCGCCGGAGACGCGGGAGACGGAGAGCATTGTTACATACTTAAAGGCGGTGTGATATTTTGCGAAATTTTGCTGTCTCTTTTTCTGTCATGGTGCACGCCATAAAACCCGGAGAAATCCGTATAAGTTGGGTAAAAATAATTAGTTCTCTCTCCACATATTTTTACTCCAAAGTGCTTACTATAATTTTAGATCAACGACCTATACCAACGATGGTTTTAAAAAAATAGCCATTTTTAATAGCCGTGCAAAAGGTCGTTTAATCGCCCTGTAGTACCAAATGATATATTTTCGACCTCCCGAAATATTGAATATTAATATGTTATTGTGTTGTATACGAGTATATCTAACAAGTTACAGCTACAAATACTCCCCGGTTTCTCGATGCATTACAAGGCCACGTTTTTCCACATATTCGGCTGTCAAAGTTCTTTGAATTCCCAAATTAAATTGTAAATATTTACGTTGTGAAGTGCTTTATTTCTCATAAGTTCCAATCCCATAGAATTGTACACGTTACACAATGCTAAGTCATATTATACCTAACTAACCATGACGCCGTTATCCCGCAGAGTATGCAGGGAGGATGTACCACCATACTACTCTGTATTAACACACTCTTTGATTCATTCAAATTCATACAGACAGCACCCTTGAGGTGATTTTTCCCAAAAACGGCGCTATACAAATTATCGAAATAATATTATAGCCTCTTACATACTTATTATTTTGCTATTCTGACGCTTGATGGCGTCCCCGACTTATTCTACTATTCGCTTTTGTGTCATATATTTCCATGTTTTCTCTATTTTTTAAATAAAAAATAAAAAATGTGCACCAAGCCAATGACGTTACATATATAGACACGTTATAGCCTTAGAATATTAACACAAAATGTGGCAAGCAAAACACACACGTTACCAGTAAATTCATCATTCAAATATCGGTCATGTATGACAAAGAAAGACATTCATAGAATATATGTGTATGAACGAAACAGATTCGAAGTCCGGACCGCGTTCCATACTTGCTTGAAACGACCTCAATCGACGCGTGACCGTTTAGTACTGAATCGGCTTAAACACCGATCACACCAACTAGCGTGATTATTGTTTGCCACTTTAAGAGCGCTACAACGTGTCTATATATATATGTAACGTCATTGCACCAAACCCATTAAAATAATAGATGTAAATCTTTAAACTTTGACTTTGCATCGTACTTATACTCGTACTCTTTACTTACTGTTTAGTTATCATTTTGCAACTGGATTAAAGTGTTTTTATGTACCTTTTTGAATGTGTGAAGCAGAAATCAATTCATCCGCGCCATCGAACAGCAGAATATAATTAACCTCATTGTACAGGCACACAGAACGAAGGAGGTGGGTGGGTGGGGGCGGTGGAGATCACCTGCCCGCGGAAGCCTTAATTGTAAAATGAATGTTAACAAAGTCTCGTATGTAAATAGACCACAAGCAATAAATAATTGGCCGCTCATTGGCTTTTATAATTGATATTGATGCTCTGCTCTCCGTCTCGCTGACACGGGAGTGTGAATAATTAATCTCCCGTCTGACGGTCGCGTCTCTCGGATGGCCTCGTCAATGGCCGGACCCGATTCAATTAATGCAATTATCTTATTCGGAATGAGACGTTCTTTTGACACACCTGGACGGGGGTATAATGCTATCTGACACTCGCGGCTCGGTAGCTGGGCCCCAGAGTACGGGTGTTCCGCAGGGCTCAGATTCTAGTCCGATATTATTCAAACACTATCCGAAATCCAGATCGCTGGAGTTATTCCGGGCCTTCTCTCCGTGTGACAAGACAGCCATCAGACTTATAATAAGCTGGACCATAAAGAGACTGTCAGAGTTGTATTGTGCCGATGATGGGTGCATTGTGCGGAAGTCGTA
Organism: Drusus annulatus; assembly: GCA_022651775.1. Lineage (NCBI taxonomy): Eukaryota > Metazoa > Arthropoda > Insecta > Trichoptera > Limnephilidae > Drusus > Drusus annulatus. The sequence continues at coordinate 153,537 of JAGWCC010000009.1, read as the reverse complement.
TTTGCTTGGGAAGACCTATTTGTTGCTCTTCACGGAAGTGAGTGGAATCGGTTTCATCAATGGACACACTGATGTCCCTGTCTAAGTATCTGCAAACAAACAGAAATGTTAGTGAAACCTGTTTGCTAGTAATACGAACAGCAGTATGTTAGCAGTATAACGGCTTGCATGGTCGAGTGGTAAGACGCTCGACTAGGAATCCAGAGGCCGCGGTTTCGAACCCGGCGTGCGCAAATACAACTTAACTTAACACTGCCAGAATGTAATACCTACGGCGTTGTGCAGAAATGAGGCATAATATCCTCCATTCATATTTTGTACATGTATTATTTAATTTATTTATTTTCTTATGATTTTAAGTTTATTTATTATTATTATTGTGTGTATTACAACTTTTATGTTATTATTATTATTACTATGTATTAATGTTAATTATGGAAGGTATTGCATTGCACTACTCCTGCATACCTTCTGGAATAAAACTTTATTATTATTAAATACATTTTATTTGATTATTATGTGTCATAATACATTTAATTGCTATAAAATAAAATATAGTATATTTACGGCACGTTCCAGACTGGTAGATAATCGCCCTGGTGAAAGACCACCGTTCAGAATTGAAACGTTGCTTGAAATGGCTTTAGCCGTGCTTGGTGACCAGATCTGAATAGACAGGTACTCTCCAACCTTCCCATTTTTCATCTCTTTCCCCTCTCTACTACCTTCAGCCTCTCAACATACCCCGATTGGGGATGCCATTGTCTCACTGGCTCTAGACGGTTGGGAGCAGTTTAGACTCTTGTGCGGTATTCACTTTAAAAAAATATAATAATCATAAGATACCAGGAGGGATACCTTGTGTAGTCAGTATTGTTGATTTTTTCCTGACTCGGGCGTGGTTAGTGAGTTGGTGCCGGCCAATATTCACACAGATGCATATTTTACGTACAGCGTGTCGAACTGAATGAATAGGACATGCATTTACAATATCAACATGAACACTCGCTGTCCCTTTTCCACTAGTGACAATAAGTAGGCGTAAACAAGACAAAGGGCTCTTTCTTTATGACACATCGTAAATACATCGCCACTGGCGTATACTAGCGTATACCGATACACAATAAACCCAACGCTATGCATGTATTGTTTGTTTCAACTCTCGTTGCGCCAGCTATACATAATGGGGACCAGAGGACACCGCCTATGTACTAATGGTCGAGAAAATTCAAAATATTTTTTCACGGTTCCTCTACATGAGAGAGTTTGGTTTTTACCCATGGCTGTTTCCAACAGCGTTTATCTCGGGAATGCTGGGTATCTGCAGCCTTAATTCGAGGAGGGATATACCATTACTGCTTTTTGCTCACAAACTCCTGAACGGTGTACTATTAATACCTGACGTCTTGACGGAAATTGGATTTTATGTCCCTGATAATTTCACGCGAGGCCGCCAACACAGGCTTCTGTTTCTTCCCAGGTGCAGAACTTAATTACCAATGGCGATGTCCCTGGGAAGACTGACTAGGTTAATGAACTGCCTCGCAGGAAATTTGGATATTTTTCACACGAGCTACATCAAATTTAAGTAAGAACTAGCTATTTAGTTCTTACTATATTATGTACTAACTTGAGACCAATTTTTTTTGTTTTTAAACTACGTTTTCGCTATTTTTACCTATGTCTTTGTATAATTATGATTATCATTTTTTTGTGTTTTTTATCGCTTTTGACGAATTTGGCCCATTTGTGGAATTATTACTTATAAAACAAAATAATCATAGTGTAACAATTTGTGTAAAGCAATGTAGAAAGAATGCCATCGGTGTGAAGGATATTTTGTTTCAAACCCAAATTACAAATATTCGTTCGTTGCGTAACACATTCGGCGCCTTATGATTTAGGGAGCAATAATAAAAGATGGCTTCGAGGTTGGAAGTCTGGCGAAGTTGACCATACGGCTGGATTAGTGTAAGTAAATAAATCTACCTTCAGAGTTGTAGTCAGTGTGTAGAGACATGACGCCTTATTTATGTTAAATAAAACATTTACTTACTTACAGTATTTGTGTTTATTGTAACTATATTATGTACTTCTTGAAAACTATTTTTCGTTTGTTTTTAAACTGCTTTTTACCTTAATCTTTGTTATTATGATTACCATTTTTTGTGTTTTTGCAATGTTTTGGTTTTAAACTGTTTTTGTAAATATAAAATAAATAAATAATTCGCGTGTACGCTTTCTTCCCCGAAGCCAAAACAATAGTTCCCAGGGCTGGGAGGCCCGACTGGCTGAAACCATTGTCGGGTTCAATCCCAGGAGAGCACAGGAATGCAGGAGATAGCTGGCAGACGCAGACGCTCGCCCCTTGTACCTGTCAATTCTTATAACATCACACTGTCACTAGAGTACAGCGAGTTCTTCTTTCATCTCTTCTCTTGGCTTTAAGATACTGTTATTCTCAGACTTCGTATCACATCCCGAAGCAGGCAGATATCATTTGGAATATTTTATTATACTATATTTTATTATGTCTTCATTAGAAAAGCACAGGAAAGACTTTGATTTAATTTTCATGTACAAAATTATTAATTGTTTTATTGACTCACCTTCTCTGTTGCAACTTATCCAGTTCAAAATCCTTTGCCGTAGACTCAGAAACAATGAATTGCTGTTCCTCAATCATCACAATACTAATTATGGGTATAATTCACCAATGTCCAGTGTGTCAAGACTTGTTAATTCAAGCTATGGTCTTGACATTTTTGGTTGCAGTCTAAATGATTTTTGTCATTCTTTACGACTCTACCAAAACTTTGACTAGACCATGGCTTGAATGTTCTCTCTTATTTTTATTTTGCCTTATTTTTGTCATCGCTTCATTCATTATTATGTATGTGCTATTCCTTCTCTGTTTCTTCTTTTTCCGTTTCGTGTTTTATATGTATTTTTTGTAATTGGACTTTAGTCCGTTAATTTATAATTAATAAATATGGAAATTTTTTGAATTATTGTCTATAAATTAAATGTTTTGAAAATATAGCAAAAATTTAAATGCGTCAAGAGTTACATTGTGACTTGCCATAGACAGATTGAACAAATCAGATAGCTTTAAGCGACTGATTTTGGGAGAACCCTTTTTTCTGTGTTAGAAAGATTTTTTTGTTGTATTTAATTCGGTTCAACCTGTAGGTTTTTATTATGGATATTACTATGGTTTTGAAGTGTGTTAAATATGTGGATATCCTGATATAAGCGTAATGAATAGAACTAAGAAGACGCTTAGATGGTTTGGGCATGTACGAGTATATTCTCTCTGCATAAAACGGCGTGATGGTTAGTTAGTTAGTTCAATAATATTTTTTTTAAATATGAATACCGCACAGGAGTCTCAACTGCTCCCAACCGTCTAGAGCCAGTGAGACTATAGCATCCCTAAATAGGGTATGTTGTGAGGCTGAAGGTAGTGGCGAGGGAAAGAAGATTGGAAGTTCTCTCGGTTAGGAAGTACCTGGCTATTCAGATCTGGTCACCAAACAAGGCTAAAACCATTTCATTTATGCATATAACTCTGTCTTGGCACACACTCTTTGCTTCATTTACATTAATGTATCGTCTCATACATACTTTTCTAAACTAGATTGCTAGTTTCGCATCCTTGGACAATTTCTTATTTGCGCCAACAGCGTTCAGTCCTCATATATTATTGCTCTGAGTATATTCTACCTATGTATTCTACATTCATAAAAACTCACATCAATTCCCAAATCAGATGTGTAATGGTTTGACTTGCTCTGACACTTGTTTGTTATTCATATTTTGAATAAAAAATTGGATTCATATCGTGAATATTCTTCTACCGAATCTTTATTCAAAATCTCACGGCCCCTAACAATACCCCACGGTATACCTACCAAGCAACTAATATGAGATTTTAAAACCTGTGTTATTTAATTTAGCTCGACATAAAACATTGTTTAACTTTGTTCTCTTATAAGCTTATGATTTTAGATAATCTCGACAGAACAAAATACGGTTTACTGTGTTTTTATGTAGTTACACGCAGGGAAAGAACCTTGGACAGCGAAACGATATAATAATATTACGATTGGTAGATAGGTACTTGATTTCTGTCAGTGATAAGAAACATTACAGGTACAACCATTAAGTTCACCGGTGTATCAAAAAAGCAACTTGTAAAACTCAACGGGCCAAATGCGCTGAAATAATTTAGTTCAATCCTTGCTGGATGGTATTTATTTATTTAATTATAATTATCAGATACCATTCAGAGTGGTAGATACTCTAAGTATCGCCCTGGTGAAAGACCACCATTCAGAATTGAAACGTTGCTTGAAATGGCTTTAGCCGTATTTGGCGACCAGATCTGAATATCCAGGTACTTCCTAACCTTCCTCTTCCTCATCTCCTTCCTCTCCCTACTACCTTCACCCTCACAACATACCCTATTTGTGGATGCCATAGTCTCACTGGCTCTAGACGGTTATGAGCAGTTGAGACTATTGTGCGGTAATCATAAAAAAAATAAAAATAAATCATTGCCCTCATGGGCTTTTACATAACTGTGCAATACACAATATAAAATAATACTGACATAGAAATAACACGAAGTTAATGATTAGCACACAAAAACATTAGTAAGTTAATAGAAATATTATAATTTAATAAATTAACAGTAATACTTTTGAAAGAGGTATGCTATTATAGCCTTCTTGTAACTACTCGTAGATTCAGTGCAGTTGAATATATCTACTATTTCAGCGAAAGAATTACCCACTGTATGAAATCTAGGTACTAGCGAGAATCTAAATGACTCAGTCCTGATATTATTGTTACAACTGAAAATAATTTTAGATCGAGTGGTTCTGTTGGTACATGGAAGGTAATCAAGTAAATCAGGGCTGTCTGTAATACCAACATTAAAGTGTGCAGAATATATGAAGCCAACGCCTTTTAATTCTCGCATAGAATTATCAATGAACAGATTGAATAATTACGGTGACATTACGCAGCCTTGTTTAGAACCTTCTATTCAATTCAACTAAATTGATGGGTATTCGGTTTCCTACCACCTACCATTAAATGCTTTGTTTACACGCGGTCAGTTAAAATTAAGTTAATAATTGATCATAGTTACCCTTTAATTGCGGTTCTCGTGTAAACCGGCCATTACTGAGTTTTTCCAGTGCGACCCAGTGCCTCATGATATGCCTCATTGATGAGGAAGGCGAAGCTTTGAATGCGGCCTTCCGCAAACAACGCCAAAGCGCTGCAGTACCGTGGTAGCCCAAACAGTTCTGTTTCCATTATTAAAGCACCCTCGCAATAAAGTGACTGTCTGAAGTTGGCTTGTATTCGGACTATTGTTCACAGGTGTACGTACATATTCACACAGATGGATCGAAATAAGATACTTTCTTCAATGCCATCGTCATCTTGTCCATCTTATCTGAACATACGTCCAGATATTTTACCTTTACTAAAATTCTAGGATCTTACCATTGATCCACACAAGGATGCTGTGTAGTTTGAATCTGTGACGCTAAAAATCTTTTCCTAAAATAAATAGTAAAGATAAATCCGTTATTTGAGAAACACCCCGTACGCCACCAGTATACATTCTTTAAAATAATATTTAACGTTTGTACGAGCACTATTGTGCATAATAATTGGACGCTCTTTGATTTTTGACAAACTGTTGAAAGCTTATCAATATTTTGCGATATCTACATAAATAAGTGCCAGTTTCTAATCTAGATAAAAAGACTTAAATCAAATATAACTACACCTAGTTTTATGTTTGTGTCTAATTTTTTGATGCACCCTCTTGAATTTTACACGAATGACACCATAAAATATAACCACATATTTGTATGATTTTATTATTGACGGATATTGTTTTTTGACTGATGCAAGGAACGGTATGCTTATTATCATATTTTTCCGTGGAAATTTCTGAAAAAATGGTAGCATTGAAAACACTCTAGTGATGGCAGTACTGGACTTTTTGCAGGGCCCCGTTTATAAACAATGGAGTCGATTCATGATGTCTTGAAACAAAGCCTTATTTTAATTTTATTATCTTTGTAATTTTCCATGTATTATACGGAACTTATGGGAATGCACCTCCCTCCCTGAGATCTGAAATAAGTATTTTTAATTTTACCATGAAACAATTGAAATAGCTAACAATACCTTATTGATTTATATACATATCAATAATTTACATATGCCGCGGGCTGCGAAAAAGTTTCGACCTTTTTGTTTGGCAGTAGATTGAGAATTTGTCCATCATTGCATGAAAATATATTAATACTGGTGAGTTGGTGGTGGTTAAGATGCTAACGGGTTAGCCTAGCTTTGTAAATTAGGGCAATTCAGTTTTTCTGTTATTTATGGATACGATTTTATGTAAATATGGGTTTTGATCTAAGCTCAGAACTCTGTCGAGGCTTTTATCATTCTCAGATCATGTGGTAGTCTAGTTCAGGCTTTAAGACCTGACACTCCTGCAGCACGCTCTCCGCACTTAGTGTCTGGTGTGCGCTTTGGTTCCTTCAACCTTCCGATAGCCGATGACGTTGCAATCTTGACGGTCGCAAACAGGAATACACAATTCCAATAAGTAAGCTGGATCCATTCCGTTAATTGATTTAAATACCATCCTGCAAGGCTCGAACTGGATTCTTTCGGGACATTTAAGCCAGTGAAGATTTTTGAGGTGCTCTGAAATATGGGAATATTTTAAAACGCCGGCGATAAGTCTTGCCCTTGGAGTAAGAATATATTTGGAAAGAGAGCTAAATATTTTTACCCAACCTATACAAACTTGCGATAAATCACTTTCGGGTTTTTACGTCGTATACCATGAGAGAGAAAAAGACAAGACAAGTCGTCCCGTAATATTGCAGCACATCTACTTAGATGTGACACACATACTTATGTAAGAATGTTCTCCGTTGCACTAACTACACATCATCGAGTCACATAAATTACGTCGATGGACTTTGTGGTTATTTCTTATATTTGTGTTGATTAAAAAACTTGCAGTGGTCATACAAATAAATCAAACATAATGGTGATATGTACTACGCGTTATTGTTCATATAAGACCAAACAAAGATTATAAAACATCACTTTGCAGAGGTATTTCAACAGTTTTAAATATTTTTGACCAAACTTTAGAATTCTCACATTCTTAATGATATAAAGACATAAAATCAACAAAATCTCCACCATTATTTAGGCAAACCTACTCTTATTAGTGTTTGTGTGATATTTTGACTTTATAAATCATTTTAATGGTGTATTGATATTGTTTTGTTTAATGTGTTCAAATGTGTTTATTAAAAATGTTCGAATTCCATTTGGGCGGTAACTAATAGGCTATCCAACATCCTTTAACATATCTTTGTCTTTTTTTATCGAGTCAGTATAAATTCAACAATACTGACTACACTGTCTTGCAAAAGTACATCTCCATATATATATTCTTACTCCAAGGTCTTTCCCCTCGTCATTTCCAAGGTTATTTTAATTGTATTATAAAATTATTTCTAAGTACCTACTGTCGACATGAAATTTATCAAAAAATTACGCTAAGAAACTTTTTTCAGATCCGACCTCTTTTGACAGCTCTGTCAACAGTGAGTTTGCTTTCAACTTGGGTACAAGCATAATGTACAAAGTTATCAGAAATTAGGCTGGAATGTAGATATGAATATATTTATCCATGTCGCTTTAAAAATGCTCCACAAACGTCATTATGGATTCCTATCGAAAAGTCAGTATCAGAAAATTTCTAAATAAAAAACTTATTAAAGTCGACCACTCGATTTCGATCCCTACCCCCTCTGGGTACGGATCATATTTCCCTGGCAAGGCTCTCACACTTGATTGACTTTGAACTGACACAGGCAGGTTTTCAGACACGACATAGGTGTCACTTTCTGTATCATCCCGAGTTTGATAATTTTTTATGAAAAATAATGAGCCAATATTTGTGGCAGTGACTGGGCGGTGGGGGGCGGTAGGGGCGGTGGGGCGCTGGGGCGACCAAACGATTCGTAATGTATCACGAGGAACTGGTTTTGGTTCGAACAGACGCAAATAAATTTCTTTTCACATCAACTTGTCTCTATAATCAAACTTAATGACACATTGTTCGCCATAAAACATTTCTGAAAATTTCAACTACATTTTATCATGAACTATTTAATATACAATAGAAAGAGTTCAAAATAAATTCTAAAGATTCATTAACTTCAAATTGGGCATATTAAGGGAATCTATCAATTACGATTATCTTCTTTGTCACCTTAATCTATTGAGATTGTGTAAACGGAGAATAATAACAGACTTGATTTGCTTATACAAAATTATAAATTCAATGATTGACAGCCCTGAACTATTAAACTTGATTTCATTTCATGTTCCTAGCAAGACGGTTACAAGACGGTACCTACCGTACTATTGTAGCAATTCTGCTTCAACCTCGCAATTCAACACGCCCATGCGACGAATGCAACAGCTGGGAAACACATAGTCCGATATCGCTGATATATTTAACACGTCAATATCAAACTATAAGTCTAATTTAGTACAGTTGTCATCTGGCAGAGCTAAACTAACAGTTGGACCTGTTATTTAATTATTTTTTTTCTCTTCTCTTACAATATTTTTGAACCTGTTATTTATTAAATATTATTAGTTTTTTCATCTACAATATTTTTGTATCTGCTTTTCAATACTCTTTTTAAATATTATTTTACACATTTTTTTGCACTAATGAAGTTATCGTTTTTTTTTAAATAAATGAACATGTGTGTAAAAGACTTTAACGGGCGTAAATAAATATCTATTTTTTCCTGTGAGTACATAAATAATTATTTACTTTTCACTCTCAAAATCAACTTTCTGGTATGGACTAACCACTTAATATCACAAAACTGCACTATATATGTTCACTGTCATTATCATTATTATTATGAGACGATGTTTACATGCGAATGAAACAAGTAGGTGCTAAGACAGAGCTGCGGCTCTGACGACTCTCTTTCGACTGCCATACATGGTGATCCATCCCTCTGCCTATCACTGCGGAGAAACGGCGTCATAGTTAGTTAGAGCGCGTCGTTGTAACGTTTTTAGTGGGGCTTGAGAACAGCTTTCCTGCTTAAGAATTTATTGTAATTAATCCTATCGTCTATATATCCTGTATTTATTTTCCTGAATGGTCACACTTGTTTCTCGAGGACTCGATGTCCACCTTGACGTGATAAAGGTGAGTAGGTCCCTCCGGATGTCGGTAGGTAGATACCTCTATCTGTTTTGATATAGGTCCACTACCTTTGTCAGGTACGATGCAAATATCCATGTTGCCTTTAAACAGGCAAGTGGTAGAACTGTCAAACCATCCACCCGACCCGTTCAAACACATCGACACAAAAATATTCACCTTTGAGTAGTTGGATGTATTTTAGTCTACCGTAATGGTGCATCCCACTGCGGTCGGGCGGGTACGCTATAGACTGTTCCCATGAGCCTTTGATAAAGTGACAGCTTTGTCATTAGACAGCTAATAATATTTTGAAGGTTGCGACGTTCATTGATAAAGATACCCGGGTTCAAATACCCAAGAGGATCGCATGGGTACCTACCTAATTACTTATGTTTATGGTGAATATTTTTCGTTTCATCAAATTCGGCAATTTTTATTTTCTGCCTACCCGAGGTCGTAAATCTAGAAGTTTGTGATGTTTGTATTTGTCGAGGATTTTAGGCACACGGATTATCGCTAACTAACCAACTAACTAACCATCACGCCGTTTCTCCGCAGGGGTAGGCAGAGAGGACGAACCGCTATATAACTCTGTCTTGGCACACACTCCTTGCTTCATTTACATTCATATATCGTCTCATAAATACTCTTCTGTTATTCTGACTCTTATGTATGTATGAGACGATGTATGAATGTGAATGAAGCAAGGAGTGTGTGCCAAGACAGAGTTATATGGCGGTCTGTCCTTCCGGCCTACCCCTGCGGGGAAACGGCGTGATGGTCAGTTAGTTAGTTAGAGTTTGAAAACAAGTGAAAATCAAGAAACAGAAGAGTAATGTGAATAAACGTGTTCGTTTGTTGGTTTCTCGTTTGGTCGTTCGTTTTATTGTTGTTCTTCGAATAAAATTAAACTAAGTGTTTTTTTCGTGGTGTTTGTTAATAATACAATGTTTATGAATAATCAAGAACTTAAACATCAACTTCATCGGTGAGTGAATTGGTTTACTTAATTCCTCTATTCCATAATTATCCACATCCATAATTAGACACTTAATCAAGTAGTATAGTTTTATCGTTTTACAGTCCACTTTTTTCAAAATTCATCTGAAACTGAAAACACATTCGGTGTTTTACCGCAGCTTCAGATCCAACCCCTAGGTTGGTATTATTGCATTAGAATAATGCCTGATCACTCAAAAATTTGAAGTTAAAAGTACAACAAAGATCTAAATTTGCCGAAATTGTCTCAACAGAGAGCCTTTAATAGCATTAAATACGAGTATAGCAGGTTCCTAGAATGGACTATCTCTGAAATAAGTGTTTTTAGCTGTAAATTTTGTTAAAATATTTGATATTTTAAACAGATTAGACCTGATATGAATAGTGAACATGTCCCATAGGTTCTTATCTCAGAGCAATAATATACAGGAGGGAGCGCTTCTGCAGTAAGTATTGATGATTTTTGCCTGACTCGAGCGTGGCTAGGACTAGGGCTAGGGTATTTATACATCCATTCACAGCACATGTTGACATAATGTTTTTGTTTATTTTTATAACCGATTTTCCACAGTATTGTTGTAAACAAAAATGTAGAATATAGCCTAAAAAACCGTCGAGTTTTTTGTTTTTGTTTTTACAATAACTCCACACAGGAGGCCTTGAGGGAAATAATTTCCCTCGGTGCCTATGTCATCTTTGGGGATGCTGTTTGGAGGGTCTTTTTGAGGAAAGGAAGGAGTGAACTTGGGTCTTGAAGAGACCCATGTTGAAGGAGGGAGGAAACACAAAGGCCGGCAAATCGTTCCATAGCCGAGCTGTTGAACATAAGAACGAGTCGTAAAAGCGACCCGTTCTCATGTCTTAAATGTTAACCGTGTACAAATTTTGGGCGCGCGTTTGGCGAGTTTCCCGACTATGCACCGGTCCGAAGGGATCAACGACGCAAGTTCCTCTGAGCATCTTCCATTGATATACCTGTAGAACAAGGACAGCATTCCCTCCTGACGTTTGTGCTTCAAATCTTGCAATCCGTTTTTTAAGATAGGAAAATCCATCAAACGGACCGCTCGTTTCTGCACAGAGCCAAGTTATGTCGTATAACAAAAAGTATAGGGCGGAGTCGCCGGAGACGCGGGAGACGGAAAACATGCTTTCACACCGAAAAGTGGTGCCACATTATGTGAGATCTTGTCTTGTCTCTTTCTCTCTCGCGGTTTACGACGTAAAAACCCGGAGAAATTGATTTATCGTAAATTTGTATAGGTTGGGTAAAAATATTTAGCTGTTTTTTTATACGAGTATGTATTCTGGCTCTGAGGTTCTAATATAAGTATGTTACACGTGTTTATCAATCTCGCGTAGTTGTACTTTGATTTTATATAATCTTATTGCGCAACGTATTTCACTATTCACGTGTTTTGGGCTTCAGGCAAAGAATCCCTATCCAAAATCAGATCTCTCCAAAGCGACAGATACAGAAGCTCGCTGAGCCTCTATCTGCGCCTGACGTAATTCACCAATAATAAATAATTAATTCGATAGCGTAATAATAATCTCGATCTGATAGCGAACTGGTGGGCTGTGGTGCGGGCTGGATTGAGTCGGATGTCACACATGCTTCAACACTTCATTTATTTATCGACCAAGAACGGTATTTGTAATCTGACGGGGGTACTTTGATATCGGTTTGTTTTCACCTTTGGGAAATTCCCAGATTTGACCGATTTCAAGATGAAGGTGTAAAAAATAATAAATTTATCATTGGCGAAATCGTGTTTATGCTTTGCTTTGTTTGTATGTTGCTATGAGACGGTTTAGTTTCACACTGTGTGTTTTTAATAAATTACTATTTTAAATGGATTAATTTAGAATGCATTGGTTTTATCATGTTTTTGACATTTACTTATTCTAGGATATTCAAAACATTGGACAGTCACCTAAATACAAAAACACATTTCCAACCCTAGGGGGTAAGAAATTAGGAAGACACACGCTTAGTAGAAATATCCGAATTCACCTACGATATATCTTTGTGGTCAGGGCTGCTTTAACGCTAAGTTTACAGGCATTTTTATATACCGATAAACACAAATACTGTTTAAATAAATGTTTTATTTAACTAAAATAAGACCTCACGTCTCCACACACTGACTACAACTTTATAACTGAATAAAGATTTATTTACTTACAATTATGCAGCCGCATGGTCAACTTTGCCAGACTTCCTCCTCGAAGACACATTTTTTTTGCTCCATAAATCATAATGCGCCGAATGTGTTACGCAACGAACGCGAATTTGTAATTTGGGTTTGAAACAAAATATCCTTCACACCGATGATATTCTTTCTTCATTGCTTCACACAATTTTTTACACTATAATTATTTTGTTTTAGAAATAATAATATCACAAATGGGACAAATTCAAAAGCGTTATTTTAATTGGACGGGTGTCCGTAGAGATAGGTATATAACAACTAGATTTTCAAAAATAAGATGTTTACGAAAATGAAAATACAGTAAATATATTTACACTGTTTAATTATAAAAAGTCGTAAAAAAACAAACAAAAAAACACTGTCTGTTTAGTAAAATTTGCAAATCAAATCGGAAATCCATCAATTTGACGGATGCCGTAGACCTTGTGTTAAAATAATCATAAACGCAAAACACTATTTTTATTTATTTTGTTTTGTAAAAACAGTTTGACACCAATAAAATGCAAAAGCGATTAAAAAAAACATACAAAAAATGGTAATCATAATTATACAAAGATATAGGTAAAAATAGTGGAAACGTAGTTTAAAAACAAAAACTGAACTTATATAGCGCAGTTTTGTGATATTTCGCCTCAAGTGCGCTTCATACTAAATTAATTATGCTAATAAGACTAACTAACAAGGAGAAAATAATATATTATATGTATACAAATTAAAACTATCTAAAATCATAATCGTCATCATAAATCACCAGAGAAAAAGATTCAGATATGGGTATAACAGTGCATGTGTACATCAACAGATTTAAAAAAACAATTAACCAGAAGCTAACGGTATAAAAATCCAGATGAAACGTATGAATTCATATTAACATGTTTGTTTAATTAAAGAAAAGATAATTAGATTGAGGACAGTTGACACGTTGGTACTTAAAAACATTAATATTCAAGTATTATAAGTAAACGATTCTAAAAATTCAAATATAACAAGTAACAAAAGAACAATAAATATTTTATGACGATGAGTAAATGGTTTTTAGTAGACAGTAAAGACATTGAGTTGTAAGGATACAAGTAAGGAGAAAACCGAAACGAAGCAAATGAGGGACGTTTTTAAAGAAATTACGTTTTGTTTGTAGGATTTTTAAACAATTTGGTTTTTAAGACCCGTTTAAACTCTGCTAGGTTCTGTTTGTAAAATGCATATCTTAATACACAAGCTGCTGGTGAATTCTCATTCAATTTAGATTTTAATTGCTGCATCCCGTGATAAAAAAAATAAAAATAAACTTTTATCTTTTAAAAACATTTAAACACGCTCGCATACCAATTTGCAAAACATTGTGTAGAAGATGCCTTGGATAAGGATAATTATAAACACAATAAATTGCTACTAATCCATCATCGACGTGCATAGATACAATGTAACCTTGGAGTAACAATATATGGAGAGAGCGCTAATTATTTTTACCCAACCTATACAGATTTGGGATAAATAACTTTGTCCGGGTTTTTACGTCGTTATCCACGAGAGAGAAAGAGACGCAAAATATCACACCGCTTTTAGGTATGTATAAATGTTTTCCGTCTCCCGCGTCTCCGGCGACTCCGCCCACACGTTTTAGTATGCGACTAAACTGGACATAGCTCAACGGTTTTTTAGATCATATGCTATATTTTTGTTTATGACAATACTGTGAAAAAGTGGTTTTATAAATAAAAAAAAAAACATTATGTCGACACGTGCTATGAATGGATGTATAAATACCTTAACCCTAGTCCTAGCCACGCACAGGTCTAGCCGAGTAGGGCTAAAATCATCAATACTGACTACACATAATACAAAAGCGCTCCCTCGTGTATATTATCTCTTTCTTTGAGAATGTAGAAGTAATAAATAAAGTGATCAGCATTTAATTGTCGGACGGACAGCATCCTAGCTGTCGAGAAAGAGATGAGATGAGAGTGTGCTAGGAGCTGTGTAGGTGCCAGGAGCGCAGAAGAACGGGAGGGTGCTGTGGGGTGGGTGATGAATGAACGCAGAGAGAACGGGCTTGTTTGGACGTATCGCCCACTTAATGCTAATGGCTGTAATCGGAAGGCGACATCACGAGAGGAATCATAACTTCATTTATAACATAACTGACCGAGAGGACGCTCGGTCCGTCTGCACTCTGAGCCTAGTAAGCCATCGTGGTCGAGCGGCGAATTCTGGACGGAATACCGCTTGAAGACGTAGCCTAGTGAAATATAATATCGTTGCTGGAAAGGCAAATGGGCGTTGGCGACACTTTTATAAAAAAATAGTTAAATATGCAGTTTTGATCAAATTTTCCGCATCGAATGCTTTGACTCTCGTTTGATTCTGAAGACTTTCGTGGCCCTTCAGCCATCCAAAATATACCTATCCACTCCTGTCCTATAAATATGTATATGTGTGTCTATTAATATTTTCCCATAATTATTTATTTACATAAACACAGACACACACCTACACCTCACAATGCAGGGCGTCACATGTGACGTCACTGAAGGCCATAATGTCTTTATGTTGGACATATGGCCGCTTCCACCTGTATAGGGTTTTCTATGGTTTTCCATATTACCATGGCGAATGTGGTGGAATTCCTAAACATAGGCCATAGCCGAGCCCCCTCCCATCCCCACTCAACACAAACAGACTTATGTATATACGCCATAGTGCTGTGTCGTGAAGGAGAAGACGCCCAGAGACGGTAATTTCATGCAATCTTTGTGGGGGTTTTTAGAAACATATTTTTCCCTACGTAAACTCGTGAATTTAAATTCAATAGTCTCGTGAAAGCATTTTTCCACCCACATGAGGTAACAAAGTAAGGCGCATAGCGCCGTTCCATTGGTATAAAGAACAAGAATAAGAGTCAGTAACTTTAAATGATTCATCACTTAATGAGAAATAAGAATCTAAAAAATGGAAAAAATTATAAAAATTCTAAAATATATTTAATTTTTCACTTTAAGCAAACTTTTGTGGATTGGCATGATGAATTAAATGAAAAGACAATTTGTTTGAATCCATTATGTTGGTATAAATACGTCGACTAGTTTCAATTCAACTGAATCATCTTTAGGACTTAAAATATACTAATTAAATAACAGGAATGTGCATGTGTTTGTGTATAGTGTGGTGAAAATAGAGATACAATATTAAGAGGGAGATAATAATAGGACAAAAGAAACATACCATACTATGTTTTTAATTATTTGAATGGGACGGGAAAACCGTGAAAGACAAAGAGGGTAGCACTTGGAGTAACAATGTATGGAGAGAGAGCTAATTATTTTTACCCAACCTATACAAACTAGCGATAAATCACTTTCTCCGGCTTTTTACGTTGTACATCATGAGAGGGAAAGAGACAGCAAATATAATACACCGCTTCTATGTACTGTCGCGATGATCTTGGGCTCCTGGGTCACCGCGGGACTCCGCCCACATTTTTTATTATGCCACTAAACTTGGCACAACTAAACGGTTTTTTAGATTATATGCTATATTTTTGTTGATGACAATACTGTGAAAAAGTGGTTATCCGAATAAACAAAAACATTATGTCGATATGTGATATGAATAGATGTATAAATACCCTAACTTTAGTCTTAGCCACGCCCAGGTCCGCCGAATCCGGTAAAAATCATCAAAAACTGACTACACTGCCTTGGATAGGTACCTTTCTATATACTATAAGGGGTAGCAGAACGTCATGTAAGGTAGTGGATTGTTTGAGGAGAACCGAAACATGTTTAAGACAGGACTTTTAGTTATTTTTTTTGGTTATTTAGTAGATGGTTATTACTAATTTTTACTGATTTATTTATTTCCAGGGCTTCTAAGTTATTTAGCCGTAGGCCTATTCCATTTTTATGTAAAATAATAATTCCCGTATTTTGATCAAAGGAATGATTAGTACTTATCAAATTTTCCGCAAATTCAGAAAAATCTACACTATTCAAACATCGCATGTGTTATTTAACTCTTACATTAAAATTACGGACGGTTTTACCTATATAAAACGAAGGGCAATCATTACATATAAGTTTATAAATGCCAGAATGGCTTAAATTATTTTTTTTATCTTTGTAGTTAATTACAAAAAAAATTGTTGTTATTTGTATTATAAGCAGGTTTTATTTCAGAAGGAAATTTAATAGTACTGAGCGATGAAAAATTATTAATGGATAGTATTAACTAGTGACAATTTATAACCCTAAAAATACATTTCTCTCACATAATAACACGATGTTATATAAATATTGCACCATAATTCCATAATAATTATTTTAACTCCACTATTATTATTTACTACTTTAAAATTAGCATTTTTTTGTTTTTTCTTTGGGTAATGTATTCATCATCAATAATCGTAGGATTTTTACGATGTAAAATGTATGTATATTTGTATCGTATCCACTGTCATTAATTAAAGGATTTAGTGCCTTACAACTTTACCTACTGTCAATGTATCTTATATGGTATCAAGAGAGTTTTACGGTCAGTATCTGTTGCATCATTTAGCATTGTGCAACAAATATCATCATATTTAATATTATTCTACTTGTACTCACTGTCACCTACCTCATAACAGGTTCTAATGACCTAGTGAGGTAGGTAATGTAAAAAAATAATGTAAGGAACAAAAAGTTAATAAATAAATAAATAATCAATACCATAGGTGGCTGGGGCTAATTTCAAATATAGAATAATGGCGGATAAAATACATTATAGGTAGGTACTTTATAAGGTGGGGATTCGAAAAGATTTTTTTTTTAATTTGGTAATTTTAACACCCGTCGATTCCAATTTTGAAAAAAATCACACTCAAAAAATCATCTCATCATCTACGTACGGAATATAAACACTGAGGAAGAAAAATAGATAATTACCAAAATACCTATCATACAAAGTCTTATTTATTTAATTAATTACATACGCCCTTATGGGCTTTTACATAACTGTGTAAAATATAACATAAAATAATAGTGACATAAAAATAACATAGAGTAAATGATTAGCACCCAAAAACATAAGTAAGTTAATAGAAATATTATATTGCAATAAACTAACAGTAATATTTTTGAAAGAGGTATGCTACCATATTATAGCCTTCCTGTAACTAGATTCAGTGCAGTTAAATATATCTACTATTTCAGCGAAAGAATTACCCACTGTATGCAATCTAGGTACAAGCGAGAATCTAAATGACTCGGTCCTGATATTATTGTTACATTTAAAAAGAATTTTGGATCGAGTAGTTCTGTTAGGTACATATAAGGTAATTAAACTAAGTAAATCGGGGCTGTCTATAATAACACTAACAGTTTTAAAATAAAAGTCGGAAACAAGCCTCCTGTCTGAGAGTGTTAATAATTTTAATTCTTTCATTAAATAATTATAATTTATGGTTTAAATAGGCAGACCGAGTCTGTAGTTAATTTCATTCGTGTGTCAAAAATTACTTTATACAATTTCAGACAATTTGCTTCAAATTGTATAAAGAACCGTCCAATCGCACCAAAGACAAATGTACTCGTCAGACCCCAGCATTGGAGATCCGTTCAGAGCGAGGGAGATAACGCATGGCTGCGAGAGACAATATGTGGTTTGACAGATGACAATCATTTTTTTATTTATAAATAATAAAATTAATGACGTTGTGATGATAGCACGGATTGAAATGTCAAGCCCGGTAGAGACAAATCGAAAAAAAATCAGTGGCTTGTCACTTCTCTAGAGCGTGGGCCGATAGCATCGACCGATTCAAAGCAGGTAGAAAAGTATCACTGTTCGAACATGCTCGATGAAAGTGTCATTAAATTGATACTTAGTGCGGGTTGTATCAAAATTTCGTCCCCGTTAAACGCCGATCGTCGTTTCGTTTCAGCTTTTGAACAAATTGTTATCGGCTTAAAAGCGTTGCGGTCTTTTTGTCGCGCTTGTCAGCTGACCACGGTTTGTTCAAAGGCTGAACTGGGCCTAGATTGGATGTTAAAATTAAAATGTAACTAACTAACCAACCATCACGCCGTTTCGCCGCAGGGGTAGGCAGAGAGGACGGACCGCCATGCAACTCTGTCTCGACACACACTCCTTGTTTCATTCAGATTCATACATACTCTTCTGTTATTCTGACTCATCACATAACCCGATTCAAGTATTTGATTTACTTGAACATGCCATGTCTTTCTCGGGCGTCCTCGACTTCTTCTTCCATTCACTTTCGCATCATATATTCTTTTCACACTCCTTTCTTCGTTCATTCGCTCTACATGCCCAAACCATTTAAGCGTCCCTTTCTTGATCCTATTCATTACGCCCACATCAGCCTTGCATTCTTTCCGGATATCCACATTTTTAATACGGTCATACATGGTTTTACCGGACATACGTCTCAAAGATCTCATCTCCGCAGCGTTCAGTCTACTTTCATCCTTCCTCTGCCAGTTCCATGCCGCACTGCTATACATCAGGGTTGGTATAAACACTCCATTGTGGACTGCTAGCTTCGCTTCTTTGGACAATTTCTTATTTGCGCCAACAGCGTTCAGTCTTCTATTAAAATGTAAGAATTATAAAATGGCGCCGACCAACTAACTAGCTCTTTCAGTTCTGCGAGAGTAAGCAGACACGCTGGCAAGAAGATATTAGACTTAGAGTAACAATACCTAGAGACCTAACTTTGCGAAATTTTGTCCGCACTTTTTGACCAAGCAATGACCAAAGGGTGTGGCCTAAACTCAGAGTAAAATCACTAACAGGGTTGTCACAAATTAAGTAAATTAGGTATTTTGTTGTGAGTAGGTAGTTGTAAATCATTAAAAAGAATGAATGTTGTATATTTTTTTGTTTATTCAAATATACATTAATCAATAAGATTATTAAAATCTTATTTATAGATAAAAATATAAACGAATTAAATTATTAGTACAGAACATTTTATAATACATATTATAAAATGAACTTCAGTTCCATCAACAAAATAGTTTACAAACAAAAGTAAAATAAAAAAATGTACGGTGATAACAGATGTTAAATCATTTTCTTAACCTTGGAGTAAGAATATATGGAGAGAGATCAATTTTTTTTTACCTATATAAATTTGCGATAAATCACTTTCTCTGCGTTTTTACGTCGTACACCATGAGAGAGAAAGAGACACAAAAAAATTCACAAAACATGACACCGCTTTTAAGTATTGTAGGGATGTTTTCCGTCCCGCGTTATTTTGTAAGGAAATTTCGAATGCAGATAATAATAACAGTGAACTTATATAGCACAGTTTTGTGATATTTCACGTCAAGTGCGCTTCATACTTAATTAATTAAGCTAATAATTCTAACTAACAAGGAGAAAATAATATATAATATGTATACAAAATTAAAACTATCTAGATGCATATCGTTATCATAAATCATCAGAGAACAGGTTCAGAAATGGGTACAATAGTGCATGTGCACATCAATAGATTTAAAAAAAACAATTAACTAGAAGCTAAGGGTATAAAAATCCAGATGAAACGTATGAATTCATATTAACATATTTGTTAAATCAAAGAAAAAGAAATTAGATTTTTCTCGTCTTTTTTCATCCTTTGGAAATCTAAAAATAATTAAATAAATAATAATATTCCAATTTTGGCATAGCCCTGAATCTGGGGACGTAACCGAAATTATAAATATGACTAAGAGATAAACACTATTCTGTCTTTATCTGTTTGCCAACAATTTAGCGTTAGTATCATGAGAAAGAAAGAGACCGGGATACTTTCAGAAGCCGTACAATATGGGGATTCCCTCTTGTAATGGTTTCTTATGTGACAGCTAGTAAATATCTCTAAGTTAAAAATATTACGAATCCACTAAAACTCATTTCAAACGGAAGTTTATTATATTGGAACGAATAGTCCAAAGATTAATTACATATTGGTGTAAGTTACTAGTTGTTTTGTAGGTTAGAATGTTAAATATTTGAGATCTAACTAAAAAAGACGATTTTTATGGTACATACGTGTGAAAACTGTTTGTTTTTGGTCCTTTTGTACTTCGATTGAAGCAACCAAGTATAGCACATATGGCCATGATGTTTTGCTAGATATCGGACAAAAAATAACTCAAGTTTTTAACTATTTACGCACTTTTGACAGTCCGTTCGCCTGACACTCCAAACCAGAATGAAGCTTGTACAGATCAAATATCGCGGACATGGTATTCAGCACGCCCCAAATCGTGTATTGGTTTCAACAATTGTTTGTCTCTTTTTCTCATATGCGTATAGAACCGAGCATAAAGAGAGAGCTATATTTTGCGAGTTTGTCAACGATTTGTCACAAATTAGTACGGTCTCTTTATATTGTTACTCTAAGATATTAGAGTCTCCGTGATGTAAATATACCCCGTGGTCGAGTGGTTGAGACGCTCGACTACGAATTCAAAGGTCGCGGGCTCAAATCCCAGCGTGTGCAATTTAAATTAATTTAAAAATATACAATTTCAAAAAGAGTATAGTGTATTTTATAGACATAAAATACAAGACACGTAATATTCATAAAAATCTTACGAAAAATGTAGCGCCACTAATGTTGCACCACTAAATGTTTCACCCGCTTATGAAAAGGATAGCCATTCAAAGAATATGTGTGTGCGGAAGAGATAGCTTTATGAAGCGTGTTTCGAAGGTATGTCTCGTTGATTTAGTTTAGTGCAACCAGGCGCGTTGTCTCAGTAACGTTTCTAAATTATTTAATTCATCCAAGGTATATTTGCGACATGTATTGCCCTGGTGAAAGACCACCATTCAGAATTGAAACGTTGCTTGAAATGACCAGAAGAACCGCTTCGTCAAATACTCTATCTTTTCCAGGTTCATCATATTTGACACCATCATTATCGCTTCATTAGCATTTTAAATTATGACGTTTTATACGTTTTATGACGTTTACGTGGTATACTTTAGCAATATCTAAACTAAATCTTACATTTATTTATGTTGCACGATAGGATGAATACGCCAACTGTATGATTATTTGTAACTTTATTTTTTCAAATTTTAAATAAAAGTAATAGTAATTAAATTTATTAATTATAATAAATAGGGATAGATCCAGGAAATTCAAACTACAATTGGTACCTATTTGTACTGTAAATTGAATTTGTTTCTGAAAAGAATTTAGAAGTGACAAGAAGGAGTTTAGTTGACGTTCGGTACCATTCCATTTACAAAATATATCATCAACATTTCGTTTCCAAACAAATGTATTTTTCAAAAGAGGGGAGATGGAAGAAAAAATGTTTCTTTCCAGGGTGTCCATAAAGATATCAGCGAAAAGGGGTTTTTTTACGTGAATACCGCACAAGAGTCTCAACTGCTCCCAACCGTCTAGAGCCAGTGGGTCTATGTCATCCCATATGGAATTGAAACGTAGCTTGAAATGGCTTTAGCCGTGTTTGGTCACTAGATCTGAATAATCTGAATAGGCAGGTACTTCCCAACCTTCCCCTTCCTCATCTCCTTCCCCTCCCCACTACCTTCAGCCCCACAACATACCCCTATTGGGGATGCCATAGCCTCACTGGCTCTAGACGGTTGGAGCAGTTGAGACTCTTGTGCGGTATTAACGTAAGAAAAAAAAAAGACTTTTGAAATGAATACTTCTCGTAGGTATATGAAAGGCTATAAGGTTCAGTGACCGTGACAATTCCAATGACATAAATTCCAAATAAAATTCAAGTCGATAATAATTCTTCGATCAGAAAGTTTAATTCTTTCATCAAGTGGTTATAGTTTATGTTTTCAATGGGTAGATTGATTTTAAAGTTAATATATCTAAAAAAAAATGCGTCGAAATTTTTCGGTTAAATCGAGGTGGATTTTAAAGTAAAGGGACCAGATAGAAGAATTATATTCAACTTGACTTCGAACTTATTATTAATTTATAAACAAAAACAGATGACCTTTGTTTATAACCACTTTTATTATTCAATATTATGTTGACCGGTTTCGGAAGTACCCCTCCATCATCGGGACAATATTAAAATTAACCTAAAATACAAAATGCTGAGATATTTATACATATTTAGGAGTTGGAATGGGAAGGAGAAGGGGTAATTGAGGGGATTATGGGAATAACAGAGCGGCTTACTGAAAATATATCTAGGATAGGACTATAAGATAAATATTTGATTTTTCAAAATATTACATTTACTATTTGATGATTTTCTAATTTCTAATGCTTCTTTTACGAAATACATTTTTAATTTATTCAGTTTTCTCAGTCCTAATGTTGTAGATGCCAATATATATATTTTTTTGTAATACCTACAGGTAATTGTATAGGTACCTAATATTGTATGCAAACCGTTGAGTTTCCTAGATTTTTATTTTATTTTATTTTTTATATGAATACCGCACAAGAGTCTCAACTGTTCCCAACCGTCTAGAGCCAGTGAGACTATGGCATCCTCAAATAGGGTATGTTGTGAGGCTGAAGGTAGTGGGGAGAGGAAGGAGATGGGAAAGAGGAAGGTTGGGAAGTACCTGGCTATTCAGATCTGGTCACCAAACCAATTAACGCCATTTCAAGCGACTTTTCGATTCTGAATGGTGGTCTTTTTAGTCTCTACCACTCTGAGAAATAAATCAATTAATTATGGAGTGTTGGCATGCAATTTTAATAATAATTTTGGTATGTAAGTACTGCGTATGTTTATATTTTCTTTTTTCTCTGTCAGTTTTGTATAATATTCGACGCGGTTTAAAGGATTATAATGACTATCGACTACTATAACCATGCACGTATCATGCAATCTGTAAATTCTCCGAAAACAAATAAAAACAAATCAATCCTTTGCTCGGAAAATGGTGAGAGGTAGACTTTACACAAGTAAGACGGTCTGTGTGGTCGAGTGCTAAGACGCTCGACTGCAAATTCAGAGGTCACGGGTTCAAACCAGGCGTGCGCGAATAAATTCTATTCAATTAATATGTGTCATAATACATTTGATTCATATAAAATAATGTATAGCATATTTGCGGCACGTTCCAGAGTGGTAGATACTCTCAGTATCGCCCTAGTGAAAGACTACCATTCAGAATTGAAACGTTGCTTGAAATGGCTTTAGTCGTGTTTGGTGACCAGATCTGAAAAGCCAGGTACTTCCCAACTCTCCTCTTGCCCATCTCTTTTCTCTCCCCACTACCTTTAGCTTCACAACCTACCCCTATCGGTGATGCCATAGTCTCCCTGGCTCCAGACGGTTGGCAGCAGTTGGGCCTCTTGTACGATAATCACAAAAAGCACCAGTCTGAAGATGCCCGTCATATGGTGACACCGGTCAGGTCTTATAGTAGGTCTTGTAGCATAATAAAAAGTAGTGGAATAAAGTTTAAAATTGGGTATTATTAAAATCATGAAAAATAAATAATTTTACCTATTTTCGTGAGAATCAAATTGGTTTTACCTCACGTCTAGTATGGTATTATTATAATATCCGAGGTTATTTCAATAGAGCAGTTGTTGTACGAAATACTCAATACAAATAGGTAGCTACTTCACATCGCGCAATATTACATATTACAATCGGGTATATGTCAATCATTCTGGGCATATCGAGTGCGTTATAAATATTCCCTCGGCTGATTGATATTCCTATTTGAGAAGGAATTAACTTGTCACGAGCAGTTGGTCGCTTCCGGACCTCACAGCTCTGACTATTCACTTCTCTGTTTGCCTTTGCTTTATCTACCATACATTCCACGGATCCTTCTTTTCCATACTAGATACTCCTTTATCAAATCTCCACAGCCAGAATGCGAGATTTCGGGTTGTATAATTCTTTTCATGAATGATAAATGCGCCACAACAACAAATATACATATATTCGTACATGGCCTGTTCAAAAGAAAAGGTGAATTTTTAATTTTCGCGGGCTGTGTACATTCGAATATCGATTTTTTTTTGTTATGTTGGTACACATATGTTTATCATATGTTAGCATTATCAGCCATTTTGGATTAGTGGTTTGTTTTTGACAACTGGATAGGTTAGTCACGTTTTTGTGTGTTCTTCGATTTTTTACTTTTGAAAAAAAATGGATCAATGATGCGCCTGATGTAAGCGTAATGAATAGGATCAAGAAAGGGTTTGGGCATGTAGAGCGAATGAACGAAGAAAGGAGTGGGAAAAAAATATATGATGCGAAAGTGAATGGAAGAAGAAGTCGGGCAAGCCCGAGAAAGACATAGCACGAACCAGTGAATCAAATACTTGAATCGGGCCACGTAAGGAGTCAGGATAACAGAAGAGTATGTATGCGACGATGCATGAATGTGAACGAAGCAAGGAGTGTGTGCCAAGACAGAGTGTGTTGTATGACGGTCCGTCCTCTCTGCCTACCCCTGCCGTGAAACGGCGTAATGGTTAGTTAGTTAGGTAACGGCAATACATACATTTTTTGCACACAATAGCATTTGATATTGGATTTCCGGCAATTCATTGTTGGTGGTGTTGTCATACTCGCTAGGCGCTGTTCACTTCCCTGCCCCATTCCTTCCTTCCTCTCTCCTCTCGCCGCGTTCCGCGTATGTGGAAGGCAATAGGGTAAAGGCAATACCCTGCGCCCAGATAAGGTGAGGCTGTTTGTATAGCTGGACCTGAGCACGGGGATTTAGATAACAGGGGCTTACTCCGACACGTATATTAATGTCAGCACCCACACTACGCCGCATCCAATAACTTCTTCTATACATACCTGCCTCTGCGTATGTGGTATGTGGAGGTCTTCGCTACCTGTGCAGAGTACAATATGTACATAGACTAAGGTTGTAGGAAACTGAACAGCTGCATTCATTATTTATTTATTTACAAACTAACGGACTGAAGTCCAATTACAAAAGTTACATAACACGAAATGGAAAAAAAAGAACAACATAAAAAGAACAGTACATCTGATAGTATTAATACCGTAAGCCGTCTTCTGCCACGTTCGATGGAAAAATTGCTCATACATACAAAATTTTCGAATTTTCTTCCGATTACGGTCCTTCACGATTTACTCACTATATTCCTTTTGATGTGTGTGTCGTGACTAACCACGCGTGAGCGGGTGTTTATCTGCTAGTATATAATATTAAATAAAGCAATGACAAAAATAGGACAAAATAAACACAAGAAAGAACATTCAAATCAAAGCAAAGGTCAAGTCAAAGTTTTTTGGAGAGTCGTAAATAATGACAAAAATCATTTAGACTGCTACCAAAAAATCCAAGACCGTGGCTTGAGTTAATAAATCTCGACATTCTGGACAGTGGAGAATGATACCCATAATTAGTAGAGTGATGATTGAGGAACAGCAATTCATGGTTTCTGAGTCTACGGCAGGGAACGTTGAACTGGATAAGTTGCAACAGAAAAGGTGAGTCTATAAAACAATTTATGATTTTGAAAATGCTAATTTAATCAAAGTCTTTCCTACGCTTTTCTAATGAAGAAATTTTCAATGATTGTTCAATTTCATCGTATGAATAATCGCTTCTTTTGTGGCCCTGATCTCCATGCAATTCCGCGTAAAAAGCGATGTTATACGGATTCAATATGATGAATATGAACGGTATAGAAAGGGGACCAAATGACACTGGCATATTCTATATGAAGGCTAACTAATGAGCAGTAAAGAATTTTTAGGGGCTTTATATTCGTAAAGTCACAGAAATTTTATTGACGAAGCCAAGAAGTTTTAGTGACTTATTGGCTACATTACTAATGTGGTCACGAAAAAAAAGATAACAATCTAGAGTGACACCTAAATCTCATTCTCAGATTGGGAATTTAGAGGCACCGTAGGAAAGAAGTGGCAGTGAATTTCTCTAAAATAATCAACAGGATAATATAAAGGTATTTTTCTTTAATCATCATCACGGTGCGACACCTCAATTAGGGATTCATTATTATTATGTTGTTTTTTAAATTTATTTATTAACGCCCTGATGGGCTTTTACATAGTAATTCAACATAAGTAAGTGCATGAGTACAGTTTAAAAAGGATATACATGAAATAATACAGTAAAACGTTTTGAGAAATGAATAGCAAAAAAATAAAATTATAATAATTACTAATACTTCCCATACATTAGTGACAAATAAATATTTCGTTTAAGAGTCTTTTAAATTTTGGCAAATTCATAGAATAGATGTCAATATTTGAGGTATATTCATTCCCTAGTGTATGTCGGCGAGAAATGTTTATTGTTTCTAGTTGGTTGTGAAATTATTGTTGCAGAAAAGTATATTCTGCCGAGTTGCTCGCTGAGGTACTCTGAAGTTGATAAGGTGCAGAAGTTGACAACAGTCGAATTCGGAGTGAATTATTTTGAACAGAAAAGTTAAGTCGGCTATTTTCCTCCTGTTTTCTAGGGTGTGGATTTTGAGTGTGTTTAATAGGAATGTGTAATTTATGTGTTGAATTGGAATGTCTAGTTTGAATTTTATGAAACGTTAAAATTTGCGCTGTACACGTTCAATATTATTTATGTGGATGAGATAGTATGGGGACCACACTACAGAGTTGTATTCTGATAGACTATGCACTAACGATATGTAGACTATTTTTATGACTTCTAACGATTCGAAGTATTTGATAGTTCTAAGAATAAATCCCAACATCTTCATACCTTTACTAGCGATTTGTTGATTGTGATTAATGAAATTTAATTTTGTGTCAAACATGACTCCGAGATCTCTAATTTCAGAGACTTTTTCCAAGATATTGTTGTTGATAGAGTAGTTAAATGATAACGGGGTCTTGGTTCGACAAAATTTTAGTGTTGTACATTTATCTACGTTGAGGAATAAGTCCTTTTATGTTCTTAATTATTCTCCACAAATGCCATCCACTGACTTCGGTCACCAGTTCTCGGGTCCTCCCATCCTACTTCAAACCTTCTTTCACGCAGTCAATTCAACACATGGAGTAAGAATATACATGAAGGGAGAGCTAAATATATAATAAATGTAAATATTTTTACCCAACCAATACAAATTTCCGATAAACCATTTTCTCCGGGTTGTCACGTCATGTACCATGAGAGAGAAAGAGGCGAGAAAAGTCTTCAAGTATTATTGCAGCACTTCTACGTATGTAAGAATGTTCTCCGTCCGCGCTAACTTCACATCATCGAGTTGTATAACTTACGTCAACGGATTTTGAGGTTATTTCCTATATTTGTGTTGATTAAAAGACTCGCAGTGGTTATACAAATAAATCAAACATTATGGTGATATGTGCTATGGGTGAATGTTCAAATAAGACCAAAAAGAGATTATAAAACATCACTTTTCAGAAGTATTTCAATAGTTTTAAATATTTTCGACCGAAATTTAGAATTTTCACATTTTTAATGATATAAAAACATAAAATCAACACAAAATTTCCATAATTATTTCGGCAAACCTTCTATTATTAGTTTTTTTTGTGTTATATTTTGACTTTATAAATCATTTTAATGATGTTTTGACATTGTTTTGTTTAATTATTATTCATCGTTTTGGGTTAGGCACCAAATCTTACAACCCAATGTGACTTTTGGTCTTATTTTGGTACGGTATATGAACAGCTTTTTTTACTGATCATATTTCTCTATTGTCGCAGTTATTTGGCTGAATATTTTTCTCCTTATGTCGTCTACATAGTGTATCTAGAAACAACTAGTAACCTCAGGTAAGATTCAATGTGACGTGACCAATATGTTTTCCACTATCAACTGCATTTCCGTATCTTACACCCTAAATTAAAGCCAATAAATAAAATTAATAGACATTTTGGTAACTCCATATTTTGTAACAGCTGGTCCAATTTCATTTATACACAACTAGCGAGTACCCGGTGTTTTTTGAAATGCTACTCAAAGAAAGATTATTTTTCAAAAATTAGTAGGTACCTAATTGTGTTTTCCATCTGTGGCTAACTAGAGCAGTATATCTATGGTCCAATCTATTTAGAAAATTGCTGGCTCAATGTTTTCATATTCATTTTAAAAAGTCATGGCAAAAGTTTTAAATATTTGATTTCATTCAAACTACTCTCTAAACCTTTACGTCACTAATAAAAACAAATTGTGCTATTTTAATGTAAGTAATTTTCGAGAAAATCGAAAACAAACAGAGAAAAAGACAAACAAACAAACATTCATTTTTATAAATAGAGATATAATGGACACGATTCTCCTTTATCGCTTGCAATTGAAGTAGGTCATTCTTTATACTGTGGTAGATATGTTGACCATTCATCCAATAATATGGTAGACGTTCTGTTTATTTATTGTTGTTGACATATCTATAGGTATTGAAACATTACGAAATGATATTTCAATGCACCTATCAAACACTTTTCTTTCGCTACGGTGTCCAAATCATCGTTCTCGTATAACTTATATAGTTTTTTTTTTATATTTAAAGACATCCTCCTTTTTTCATTTGATTAATAGGTACCTACCTATGTAAAACATATATTTTTTGATACAAAAAGTTTTTATTCTAAAACACCATAAATTTTCCATATGAAAGTGAACAGCCAAAAGCCATTGGCAATTAGAGTTGGAGATTATGGCACACCTAATGTTGTATTACTACATGCAGCAGATGGATAAAGGCTTTCGTCGTCTCGCTCTGCCACCTTCAATACCAGGCAATATTGGTTGTAAATTTAGCAAATCCCTTATATCGCACTGGGGGGTTCGGTTTTATTATTTTATACGAGGGTCATCCAGAAAGTAAGGTTACAAGGGCTCCTGAGGCTGGGGTTTTTTTTTATTTCAAAGTTGGTGCACCTGACGTGTAGGGAAAATTTTGACAGTCAGTTTGTTTGGTCCCGCGTGTTTGTCAGCCATTTTTTTAAGTCACAGTAAATTCTTCCGATGAAGAAGTCGTCGCGCGCTCCCGCCACCGAAATCCTCTTTGACGGCCGCCATGGTCGAGTGGTAAGACGCTCGACTACGAATCCAAAGGTCGCGGGTTCAAACCCGGCGTGCGCCAATAACTTTTAATTCATTTAATTCATATAAAAATAATAACAAGTATATTTGCGGCACGTTCCAGAGTGGTAGATACTCTTAGTATCGCCCTGGTGAAAGACAACCATTCAGAATCAAAACGTTGCTTGAAATGGCTTAAGCCGTGTTTGGTGACCAGATCTGAATAGCCAGGTACTTCCCAACCTTCCTCTTCCCGATCTCCTTCCCCTCCCCACTACCTTCAGCCTCACAAAATACCCAATTTGGGGATGCCATAGTCTCACTGGCTCTAGACGGTTGGTAGCAGTTGAGACTCTTGTGCGGTATTCATGTAAAAAAAAATTTTAAAAATCACGTGACCGCCGCGCAATAATTTTTGGATCATTCTGCACCGGAGGGATAAGCTTTTCTTGGCTCTATCGTGACGAGGGATGAGATGCGGGTATGTCACTACACCCCAGAATCCAAAAGACAATCACTTCAGTGGCGTCATTCATCTTTCCCAGTCACCAAAAAGTTCAAAACGACCCAGTTAACTGGAAAAGTCATGACATTTTTTTTGGGACCGTAGTAGGGTTCTTTTGGTAGCTTTTATGTCTAAAGGGACTACCATTAATGCCGAAGGTTACTGAAATTAGAGCCATTCAAAACCGCAGAAGCGGAATGCTGACGCGGATAGTCAGCCTCCTGCATGATAGGGCCAAGCCCTACACCGCGCGAGCTTCGCAGGAGCTGCTGACATCGTTTGGATGGGACATTTTAACCTCCTTTCTTTTTCACCCAACTTGGCGCCTTTCGACTATTACCTTTTCACTAAACTAAAGGAGTTTTTGGATGGGAAACGTTTTTCCAACGATCAGGAGGTCGAGAAAGTGGCTGAAAGAGCTGGTGGCGGAGGTCTATGACACTGGTATATAAAAGCTGCTGCCTCGACTACAGACATATCTTGATCTCAACAGAAATTACGTTGAAAAATAGTTAAATATATTTGTGAAGTATCCGGTGAATTTCAACTAAATACAAGCATTTTTCGATCCTTTTTTCTGGATGACTCTCGTATACATGGCCTGTTCAAAAGAAAAGATGAATTTCGAATTTTCTTTGAATTGGCTGTGTACATTCGATTATCGATTTTTTGTTGTTGTTGTTATGTTGGTACACATACGTTTATTATATGTTAGCATTATCAGCCATTTTGGATTAGTGGTTGTTTTTGACAACTGGAAAGGTTAGTCACGTTTTTGTGTGTTCTTCGATTTTTTACTTTTGAAAAAAATGGATCAAAGAATAAAATCCATGATTTGTTTTTCCACAACTCCAGGACGCTCATCGTCATTAACATCTTCTCGGCCTTCTGTAGGTTTTAACTTTCCAGTTGTCGAAAACAAACCACTAATCCAAAATGGCTGATAATGCTAACATATGATAAACATATGTGTACCAACATGACAAAAAAAATCGATAATGGAATGAACACAGTCCGCGAAAATTAAAAATTTACCTTTTCTTTTGAACAGGCCTCGTATTATATTTAAGGCAGCCGGGAGTGGTTCTACTAGAGCGCTTGATTTCAGCCTGTGACTACCGACACGTGAGAGTGTGCTGACACGGTAAGTCGCAGCGAAATGAAAAGCCGAAATTGATTTATGCTGATAATATCACCTGTGCTAATCCGTCCGCCATCGAACCGATAGTACAACTGACTTACCATTTTCATAAATTGCTGACTTGATTTTATTCCCTAGAGACGCTTTCCCGTCACAAAGAGAGAGCAATAACAACTAACTCATACTAATAATATAAGTTTTATCATCACTGATGTATTTTTTAAAGGCTTACTATCAGGTGGGTACTTATAAAATTAATATATCTAGTTAATACCGCACGAAAGTCCCAACTGCTCCTAACCGTCTGGAGCCAGTGAGACTATGACATCCCTAATTGCAGTTTGTTAGTAGGATGCAGGTTGTGGGGAGGGGAAAAGGACACTGCAAGTTTTTCTGAAACGTTGGCTCGAGAAAAAGAAAGCCCAACACGGCATAACTCCTCAAAAATCAATCACGATATAATAATATGTAGTTATTTTTTATCTGTCATTAAATAACTCACGGAATTCAATTCCACAAGATGAGAAGAGATTATCCATGTACACTATCAATGGCGGCCTGCATGGTCGAGTGGTAAGAAGTTCGATTACGAATCCAGAGGTCGCAGGTTCGAACCCGGCGTGCGTAATTAAATTTTATTTAATTAATATGAGTCATAACACATTTAATTGATACAAAATAAAATATAGTATATTTGCGGCACGTTCCAGATTGGTAGGTACTATCGCCCTGGGGAAAGATAACTATTCAGAACTAGAACGTTGCTTGAAATGGCTTTAGCCGTGTTTGCTGACCAGATCTGAATAGTCAGGTACTTCCCAACTTTTCTCTTCGTCATCTCCTTCGCCTTCTCACTACCTTCAGTCTCACAACATACCCCAATTGGGGATGCCATAGTCCCACTGGATCAAGAAGGTTGGGAGCAGTTGAGACTCTTGTGCGGTTTTCATCGTAAAAAAAAAAAAAAAAAAACGTTATCTCAATAAACCCACTGTAAAGTTCGTGAAGAATATAGAAGTAAATTACTACCTAGACCTAGTGTGTATTACAAAAGATAACTTAGTGAAAACATTGTCAACTTTGTTGCAGAGAATGCAGTTTGATTAATGAATACAACAAAACAGCCTTCAATGTTTGCACACTATGAGAACTGTTACTATTGGGGTGTGGGAAGCCAATCTCTCGGGAGTCCTCGAGTATTGCCTAGAACCTGGTTAGTGAAAGAGCATAAATAAATCCTGTACAGACCCTGCGGGAATAAGCATTACAGAGATTCTTACCTTTCTCGCGCTTGTGCAATAACATTCCTGTGTTTGGTAAGCGGTGTGCCAAGTGTTGGAATCCCTCGTTGGGCATGTTGCTCCTGGTGTGACGTGTTTCTGGGAAGGTGTGACTTTTGTAGCATTATTTTGTGTTATTATGTGGCGAGCTTTGTTGAAATTCGCTGATTCCCTTGGAGACGCTGCGTCGTAAATCATGCGACTGAAGATCAGTGTCATCTTCAGGCAAATTCAAAAGGTAGAAGAATTTATTGAAGTTTTTTATGCGTATTCTTCGTATATATTTCTCTCCCTTTTTTAAATTTAAACACCAAGTACTTCCATGGTCTCATGGCCTCCATGGTCGAGTAGTAAGACGCTTGAACACGAATCCAAAGGTCGCAGGTTCAAGCCCGGCATGCGCCAATAACTTTTATTTAATTAATATGTCTCAAAACACATTTAATTTATATAAAAATAATAAGAAGTATAACCCTGGTGAAAGACCACTATTCAGAATCGAAACGTTGCTTGAAATGGCTTTAGCCGTGTTTGGTGACCAGATCTAAATAGCCAGCTACTTCCCAA
Organism: Drusus annulatus; assembly: GCA_022651775.1. Classification (NCBI taxonomy): domain Eukaryota; kingdom Metazoa; phylum Arthropoda; class Insecta; order Trichoptera; family Limnephilidae; genus Drusus; species Drusus annulatus. The sequence goes on along the minus strand of JAGWCC010000009.1, from coordinate 120,530 downwards.
CCTTCATCTTTCCCATCTCCTTCCCCTCCCCGTTACCTTCAGCCTTACAACATTCCCCAACTGGGGATGCCATAGTCTCACTGGCTCTCCACGGTCGGGAGCAGTTGAGACTCTTGGGCGGTATTCACTATAAAAATAAAAATAAACTCCGCCATTTACATATAAGTAGTACCTACCTATTAAGTATCAAGTACCAAACGGCTAATAGGCATCTCTTCAGTACGGGTGCCAATAATACATTTATTTATGTTCTACCTTGTTTAATATTATTCATTTGCTGTTGTTTGTTATTCATTTACTTTTGCATTTTTCATAAACTTTTAATTTATTACCTACTGTTGTAAAATATTCTAATTAAATAAACACTCATGTACCATATATATGTTTTTGGCATCATGCCTGTTATATGTACTGAAATAAAATAAGTTAAAACATGCTGAATCAAGATGTTTTACCATAATAAGGCCTGTACCGGCAAGATAGTTACATTCTGACATAACAATGACATGTTTCCCCTCTGCGAGAAAATATGTTTTTTATTACAACGGTCCCAGGACTGTTGACCATTTTTTCTACGCGTTGAATTTCACAAAAAAATATAAGTTGATTGTTTGGTCAGGCATCATCTCACTCGAGTGCACCGAGAAATGGATCTCTGCGGTTTTAGTGAGCAAGCAAATATCACACCGTTAGTTCGGTGTTCAGTGGAGGTACAGCGTAGGTACAGTGTGGGTACAATGTCCAATGCTGTACACAGATACAGTGAAGCTGGTAGAGCTCGAGTACTCACAGGTGGGAGGGGAAGTGATCTACTCTGTGGGCGCTTATGGGGGACCGCAAGGCTAATGAGTCTTATGAGATATATATATTATGGACATGTCACATTCAATTATATTCAGGGTTGCCACAGTGAAGCGATAAAGACTCTTTTGTTTGTTGATTGATTTAACTTTTTAATGTTTCTCTGCATCTTTAATATCAGAGAACATTGTTAGTGAAAGATCATGGTCACGGTTTACGACATAAAAACCGAGAGAAAGTGATTTATCGTGAATATAAATAGGTTGGATAATAATATTCAACTCTCTCTCTCTTCATATATTCTTACTAGACTTAACCTCTAGTGTACCGGAGTTGCTAATTGTCACCGGCTATTCATCATTATCTTTTCAGGAGTTTTCATCCTTAAAAACTTGTTGTTCGCATATTTGAATGAACCGTAATCGATTATCAACAAAATGATGACTCCATAGAGATATTTTACATTGCGTTAAGTTTGGTACAAGTCGAGTAAAAAAAATTTGAAGTTTGATTCCATCAGTGCTGCAGAAAAAGACAATTTTCAAAGTGATATCACTGTTTGTATTTACGGGAAAACCTCATGGAATTATTTTTATTTATTTTGAATGAAATTTATTCAGCTACATAAAAATACAATAAAACGAAAAAAAATCTTCATATTTCTTAACCAAACTTTTTTTTAAATATATGAAAATTTTACTTTGTATAAAACCACGGATATTATTTTAATTTGCATGACTAAACAAAAAATACAAATCTGCGGTTATATATACACACAGAGAGAGAACAAAATATAAAATAAAATAACAGAACAATGAGAAAACAATATATAATAACATTTAAACAATAACAAAGGAACAGAAAGAAAAAGACAGAAAATATGATTTAAAAGCGACAAAACGTCAACTGAGAAGGTGAATAAAGAATAATGATAAATTTCACGAGTTTACAGGAAAAATACTAATAATGGACTACTGGACAAATTTACCCGGTGATTGAGAATATGACTACTAGTTTGAATGTCTTTATTTATTTCTAGTGCTTATAAATGATTTAATCTATTGCCATGATCATTCTTGTGGAGAATATAAAAACCGGTGCTTTTATCGAAGGTATCCATCTTGCTTCAGATCACTCCATTGAAAAGGGCTGTAATCGCATTTGTGTTATTACGCTTTGCACCGTCTGATTACAAAACCAAGAAGATTGTAGCAAGTTGAAGTAAGCTGCACTATATGACTCGAAAACGTCGAACGAAACCTTGATGAATACTGATAGGTTGTTGGCTGGAGGTGGTTGATGGCGCCCTGGATAGTGGGTAGTGTGTATACCGGCTGGTACCTGCCCATGTCAATCAACTGAGGAACTTTGCTATTGACAGACTTGACCATAATTCGGTGTGGGAACACTAGCAGAGCTGGCTGGCGCTAGGTGGCGAGGCCGCAGAGTCGAAGTGGTTTCGATCTGTGGGATATTCCCAATAAGAAATATAATCAATACGAAATGAGTAATTCCGTACAGAGGATAGGCATAACTCTTGTACCATCGTGTGACTAATTTAAATCGAATCGAAAGATTTGATTTTAATTAAATAAAAACACACGTTGTTTTATTTTTATTTAATTAATCATGCCAATCCACCAAGTGTTTTGCTTATTCTGATGATTTGATTTTTAAATTTGATTTGAAAGACTGCAAACTTCGATTTCTCAAATGCAAGCGAGGCGTCACACGTCGTACATCATACGTCACACTTATCTTGTTTTTTGCATTTTACATTAATTATAATAACAGTGAATTTACAGTTTTGTGATAGCTCACCTCAAGTGCGCTTCATACTAAATTAACTAACTTAATATAAGAAGGAGAAAATAATATACAATGGGTTTACAAATGAAAACTATCTAAAATCATGATCGTTATCATAAATCTTCAGAGAAAAAAGTTCAGATATGGGTATAACAGTGCATGTGTATATCCACAGATTGAAAAACAATTTACTAGAAGCTAAAGGTGTAAAAATCCAGATGAAAAGTATGTATACACATTGACGGATTTGTTCAAGTAAAGAAAAGGAAATAACATTAAGGACAGTTACCGTGTTGGTACTTAAAACATCAATATTCAAGTATTATAAGCTAACCATTCTTAAAATGCAAGCAATGAGAATATAACAAACAACAAAAATCAATAAAATATGTTACGACAATGCGTATAGGGTTTTCAGTAGACAGTAAGGACATTAAGTTACAAGGATACACGTAAGGGAATTAAGGACGCTTAAAAAAAATACGTCTTGATATTATCTTAATTAATATTCCATTACACATTATGGTAAGCTTATTACCAGGTGAAAATTCTTGTAACCAACCCAGTTTCTTGGTGATAGTAAAAATTGAGCAATAATTGTGAATGCTATAATTAGTAAATATGAAACTTACCTTCATTAAAGATGTGATTTAAATCTAAAAACTTTACAAATATATTCATGTAAAGTGGGGAAAGGATGGGATAGGAGTAAAAGTGGGTATAAATAAAGCATTTTACTGATGATAGGTAAGAGAAATGATTTTTTAAACTTAGCTTCGAAAGTGTATAGTAGAGAGAGTGATGTGCACATCGGAGACATGGTAGCATTTAGTAAGATAGTATAAAATTGCGTTAAAAAGTTATTGAAGAAATCAGTTTGTAAACTTCTTACAGGCCTCGAAGCCTCATTTCAAGAGGGCCCAGGAGATGAAACACGAGTCACGTGACATGAGGTGAAGAGAGAGTGAGAGAGGGAGGGGGGGTTAAAAGGAGACGGAGGATGGTGACCGCAATGAGATTAATTTCTCGGATCGAAAGCCCGAAAAAGCTCAGTCGACTGGAATTTGACACGATTCTGGTTTACACTTATTTGGAGTACAGACGTAACACACAATCAAACCTTGATATAATAAACAACCTTTCCCATGGGCTAGATACCTACTTTTCGTAAAACGTGTTATCATTGTGGAAATTTTCTCGTCAAATCATCAGAAAAGCGTAGCAAAGACTTTGATTTAATTTGCATTGTCCAAATTATTAATTGTATTATTGACACTCCTTCTTTGTTGCAACTCATCCAGTTCAAAATTCCTTGCCGTAGACTTAGAAACAATGAATCGCCGTTCCTCAATCATCACTCTACTAATTATGAGTATCATTCTCCGCTGTTCAGAATGTCGAGACTTTTTGACTCAAGCCATAGTCTTGAAATTTTTGGTACCAGACTAAATGATTCTTGTCATTCTTTGCGACTTGCGAAACCTTGACTTGACCTTGGCTTCGACTGTTCCTTTTTATGTATATTGTCCTATTTTTTACATTGCTTCGTTAAAATATTATGTATGTGCTGTTTTTTTTCTATTGCTCTTTTTCCCATTTCGTGTTGGGTATTTTTTTTGTAATTGGACAATAGTCCATACATATACAATAGTAGCATACTTCTTACCGAAATTACAATTTTATCTCACGTATATCTAAATCAACTTTGTGTACGCCAATAGACTTCTGTCGGGGCCATATATCTCCAGTTTTCCGATTCTTGGCTGATCTTTTGTGGTCATCTGGTCGTTTCATCTGGGAATTACCTCTTTTTATGTCAAATACACACTCCGATGACATTTGAATTCCAACGGTCATCTGTTGACCGTGCTACGTACCAATTACAGCCCCAATTGAGTGTGGAAATTGCGATGGTAATACTGGAAACATTGCTGTCACAATCTTGTACATAAAATAATAATTTAGTAAAACGAAGAAAATCTAATTTCTTGAAGTAACAATATATACTAATTATTTTTTCCCAACCTATACAAATTTGGGATAAATCACTTTTTTCGGGTTTTTACGTCATACACCATGAAAAATAAAGAGACAACATAATCTCACAAATCACACCGCTTTAAAGTATTGTTAGAATGATCTACGTGTCTCGCGTCTTTGTCGACTCCCCCCACACGTTTTGATACGCGAAACAAATTAACAGAACTCAACGGTTTATTAGGTTACATGCTATATTTTTGTTTGCAACAATACTGTGAAAAAGTGGTTTTACGAATAAACAAAAACAGTATGTCAACATGCGCTATGAATGGATGTATAAACACCCTAGCCACGCCCAGGTATAGCCGAGTCCGGCAAACCTCATAAAAACTGACTTCAGCAGCGCTCTCTCTTGTATATTATTGCTCTGAGGATATTGACAACCGGTTAATAGCTGAGTAGACAAACCCGTCCAATTCTCACCCGGGCGTAGTGGGTTCAATTCTTCTCCTAGCTTTTTTTGTTTAATAGAGAATACTGCACAAGAGTCCCAATCGTCTGAAGCCAGTGGAACGATGGCATCCCGAATTGCGATATGTTGTGAGGATGAATGTAGCGATTCGGGGAAGGAGATGAGGAAGAGGACGGTCGGGAAGTACCTGGCTATTCAGATTAGTTCACCAAACACGGCTAAAGCCATTTCAAGCAACGCTTTGATTTTCAATTGTGGTCTTTCACCAGGGTGGTACTAAGAGTATTTACCACTCTGCGACGTGCCGCAAATACAATTTATATTTATAAATGGAACACATACACTTTGTTTATAACCACTTTTTTATTCAATATTATGTCTACCGGTTTCGGAAGTACCCTTCCATCATCAAGACAATAGGAGCATTGAGATCTGAAGAATGTATATACATTCTTCAGATACTCCAAAACATACATTTTTTGGTCGTGTGCAGAATTTATCTCCACATATGCTTCTTCCAGAAGAGATGAAGTTATTATCTAAAGATTAATTTAATATTGTCCTGATGATGGCAGGGTACTTCCAAACCGGTAGACATTATATTAAATAATAAAGTGGTTATAAACAAAGTGTATGTGTTCTATTTATAAATATGGCAAGCCACAAAGTAAATGCTTTTTACGAATATACAATTTATATTGTTTTCTATGAATTAAATGTGTAATGATACGTATTAATTGAAGTTATTTGCGCACGCCGGGTTTGAACCCGCGCCCTCTAGATTCAAGCGTATTACCACTCGGCCATGGAGGCCGTCAAGCCGTCTCTAAGCTCTCCATCTCTATGTTCGCTAACTGTGAAGGTAGTAGTTTTTCAAATATTGTCAGGTTATTCGTTACCCGAGAATGTACTCGTATGTCTTTCTTTTAAAATGTATATTATCTCGTACTAAAACCTTATTGCAAAGCCTTTGATAATGAGTTATTTTCTTTGAAATCTTACACAGGCTCTAATCCTTTCAACATTGCACCATGTTTTTTTTACTCTTTTGCAAAACGATAAAAAAACTGCCATAAATACGGGTTGTGGAAGAAGCTCATCATACTTTCAGATCGAAGAATTGTTTTTGACTTGACTTTCATTTATAGAATAGACAATGGTATTAAAGACAGCCCTGATTTATGGAACCTTATTTCGTTTTACATACCAAAGACAACTACTCGATCCAAAATTTTATTTAGCTGTAACAATAACATCAGGACTGAGTCTTTCAGATACTCGCTTGTACATAAATTGCATGTAGTTGGTAATACATACGCAGAGTTGACTGATGCATGTAACTGCACGGAATGTAGATACAAGAAGGCTATAACATAATCAATAATCTTTGTATGTATTCAAACACTATTTGCTACTACTCTACAACCATTCCTTATTTTGTTTTTGCAAATAATTTTCATTTTTTCACTGTCAATTGCAAACCTTTTAATGTAAAAGCCTTCTCGGGCGTATACAATAAGATAAATAAATATTGAATGGTTTGCAAAGAACAAAACATTTGTGAACGTTTGTTGAATATTTCTCCCCACGATGGACCAGCAGGTAGAGGTGCCTGGATTTATCTGGAGACTAGTTGTACCCGGAGTTGCCCGGAGGTAGCGAGGTGTTATCTGCAAAGTGTAAGTCAAACCTTGTTGGAGATCACACGCTCGGATTACCAAGTTAACCTTACACGGGAAGCTCAGGGGTACTAAACCGAAGATGATTGTTAAAATATTATATTAATAATAAAAAAAATTTTAAAAATTTTATATTAATAATAAAATTTTTAAAAAAGGTGACGCCACAGATATAAAAAACTATCGTCCTATATGTATACAATCAGTACTCCCAAAAATTTTTGAATCCCTTGTTCTCGACCTAATATACCCATCAATACTTAAAATAATAGATAAAAAACAACACGGATTCGTCAGTGGAAGGTCAACTGCTACCAACTTAATACTTTATCATAACTATATTACAGAATCTTTAACTGATAAAAAACAAGTTGATAGTGTCTATACAGATTTCTCAAAAGCGTTCGATAAAGTGTCCCATAAAATTTTAATAAGAAAACTATTTGCACTAGGAATTAGAGACAACCTGTTAAAATGGTTCTCGAGCTACTTGTCTAACAGAACACTGTTTGTCAAAATGAAATCCGTCAAATCAAATGTATTTTCCGCAACAAGTGGTCTACCACAAGGAAGTCATCTTGGCCCGATTCTCTTTCTCATATTTATAAATGACATCATAAATTGTTTCGACGATGTAGAAGTTCTGCTTTTTTGCCGACGATATAAAAATTATTCAAAGAAATATCTAAAATTAGCGATTGCCTAACTCTACAGTCAAACATCGATAAACTACACAATTGGTGCATAGTTAACAACTTATTCCTTAACGTAGATAAATGTAAAACATTAACATTTTGTCGAATCAAGACCCCGTTATCATTTAACTACTCTATCAACAACAATATCTTGGAAAAAGTCACTGAAATTAGAGATCTCGGAGTCATGTTTGACACAAAATTAAATTTTATTAATCACTATCAACAAATCGCTAGTAAAGGTATGAAGATGTTGGGATTTATTCTTAGAACTATCAAAGACTTCGACTCGTTAAAAGTCATAAAAATAGTCTACCTGTCGTTAGTACGTAGTCTATTAGAATACAATTCTATAGTGTGGTCCCCCATACTATCTAATCCACATAAACAATATTGAACGTGTACAGCGCAAATTTTTACGTTTCATAAACTTCAAACTACACATTCCAATTCAACACATAAATTACACATTTCTTTTAAACACACTCAAAATCCACACCCTAGAAAACAGAAGGAAAATAGCCGACTTAACTTTTATGTTCAAAATAATTCACTCCGAATTCGACTGTTGTGAACTCCTGCACCTTATCAACTTCAGAGTACCTCAGCGAGCAACTCGGCAAAATTTACTTTTCTGCAACAATAATGTCACTACCAACTACCACATACATGCACCCATTTCTCGCCTACATACACTCGGAAATGAATATACCTCAAATATTGATATCTTTAATATGAATTTGCCAAAATTTAAAAGACTTTTAAACGAAATATTCACTTATCGTTAATGTATTGGAACTATTATTAATTATTATTTTTGTATTTTTATTTTTTTTGCTATTCATTTCTCAAAACGTTTTACTGTATTATTTCATGTATATCCTTTTTTAAACTGTACTCATGCACTTACTTATGTTATATTACTATGTAAAAAGCCCATCAGGGCGTTCATAATAATAAATAAATAAATAAATAAAAAGAATGGGTTGTTTAAGACCACAAAATTTATTATGATGAAGGCCAACCGGTTTCGCTTGGATCAAGCTTCGTCAGGGCACATATAATAACTGTTAATAATATAATAAATGGTTATTATATGTGCCCCTGACGAAGCTTGATCCAATATCATAGTAAATTTTGTTGTTAAAAAAAAGTATTCTTTTATTATTAATATAATGTCTAACCACCATGTGATTGCTTCTTACGAAAAAATATTTTATTTAAAATTAATTACTCAAGTAATTAATTATTTGTAGTATTATCTAGGTTACAATCAGCAATAAATGTTCCATGCTTAACTAAATTAATTTCATCATCTTTGATCAATGTAATAAATGCGTATAATTTATTTATTTAATTAATTTTATACGTCCTTATGGGCTTTTACATAACTGTGTAATACATACTATAAAATAAAAGTGACAAAATGCAGTACTGTCGTCATTCAAACACGTGTTTTAAAATAAGCCACACTTTTTATTTATCTTTATAGTGAATACCGCACAAGAGTCTCCGAGGACATCCAACCGTCTAGAGCCAGTGATACCATGGCATCCGCGATTGGGGTATGTTGTGAGGCTGGAGTTAGTGGGGAGGGGAAGGTGATGGAGAAAAGGAAGGTTGGAAAGTACTTGGATGTTCAGATCTGGTCAAAAACACGGCTAAAGTCATTTCAAGCAACGTTAAGATTCTTAATTCATTCATATAAAATAAAATAAATATTATATTTGTAGCACGTTCCAGTGTTCAGAATCGAAAAGTTGCTTGAAATGGCTTTAGGCGTTTTTGGTGACTAGATCCAAATAGCCGGGTACTTTCCCAACCTTCCTCTTCCCCATATCCTTCCCCTTCAGCCTCAAAACGTCAATTAACTGTCTCGCAGGAAATGTGGATATTTTTTGAATTAGCTACAAGTTTAAGCAAGAAACTAGCTATTCAGTTTTAATCTTAGAGAAACCTAGAGACCTAACTTTGCGAAATGTTGTAGCAGCTTTATGATCATGTTTGACCAAGAAGGTATGGCCTATAAGCTGCCAGCCGATGGAAGACGAAGAAAACCGTAAAGATAAAACATTATTCCGTCTTTATCTGTTTGCCAACAATTTAGCGTTGGTACCATGAGAAAAAAACAGACCGGGATATATTCAGAAGCCGAACGAAAAGGGGTTAAAAATTTATATAAGAATCTCATTTATCTGTCTCTAAGTAAAACATATTAAAAATGCATTAAAACTCATTTCAAACGGAAGTTTATTATATTAAAACGAATAGTGCAAAGATCGATCAAATATTGGTGAAAGTTACTAGTTGTTTTGTAGGTTAAGATGTTAAATATTTGAGATCAAACCAAAAAAGATGAATCCTTTGATACATACCTATGAAAACTCATTTTTTGTCCTTTTGTACTTCGGTTGAAGTATCCGTCAACTGCACATATAGCCATATCGTTTTTTTTGAAGATTGCACTAAATTCTACTTAAGTTATGATATTTTTACGCACATTTTACTGTCGGCTCGCCTAACATAAGTAATCAGTCTGAAGTTTGTTCACAAAAAAAAAACTGCTTACACGGCGTTTAGCCCGCCCCAAATCGTACATTTTTAACAGCAAATTGTTTGTTTCTTTTTCTCATACGCTTATAGAACCGAGCATAAAGAGAGAGCTGTATTTTGCGAGTATGTCAACGATTTGATTCATATTAGGACGGTCTTTCTATATTGTTACTCTAAGGTTTTAACCTTATTATGTACTATTTTTACCTTTATCTTTGTGTAATTACAATTAACATTTTTTGTGTGTTTTTTATCGCTTTTGCAATGTATTGGTATGAAACTGTTTTTGCAAACAAATAAAAAAGATGCCATAGTCTAATTGGCTCTAGACGGACTGGAGCAGTTTGATCTGAAAAATAAAAAAAATAAAAAAATTGGCTAAAAGAGAAAAATTACAAGAGAAAATCGTATGCACTTTATTACCTGATCAGGCGGAATTGTTATTTTTTTAAATTAAATGGTTGTCTTCCCCTGGTGCACCCACATCAAGTCGGGCATTTTTTGTCTTTCGCCATTTGAATATCGGCGCAAACAATGGCGAGTTTGCAAATATTTGACGGAGTCGTCAGCCGTCGGCCGTGGGAGCCCAGCTAGCAGTACACCTGACACTAGTCACCGAGGCAGACACTGACACAATGCTGTCAGTGTCGGGACGCACCGAGCGGATAATAGGAGGATTAGCCCATTCAGGTGAGATAATGCAGACCAAAGGACAATGGGAAGAGTCAAGTAATTCGGTTAAAATATCGTATTATTGTGGCCAAACTGACACGGAATGTCACAACAAACTTGCAAGAGTACAAGTTGAACAAAGAACAAAAAATGCAAGCTATTTTATTTATTTATTTATTTAATTATATACGCCCTCATGGGTTTTTACATAACATACGATATATAACATAAAATAATAGTGACATAAAAATAACATAGAGTAAATGATTAGCACCCAAAAAACATAATGAAGTTGATACAAATATTATAATGCAAATTAACAGTAATATTTTTGAAAGAGGTATGCTATTATAGCCTTCTTGTAACTAGATTCAGTGCAGTTGAATATATCTACTATTTCAGCGAAAGAATTACCCACTGGATGCAATCTAGGTACAAGCGAGTAACTAAATGACTCAGTGCCTGATATTATTGTTACATTTGAAAAGAATTTTGGATCGAGTGGTTCTGTTAGGTACATGGAAGGTAATTAAGCTAAGTAAATCAGGGCTGTCTATACTAACAATAATATATTTTTTAAATAAAAGTCAAGTCGGAAACAAGCCTCCTGTCCGAAAGTGTTAGAAATTTTAATTATTTCATAAAATAATTATAATTTATGGTTTTAATAGGTAGACCGAGTTTGTAGTTAATGTATCTTAGAAATTTATGTTGCAATTTTTCAGTGGAATCAGAGTGGATTTTAAAATGAGGGGACTAGACAGAAGAATTATACGAGGAATGAAAATAAAGTTGAAATGAATCTATTTGGCTTTCTAATACAAGCAAATACTACAAACAATTTATCGTTTTTTCTATTTTTTTATATATTTTTTTATATGAATACCGCACAAGAGTCTCAACTGCTCCCAACCGTCTAGAACAAAGAGACTATGGCATCCCCAAATAGGGTATGTTGTAAGGCTGAAGGTAGTGAAGAGGGGAAGGAGATTGGGAAGAGGAAGGTTGGGAATTACCTGGCTATTCAGATCTGGTCACCAAACACAGCTCAAGCCATTTCAAGTAACGTTTCGATTCTGAATGGCGGTCTTTCACCAGGGCGATACTTAGAGTATCTACCACTCTGGAATGTGCCGCAAATTTACTTTTTATTGCGTTTATACGAATCAAACGTGTTATGACACATATTAATTAAATAAAAGTTATTGGCGCACGCCGGGTTTGAACCCGTGACCTTTGGAATTGTAGTCGAGCGTTTTACCACTTGACCATGGAGGCCGTCAATAATCAAAATATCTTATTAAGCGGATATACAAATATTTAAGAAAAATGTCTAAGGTTTCCAGTGAATACAATTATTAAACAGTTATCCTTTTAAATTCTATATGAAATTCAGACAGAAGTTTTAGGTAAAAAGTTCAAAAATGCCTTCGTTCGTTTTCAAACTGCGCTTTTACATACATTTAAGGTGTGTTTTTCATAGAATTTAAAATATTACCTTTGAAAAAAATCATTCACCAGAAACCTTAGACATTTTATTAACTACTCATGTAGAATTAACAGATACGTCATTTGTAGTATTGCTTGTATGGCCAAAAAGTGACAATTTTAGGTTTTCATTATTATGTGTTACTTTTAATACTCATTTAATTCACATAAAATAATATACGGCACGTTCCACGAGTGGTAGATACTCTGACCCATTTTTTTCAAAAGTAAAAAATCGAAGAACACACAAAAACGTGACTAACTTTTCCAGTTGTTAAAAACAAACCACTAATCCAAAATGACTGATAATGCGAACATATGATAAACATATGTGTACCAACATAACAAAAAAAAACGATAATCGAATGTACACAGCCCGCGAAAATTCAAAATTCATCTTTTCTTTTGAACAGGCCATGTATACTCGATGTATGCAAATTAAAACTATCTGAAATCATAATCGCTATGATAAATGTTCAGATATAGGTATTACAGTGCATGTGTACATCAACAGATTAAAAAACTATTTACTAGAAGCTAAGAGGATTGTGTATAAATATGAACAAATTTGTTGAAGCAAAGAATAAGAAATAATGTAGTAGACAGTTAAATAGTTAGCTAGTGGCCAATTTTTGTAAACAAAAACTCTTTCAATGACCAAAGTCTGTTGTTTTAGTTAGAATTAACATCTATTCAAAAGAGTATTTCTGTGCAATCGGAATAACAAATCTATTTTAAAGACCAGAACCTTTGGCATTGCCAAGAAACCTCAGAATTTAATGAATGCAAATGGAAAAACCATCTTCCCAGCTGGCTAGCTGGTCGACTTCCTGCAGAAGTGTTTCTTATCTGCAGGTCTAGAAGGAGTATCGGCCCGGCCCATCTCTCTTCACTGCCTGCCGCGGCCGAGACTGGCGGGCTGATAGCGCCACTCCACATCACTGTCCCTCTCCCTTGTAGGGTGGAACCACCCCCCACCCCTGGTGGGAGGCTTCACTTCGAGTGTGGCTGATTACACCCTTGAAAGATAGAGCCTCAGGATTACCGTGAAGAGTGGCAGAAATGATCTACGGGTTTTTGTTGTATTTCACCATTGAATAGCTCATTTTAGTAAGTTGAGATTTATTTGTTACTAACCCCCATAAGCCACACACAAATGTACATGCCTAAAACGTTAATTTATTTACCCCTTTAAAAGCTTTGCGACAAATACTATCATTTTATTCTGGAGACGAATTAACTGTTAATAATTTCCTTAGTGAGTACGGATGTGAACTTTTCAAAATTTGAACCGACGGATCTATTAACTTAAGCCATGGCCTTGAAATTTTTGGTAGCAGTCTAAATAATTTTTCACATTCTTTATGACTCTACTGAAACCTTGAGTTGACCTTGGCTTTGATTTGAATGCTCTTTCTTATGTACAGTTTGTCCTATTTTTGTCATTGCTTCGTTTAATATTATGTATGTGCTGTTCTTTCTCTGTTCTTTTTTTTTGCCATTTCGTGTTTTGTTTTTATTTCATTTTTATTATTTGTGATTGGACTTTGGTCAGTTAATTTATTAATAAATAATAAATAAATATATATTGCTGTTCTTTTGCCAATATGACCCCTGTGAGTTTTGGCCTCAGAGTAACAATATAAAGAGACCGTACTAATTTGTGACAAATCGTTGACAAACTCGCAAAATATAGCTCTCTCTTTATGCTCGGTTCTATACGCATATGAGAAAAAGAGACAAACAATTGTTGAAACCAATACACGATTTGGGGCGTGCTAAATTTGATCTGTACGAACTTCATTCACGTTTGGAGTGTCAGGCGAACGGACTGTCAAAAGTGCGTAAATAGTTAAAAACTTGAGTTATTTTTTGTCCGATATCTAGCAAAACATCATGGCCATATGTGCTATACTTGGTTGCTTCAATCGAAGTACAAAAGGACCAAAAACAAACAGTTTTCACACGTATGTACCATAAAAATCGTCTTTTTTAGTTAGATCTCAAATATTTAACATTCTAACCTACAAAACAACTAGTAACTTACACCAATATGTAATTAATCTTTGGACTATTCGTTCCAATATAATAAACTTCCGTTTGAAATGAGTTTTAGTGGATTCGTAATATTTTTAACTTAGAGATATTTACTAGCTGTCACATAAGAAACCATTACAAGGGGGAATACCCATATTGTACGGCTTCTGAAAGTATCCCGGTCTCTTTCTTTCTCATGATACTAACGCTAAATTGTTGGCAAACAGATAAAAGACAGAATAGTGTTTATCTCTTAGTTATATTTATAATTTCGGTTACGTCCCCAGATTCAGGGCTATGCCAAAATTGGAATATTATTATTTATTTAATTATTTTTAGATTTCCAAAGGATGAAAAAAAGACGAGAAAAAATCTAATTTCTTTTTTCTTTGATTTAACAAATATGTTAATATGAATTCATACGTTTCATCTGGATTTTTATACCCTTAGCTTCTAGTTAATTGTTTTTTTTTTTAAATCTATTGATGTGCACATGCACTATTGTACCCATTTCTGAACCTGTTTTTCTGATGATTTATGATAACGATATGCATCTAGATAGTTTTAATTTTGTATACATATTATATATTATTTTCTCCTTGTTAGTTAGAATTATTAGCTTAATTAATTAAGTATGAAGCGCACTTGACGTGAAATATCACAAAACTTGTGCTATATAAGTTCACTGTTATTATTATCTGCATTCGAAATTTCCTTACAAAATAACGCGGGACGGAAAACATCCCTACAATACTTAAAAGCGGTGTCATGTTTTGTGAATTTTTTGTGTCTCTTTCTCTCTCATGGTGTACGACGTAAAAACGCAGAGAAAGTGATTTATCGCAAATTTATATATGTAAAAAAAAATTGATCTCTCTCCATATATTCTTACTCCAAAGTTAAGAAAATGATTTAACATCTGTTATCACCGTACATTTTTTTTATTTTACTTTTGTTTGTAAACTATTTTGTTGATGGAACTGAAGTTCATTTTATAATATGTATTATAAAATGTTCTGTACTAATAATTTAATTCGTTTATATTTTTATCTATAAATAAGATTTTAATAATCTTATTGATTAATGTATATTTGAATAAACAAAAAATATACAACATTCATTCTTTTTTAATGATTTACAACTACCTACTCACAACAAAATACCTAATTTACTTAATTTGTGACAACCCTGTTAGTGATTTTACTCCGAGTTTAGGCCACACCCTTTGGTCATTGCTTGGTCAAAAAGTGCGGACAAAATTTCGCAAAGTTAGGTCTCTAGATATTGTTACTCTAAGGTTTTGGCAGAAATAATTTCAAATCATCGTTGAATAACGTAAAGTGTAACAACAAAGCAGACGAGTAGAAGATTACCTAAATATAGATAAAACGATTATTTCAAATTATTCCCAAACAAACCTATTGTTATAATTTATCACTTCTCTGATAAAAGAATAATCAAAACCACTATCGTTAAAATCAGTCTACGGATAGGTAGATGTGGTATACATAAAAAAATGATGTAATGTTTGGGTAAAATTTCAAATTTGTCTTATTATCAGACAGTTCGTATGTGCTCGCTTAAAGTTTAGAATATTTTCAGTCAATAAAATGCATATACTCGTACATAATGACGTCATTTTGGGAAGAATCGTAACTATGTTGTGAAGGTGATCGTACTATGTTGTAAAGGGCCTGAAGTATTTTGATCTGATATTATCAACTCGGATCCTCCATGCTCAAACATATTCTAACAACGTGACAGAATATATAAATAACTAGTTTAATCTTGATACACACGTCAAAAGGGACATGGTGAGTAAATCACGAAGTAGTGTAGTCGGAATAAAATTTCAAATTTTTTTACGTGTGATCGAAAATTAGCAGTATTGTTTATGCAGACATTAGCGCCCCACACGGCGATCTAACGAATCGTATACAGAAGACGGCTTAGCGTACTAATACTATTAGATCGCACTATATTGTAAAGGGCCTGAAGTATTTCGATCTGATATTATCAACTCGGAACCTCCACGCTCAAACATATTCTAACAACGTGACATAATATATAAATAACTAGTTTAGTCTTGATGCACACGTCGAAAGGGACGTGGTGAGTAAATCGCGAAGTAGTGTAGTCGGAATAAAATTTCTCATTTTTTTACGTGTGAGCGAAAATTATCTGTATTGTTTTTGCAGGCATTAGCGCCCCTCGTGGCGATCTAACGAATCATGTACAGAAGAGGACTTAGCGTATTAATACTATCAGATATAATTTCTTCGCTATAAACTGAGTTGATATATGAATTACACTTTATTCATTCAGGGTTTTCACTAAACCACTTTTCAACATTTAATTATAATTAAATAATAGATTTATTTTTGTTCAACCAAATACGTATAAATACAGATAAGTTAACTAGTTTTGGTGGTTCAATGCTTTTTTTCAACATTATAATTTGAAATCGAATGAGAAAAAATTGTTTTAGATACTAAATAGACGCAAATCCAGAATCTTGTAGGTAGAGTCTTGAAAAGGGAACAATCATAAAGAAATGTTCGCAAAGGAACAAAAAAGTTGCGTTTGCAGATTTCATTTTATTATTGATACGAAGCCATTTATGCTTTTCATTTCAGTAAAAATAGATTGTGATAATATCTTATTATTTACTTTGACTAAAATCAATAGTGTAAAAGGCTCCGTGTTATTGGTAAGATAAAACGTGCCTTTCTATTGTTACCTCCTCATTTTTCAGCGAAAATGTACAATCGCTACCTACATGTTAAGGAAAATGGCAAATTTTCAATTTAAATCAAGGTTTTTTGTTATTTAATCGATCACAAATAAACGGCTGATCAACTACCTTTGAAGTAACAATATATAGAGGGAGAGCTAATTATTTTTACCCAACCTACACAAACTTGCGATAAATCACTTTCTCCGGGTTTTTACGTCGTACACCATGAGAGAGAAAGAGACAACAAATATAATACTCCGCTTCTATATACTGTAAGGATGATCTTAAGCTCCTGGTTCACCGCGGGAATCCACCCACATTTTTTTATTATGCCACTTAACTTGACACAACTCAACGGTATTTTAGGTTATATATTTTTGTTGATAAAAATACTGTGAAACATTACATTACCTACCTCACTAGGTCATAAGAACCTGTTCTGAGGTAAGTGACAGTGAGTTCAAGTAGAATAATTTAAAAAATGATGATATTTGTTACACAATGTTCTAGTTTGTCATGGTGAAGAATTTCAAGTGCTATTTTAGGAGGTCTTACTTATACTATAAGCCTATCGTGGACGACGTTTTCGCATTAATGTAGTTTGCAATTATTAGTACTGGTAGTTGCATAGAGTTGGTAGAGTAGTATCTATCCAAGGCAGTGAAGTCAGTTTTTGACTTCTTTTTGATGATTTTAAACTGACTCGGCGCACCTGGGCCCGGCTAAGACTAATGCTACGGTATTTAAACATCCATTCATATCACATATCGACATTATGTTTTTGTTTATTCGTATAACCACTTTTTCACAGTATTGTTATCAACAAAAATATAGCGCATAATCCAAAAAACCGTTTTAGTTGTGCCAAGTTTAGCGGCATAATAAAAAATGTTGGCGGATTCCCGCGGTGACACAGGAGCCCAAGATCATCGCGACAGTACATGGAAGCGGTGTATTATATTTTTTGTCTCTTTCTCTCTCATGGTGTACGACGTAAAAACCCGGAGAAAGTGATTTATCGCAAGATTGTATAGGTCGGGTAAAAAGAATTAGCTCTCTCTCCATACATTGTTTCTCCAAGGTTCTCAGTGTGTATTCTTACCACAAAAGCGACTGGCACCTTCTACGAGAGTGTGTAGATAACGAATCGCAAGATAGGACTACCAGAGTTGCAGTATGTTTGTTATCAGTCAATCGGTTATCTCGGATAAGCTCCTCGAATTTATTTAAACTCTGATTTCGGAGCGAGATTTGTCGCAGTATATCATCCCGTTGCCGTGATGCTGATCCGATAAGGTAGCCTCTTATTGCGAAAACATTAAATAGATTTAAGAGTATCACAATATTGACTCGGTACCTATTTCTGTATTGGTAGTGGTTGGCATTGCGATTTTTGATAATCTGACCGACGTCATGAACGATAATTCTGCTGTTTATTTGGGCTGTGCGATTGCGTAGCACGATTGGATGTCGTGTTTGATAGGAAGTGCTATTTTGAGAAGGCGCCCTTTACGTTATTAAATAGTGGCTATACGAGGTTTGTTCAAAAGAAAAGAATTTATTTATTCATCACTATCCATTTTCTCCCCTTCAAAGTAATCCCCCTCAGATATAATGCACTTATGCCAGCACTTCTTCCAACCCTCGAAGCACTTCTGGAATGCGCTTTTCAGGTATGGCCATCAGCTCGTTCTTCGATTCTGACTTTATCTCATCAATTGTGGCAAAACGCTTTCCTTTCATTGGTCTCTTCAGTTTCGGGAATGGGAAAAAGTCGCAGGGAGCCAAATCTGGTGAATACGGTGGTTGAGGCATGATTACGGTGTAGTTTTTGGCCAAATAATCACGAACAAGCATTTATGTGTGAGCTGGTGCATTATCGTGATGCAAAATCCATGATTTGTTTTTCCACAATTCCGATCGTTTGAGCCGTATTGCTTCACGCAAACGTTGCATAACTTCCTTGTAGTATTCCTTATTAACCGTACGGCCTCCGTAGTCGAGTGGTAAGACGTTGGACTACGAATCCAGAGGTCACGGGTTCAAGCCAGGCGTGCGCAGATAAATTTTATTTTTTATTTTTTTCGTAAGAAGCAATCACATGGTGGTTAGACAGTATATAAAAAATAAAAGAATACTTTGTTTTAAAACCACAAAATTTATTATAATCAAGGCCAATCGGTTTCGCTTGGATCAAGCTTCGTCAGGGCACATATAATAACTGAGGAGGCTTGATCCAAGCGACACCGGTTGGCCTTCATTATAATAAATATGTGGTTTTAAAACAAAGTATTCTTTTATTTTGAAATTTTATTTTATTAATATGTGTCATAACAAATTTAATTCATATAAAATTATATATAGTATATTTGCGGCGCGTTCCAGAGTGGTAGATATTCTAAGTATCGCCCTGGTGAAAGACCACCATTCAGAATCGAAAGTTGCTTGAAATGGCTTTAGCCGTGTTTAGTGACCAGATCTGAATACCCAGGTACTGCCCGACCTTTCTCTTTCCCATCTCCTTCCCTTCCCCATTACCTTCAGCCTCACAACGTCCTCCGATTGGGGAACAAATCTCGACATTCTGGACAGTGGAAAATGATACCCGTAATTAGTCAAGTGATGATTCAAATGAATCGGATGTGTTGTGAGACATATTAATTAAACTAAAAGTTGAACCTGCCACCTCTGGATACGTAGTCGAGCGCCTTACCACTCGACCACAAATACCGTCATACGTTTATGTATAACAATAAAGATATGACTTTGCTGTTAGCCACATTATCTTTTTTTGTTCCAAATCAGAATTTTTAATGTTTTTTTACAATTACCAAACCACCATTGTTTGATTTAATCAGATATTAGGAAGTCAATTTCAACTATTTTTCTTAATCCTTAATTAGATCATATCATTGCGTGTTTTACTATGAAAGATTAAATATATATATACAAATGCGATTGTTTGAAACATATTTTTCTAATAACAAGATTATATAAATAAATTAAAAAATATATTTTAACATATAATTTACCAGCCTTTTTTCCTAATTATTTTGTTAAATTGACGAATGTTCTGGTGATTTCTGGTGGAATTTGATTTTATATTATTGGACAGCCCGGTACATGCCATATTTCTGTAAATTCTGTATGCTTGATTTTTTCTTGTTGGCAATGTAATTAATTTTGCATTTATCGTCCCATGTCCGTGTATCTCATAATTATAATGTATCCTTCCTACTACGTACTATTGCAGTAAAATGATCAATAATCAAGTTATCCATTTCGTGAATCTCAAAATAAGTTGGTGTTTATTTCAAAGCTGTTATAATTATTTGTTAATTTAGGAACAAGCTACAATATTTTTTATATTGCATATTTTACAGATAAAACTACATCCGTAGAAACGCAAATTCTTGTTAAAATAATAGTTCAGGCAGAAACACAGCTGAGCAATTATTATATCAAATGATTGATTACAAACATGTGTACAACCAATGACGTCACAAATATATAGACACGTAATAGCCTTAAAATATTAACACAAAATGTCGCAAGTAACAAACACACTTACGTTACCAGTAAATTCATCATTCAAATATCGGTCATGTATCATCATGTATGACAGAGATAGACATTCATAAAATATGTGTGTATGAACGAAACAGATGTAGGATCGGACTGCGTTTCGTACTTGCTAGTAGCGTTGAATGCTCTGGTAAGAATGAGATAGCACTTCACTTACTCGCTTAGGCGAAGACGTCATTGTGTCGGGCAACAATGGAGATAGTTGTGTTGTCTAAAATAATAAGTAATTTGCGCGTGCTTAGAAATGAAATGTTATTCCTTGGTTTTTAGTAGTGTTTTCAGTGTAGTTGAAACACTTTCTCATCACACACGAGGGCATTTTGGCACTTATTTTAGTAATATGTTTAAGCATAGTAAACGACCTCAAGCGACGCGTAACACTTTAGTACTTAATCGGCTTAAACACCGAGCACACCAACTAGCGTGGTTTTTGCTTGCCACTTTGTGTCTACTATATATTTGTAACGTCATTGTGTACAACTCAGCCCCGCGAAACCGTAAATGGTTGCTATAAGCCTTCCAGTAAACGACCAAATCAATACGGATCACCACACAACTAACTGCTGACACAGTTGTGTGTAAGTTCAGGTTTCGACATGACAAGCAAGACGAGACGAGACGAGATCGATGGGAGATAGCGGCGGCAGCGACAAGTGATTGACAAGTTGCACGAGACTGGCAAGGGTTCACATCCGCCGGGGGGAGGGCTGTGTCGATCATTTCACATGCAAACTACGGAAAGGAATCAAGATCGCTGATACGTCCGACAGAACCTTCCTTTCGACGATTGCAGTTTTCTTTTCCGGCTTTCTTCTTTCCTTTGCTCGTCGCCTGTCCTGCAATACTTTACACGTGAAGACTCCACGGCAAAAACTTGTTCTAACAGTCGAGTCATTCTGAGATATTCAGTATTTTGCGTTTTGTTAAAAAAAGTTTGTACCATCACAAATTCACTAACTATTTTACATGAATGTTATAGCTAACTAACTAATAATAATAATATTTGGATAATTTTTATAGCGCCGTTTTTGTGAAAAATCACCTCAAGGGCGCTGTACAAATCTTAATTTCTACTTAATATTAATTCTTAGTTTATATCTTAACGTACTTGAATGTTTTCAATAGAACACAAAGGTTATTGTTATTATATGTATAAACCTACGCTATATTTATATACTTGCAGTTAAATACTAACTTTTCTCTTAATGTTATATTCTACCCATCTATTGTACTCCTTTATTTAAAAAATGTATTTATGTAAAAGCCTTAAAGGCGTTAATAAAATAAAATAAATAAAATAAAATAAAATATATAAATATACAGCAACATACTTACCTGGCAGGTCACTTCTGGCAGGACACAGTCACAATATCATAATAATTTAGAATTTAGCTGATTCTTACATATATATTTATATATATATATTGACATGAAGCACTCACTTTGTGGTAAGACATAATTGAATTTTTAAATAAAAGTAACTTGGTTTTGACACCACTTTATTAGATACATATATTAACCGGTTTCGGCTCTACCTGAACCTTCTTCACGGCTGAAGAAATATGTATTAATACATATTTGTTCAGCCCTGAAGAAGGTTCAGGTAGAGCCGAAACCGGTTGGTATATGTATCTAATAAAGTGGTGTCAAAACGCTTACTTTTATTAAAATTTATATAAATATATTAATATTTTTTTATTATTATTATTTTTTCATTTTTAGGGCATGAGAGCAAATTTAAAATAATCAACTAATTAACCATCACGCCGTTTCCCCGCAAGGGTAGGCAGAGGAATCTAACCGTCATACAACCCTGTCTTGTATCATACAACTGTTCTGTTATTCTGACTCTTCACAAGGCAGTGGAGAGGGGAAGGATATGGGGAAAAGGAAGGTTGGGAGTACCTGGCTATTCAGATCTGATCACCAAACAACGTTTCTGAATGGTGGTCTTTCACCAGGACGATACTAAGTATCTACCACTCTGAAGACAAAATAAAGATAGTTAATAAATAAATTTTAAAAGGGTTCACGTAATATACGTGTTTTATCATTTATATCGGGAAAATTAACAGCATATCAACATTCATTAGTACATATATAATAAAAAAATAATAAATCATGCCAATTACAAATTTTCCTCTGCTGATGACAAATATTATAAATAAAGTGTGACAATGTATATACAGTTCTTAGCGTAACAATATAGAGAGACCGTCCTAATTATCAGTCAAATCGTTCATACTCGCAAAATATAGCTCTCTCTTTATGCTCGTTTCTATAGACATATGAGAAAAAGAGACAAACAATTGTTATTAAAAACATATGATTTGGGGCGTGCTTAAAACCGTGTAGCCATTATTTCAATATATTACTAACTTCACAATAGTTAAATGTCAGTTGAATTGACAGACAAAAAGCTTAAAATATATAATTACTTGAGTGAATTTAGTGCAATATTTAAAAAAAAGATATGGTTATATGTGCAGTTGTTGGTTGTTTCAACTGAAGTAACAAAGGACCAAAAAAATCAGTTTCCACAGGTATTTATCCAAGAATTCGTATTTTTTAGTTTGACCTCAAATATTTTACGTGCTAACCTACAAAACAACTTGTTACCTACACCAATATTTAGTCAATCTTTGCATTATTTGCTTCGATATAATAAACTCCCGTTTAAAATGAGTTTGAATGCATTCTCAATATATTTTACTTCGAGAGTTACACGGGATTCTGACGTAAATTTGTTAGAATTGGGATTCCCTGATTAGTCCAACATCTGAACGTATCCATGTCTCTTTCTTTCTCATGTAGCAACTCAAAATTGTTCGCGAACAGATAAAGACGAAATAATGTTATCTTTACGGTTTTCTTCGCATCCGATTGGCTGGAAGCATATGCGTCATACCTCCCTTGGTCAATCCTTGGTCAAAAAGCGGCTTCAAAATTTCGCAATGTTAGGTCTCTACGTTACTCTAAGATACAGTTATAATTTAGTGACTTAACTTTGGTGGGGGGAGGGGAAGGTGGAAGGGAACAAGAACGGGAGAAGATGGGAGGTTAGTTTTAATAATCTAGTTTGGGTGTAGTCGAGTCATGAAATTTTGTTTTATATTATGTATAGTTGAGTTAAAGATGTCAATGTGGCGAGATTTAATGTTGAATGAATTAGTGGACCTGTAAATGAAAGAGTTTTGTTTAGAGTTGGTGGTACAGGGAGGGTGGTGAAAAGTACGTGTCTGTCTGCTGTTGCGATTAGGAACTTTGAATAATAGGAGTTGCAGGAGATCAGGGCTATCAAATAAATTGTGTACAATTTTGAATAACACGACTGAATCCACTACATTTCTTCGGCAAGTTAATGTTAAAAAATAAGATTTTCTCCAATTTTTTGTGTCCCTAAATTTGTATTACATGGGATACAAGCTCAGAGCGAGAATAAATATGATAGAGAGCTATATATTTTTACCCAACCTGTAAAAATTTACGATAAATCACTTTCTCCGGGGTTTTTACGTCGTAAACCGTGAGAGAGAAAGAGACAACGAAAACTTTCGAATTATCACACTAAGTTCTCACACAATATAGCGCCGTTTATAGGTATGCAACATGTTCTCCGTCTCCAGCTTCTCCGGCGACTCCGCCCACTACGTTTTGTTACGCGACATAACAGGACCTAACTCAACGGTTTATAAGGTTATATTCTACGTTTGTTTTTATATTATTAACGTTATATATTGTTATCAATACTTAAAAAAATGGTTTTACAAATAAACAAAAACATTATGTTGACATGTGCTATGAATGGATGTGGCAAATATCCTAGCCCTAGCCCTAACCCTAGTCCTAGCCCTAGCCACGCCCCAGTCAGGAAAAAATCATCAATCCTGACTACACCAGCGCTCCCTCCTGATATAATATTACTCTAATATATGCAGGTTTCATTGCATGCGTATTATTTGTTATTTGGCTAACACACCGTCATAAAACATTTACGTTGGGGAGTCGATTTCAAAGTTTTGGTTTGTAAAATCTCGTGTTTCAATCACCCGAATGCAAACCCTAAAGTTTTAAAAGTATGCAAATCCCTCACCCGTAAGCCTTCGAAGGCTCCACGGGATACCGCCTAATAGGGGTTATCCGCAACCGGCGGGAGATAATATCTGGAAAATCCTCGGAATTTATTTCGATTCGGGGTTTCCATTCAAATTCCAGCGGAAATAATTGAGACTAATTTTACTTAAATCACCTTGGAGTAAGAATATATGGAGAGAGAGCTATTTTTTTTTACCCAATCTATACAAATTTGCGATAAATCACTTTCTCCGGGTTTTTACGTCGTACATCATGAGAGATAAAGAGAAAACGAAAAAATCGCAAAATATCACACCGCTTGTGGGTATTGTAAGGATGTTTTCCGTCACCCGCGTCTCCGGCGACTCTGCCCACTTCACCTTCTTTGATAACAATACTGTGAATAAGTGGTTTTACAAATAAACAAAACATCACGTCGAAATTTCCTATGAATGCATGCATAAATAAATTCAAAAATAGTTCAATATATCACTTTCCACAGGTATTTCAACAGTTTAAAACATTTTTTACAGAAAGTTTAGGATTATAGAAATATTAAGTATATAAATACAGTAAAAAAACTATAAACTTCCATTATTATTTAAGCAAACGTTGTGCTATTTGTTTTGTAAGATATTCTGAATATATAAATGATTTAATAGTATTTTTGAAATCGTTTTGTTATGCGAACGCTTTTTGAGGTTATGTAAAAAATGTGTGTCTATGAAAACGCTTGTTTAGAGTGGTCAGGCAAAAGCCTAGCACAAAACTGACTACACTGCTTTAGATAGTTAGGTCTCTTTGTATATTAGTACTCTAAGTGAATCACAACACTTGGTGATTACCTTAGGTAGGTTAGATATATATCTCAGCATTGTGTATTTTAGGTTAATTTTAATATTGTCCTGATGATCGGAAGGGTACTTCCGAAACCACTAGACGTAATATTGAATAATAAAGTGGTTATAAACAAAGTTTATCTGTTTTATTTATACATAATTGTTGTTTAACGGGATAGAATGGAAAGAACAATAAAAACAAAAACAAAAATAGTAGAGCGATTCAAATTTAGGGACGAGTTAATTTAAAAAAACTATACAGGAGCATTGGCCCATAATCATTAATCACACACACACTTCACCACTTCACCAGGTAAATACTTCGGCATGTACCTGCTGTCAATACCATTTTTTAATAATTCTATAGCGCTGCCATCTACCGGTAAAATGTTGCTGCAGCTTTTAAAAAATAATACAGATTAAAATTTACTTTCTGAAGATTACAATTTATTAATCATAGTGCGGCTGTGAGGTTTCAAAACTGGTTCACAGGTAGCTCTGTACAACAAGTCTTAATGAACCAGCGTGGTTAGTGATAAGGCATGTGTTGCACTTGATTTTTTTTTTTTTTTTTCATTTTCTAATAATAATAATAATATTAAATTTAATTCAATTAAATTATATAAAATTAAAATGGAGTTCTACAAATTGAACACAAAAACTATAAATAAAGTGTCTTTTCATTTAATTCATCATGCCAATCCACAAAAGTTTGCTTAAAGTGAAAATTTAAATATATTTTAGAATTTTTTTCATTTTTTAGATTCTTATTTATCATTAAGTGATGAATCATTTAAAGTTACTGATTCTAACTCTAACTCTTGTCCCTTATACCAATAGGACGGCGCATTGCGCCTTACTTTGCTACCTCATGTGGGTGAATAAATGCTTTTACGGACTATTGAATTTAAGTTCAGGAGTTTACGTGGGGAAAAAATATGTTTGTAAAAACCCTACAAAAATAGCATGAAAATTACCGGATCATCAACGTCTTCTCCCTCTCGACACAGCACTACGGCATACATACATAAGTGTGTTCGTGTTGAGTGAGGATGGGGGGGGGGGTCGGCTATGGCCTTTGTTTAGGAATTCCACCGCATTCGCCGCGGTAATAGGGAAAACCATAGAAAACCCTATACAGGTGGAAGTGTTGCACTTGAACAATAAAGCATCTGTACCCGGATTTGCCCGAGTTTTGTTCCTCAGTATATCGCATCCTTGAAGTAACAATATATGGAGGGAGAGCTAATTATTTTTACCCAACCTACACAAACTTGCGAAAAATCACTTTCTCCGGGCTTTTACGGCGTACACCATGAGAGAAAAAGAGACAACAAATTTCTTGGCACGCTTCTATATACTGTCATAATGATCTTAAGGTGCTGGTTCCTTGAAGTAACACTGGCGGGACTCCGCCCACATTTTTTATTTTGCCACTAAACTTGACACAACTAAACGGTTTTTTAGGTTATATCCTATATTTTTGTTGATAAAAATACTGTGAAAAAGTAGCTATACGAATACACAAAAACATTATGTCGATATGTGATATGAATGGATGTATAAATACCGTAGCCTTAGTCTTAGCCACGCCCATTTGCGCCGAGTCATGTTAAAATCATCAAAAACAAGTCCAAAACTGACTTCACTGCCTTGGCCTGGGCTACCTCTAGTATACTCTAAGATCGCATCCTTAGAGTAAATAGAGTGGTATCAATCCAAGGCAGTGTAGTCAGTTTTTGATGATTCTTACCTGACTCGGCGGACCTGGGCGTGGCTAAGACTAAGGCTAGGGTATTTGTGCATCCATTAATAGCACATGTCGACAAAATGTTTTGTTTATTTGTATAATCACTTTTTCACGGTATTGTTGTCAACATAAATATAGGATATAACCTCAAACCCGTTGAGTTATGTAGCATAAAAAAAAGGTAGTCGGCGGAGACCCGGGAGATGGTCCGAAGGTCGCGGGTTCAAACCCGGCCGGCGCCAATAACTTTTATTTAATAAATATGTGTCGCAACACATTTAATTCATTTAAAAATAATAAAAAAATATATTTGCGGCACGTTCCAGAGTGGTAGATACTCTGAGTATCGTCCTGGTGAAAGACCACCACTCAGAATCGAAACTTTGCTTGAAATGGCTTTCGCCGTGTTTGGGGACCAGATCTGAATAGCCAAGTACTTCCCAACCTTTCTCTTCCCAATCTCCTTCCCATCTCTACTACCTCCAGCCATACAATATACCCTATTTAGGGATGCTATAGTCTCACAGGCTCTAGACGGTTGGAAGCAGTTGAGACTCTTGTGCGGTATTCATATAAAAAATAAATAAAAATGTCGACATATTGTTTTGTTCATTTGTATTATCACTTTTTCACAGTATAGTTATCAACAAAAATATAGGATATAACCTCGAAAACCGTTGAGTTATGTCCTGTGATGTCGCATAACAAAACGTAGTGGGCGAAGTCGCTTACATACTCAGAACAATAATATACCAGGAGGGAGCGCTAGTGTAGTCAGCATTGATGATTTTTGCCTGACTGAGGCGTGACTAGTGCTAGGCTAGAGTATTTATACATCCAATTTTATATTTAACCTCAAAACTGTTAAGTAGTCGCCTGTGATGCGGGAGACGTGAAACATGCTCACATACCTAAAAGTGGTGCGACATTATGTGACAACTTGTTTTGTCTCTTTCTCTCTCACGGTTTACGCCGTAAAAACCTGGAGAAAGTGATTTAATGTCTATTAACTTCGATGAGTACATTTATTACGACGTACTTTAAATACCAAATACCTACATATATTTACTTATCTGTGCAGTTGGGGGCGTCACTACTTTGCATATTTTGATGAGCTGTGCAAAAATAATTAGTTCGTCCGTAGGTCAGTTGCTATTTTGCTACGCTTTCGGCGACCTGCCCAGATGTGTACAACTGCACATACATAGGTGATATTAAATTAAATTAACAAAAGCCTACGGGAACAGCTTTCCAATGTTTAGGCCGTTTGAATAAATAAAACTAACTGAAATCATGATCGTTATCATAAAAAGATATTCAGATATGGGTATAACCTTGGAGTAACAATATATGGAGAGAGAGAGCTAATTCTTTTTACCTAACCTATACAAACTTGGGATAAATCACTTTCTCCGGGTTTTTACGTCGTACGCGATGAGAAAGAAAGAGACAACAAAATTTTTCAAATTATCACACCGCTTTAAAGTATTGTAAGAGTGTTCTTCGTGTCCCGCGTCCCAGTTTATTCCGCCCACACGTTTTGAAATTCGACATAAATTGACATAACTCAACCATTATATCCTCAGAGCAATAATATATAAGAGGGAGCGCTACTGTGGTCAGTTTTTAAGAGTTTTGCCAGAGTCGGCTAGACCTGGGCGTGACTAGGACTAGGGCTAGGGTAATTATACATCCATTCATAGCACATGTCGACATAATGTTTTTTTATTCGTATAACCACTTTTCACAGTATTGTTATAAACAAAAATATGGCATTTAACCAAAAAAAAACCGTAGAGTTATATCAATTTATGTCACATGTCAAAACGTGCGGATGGAGTCAACGGAGACGTGGGACACAAATAACATTCTTACAATACTTCAAAGCGGTGTGATAATTTGGGAAATTTTATTGTCTCTTTCTTTCTCATCGCGTACGACGTAAAAACCCGGAGAAAGTGATTTATCCCAAGTTTGTATGACGTAAAAAAACAGGAAAAAGTGATTTATCCCAAATTTGTATAGGTTGGGTAAAAATAATTAGCTCTCTCTCTCTCTCCATATATTGTTACTCCAAGGCTACAACAGTGCGTGTATATATCAACAGATTAATAAACAATTTGCTAGATGCTAAGGGTGTGAAAAATCCTGTTGAAAAGCGTGTGTAAAATTAATGTTTAAGCAAACAAAAGAAAATATAACGAATTGGTGTTTCAAGACATCAATATTAAATTTGCTTCTAATTATTGTAAGATGTTCAGGGCGGCAATGACATTGCGAGGTGTAAATGGAATATTCTGTATATATTTCATTTCGCTAGAGAATTCCGCGAGACAGGAAAGACAAACTCAAGGATGAATTATAAAGTAATCAGAGTAGAAACACGCGCTGTTGTAACTCGCATTCTTTAGTAAACAACTCTAATGGGACATGCAACGCCACGCTATTAAGTAACATACGCGGATTGCTGACTGAAGAGTTAAAATTGGTCTCTATTCCTGATGATGAAACCACTAACCACTAAAAGTAAATTCATTTATTTTACAATGTACTTTAATTTATGACCGGTCGGTAGCTGAGTGGACAAACGCGTCAGATTCCCGACCGGCGTCGTGGGTTCAATTCCTCTGCTGGTTAAGTCCTCCATCATTGCACAAGCAACATCTTCCGCTCAATATGACGGCAGTAGGAGTTTTTCCTTGGACTCACAATATGCGAAGAGAGGGCTAATTCTTTTTACCCAACCCATACAAATTCGGGATAAATCACTTTCTCCGGGTTTTTACGTCGTACGCCATTAAAAAGAAAGAGACAGCAAAATTTCCCAAATTATCACACCGCTTGAAAGTAACAGTATCCTATGTGACGAACAATTTGGTTTAAGGAACAACAACTCATGTCATTGATGACTGGAAGGAAGTTACTGATAAAAACTTGTATACTGTGCGGTGTTTTTAGATTTTTTACGAAAATTTGAAACAATAGACAGAAAAAAAGTTTGTCAAAAATTAAATAAATACGGGGTAAAGGGAAAAGAACTGGAATGGTTCCAAAATTATTTTACGAACAGAAAACAAACAACAAAGGTAAATAATATTCTTTCAAACCCGGTTGAAAATACCCCAGGAGTACCGCAAGGGTCGGTATTGGGCCTGATATTGTTTGTACTATACATAAATGAAATTATAAAAATACATAAGTATTGCAAAATACGTCTGTTTGCAGACGATGCAATGATTTATGTTGCAGAAGATAATTACAAAAAATCAATTAACAAAATAAGTTATGATTTGGATATTGTTTCCAAATGGCTCAAACTGAATAAATTAAAACTAAACGTTAATAAGAAACAATATATGAATATAGGCAAAAAAAATCACAAACGAGGAACCTAAATTGTATTTTGATGAAGAAACTATAAAAAGAGTAAACAAAATTAAATATCTAGGTGTCATTGTAGATTCAAATACATTACTTTGCAAGTAATGCAGATTACATAATCAAAAAAATTGCAAAAAAGTATTTTTTTCTTGGTAGAATAAGAAGCAAAATCAATAAAGAAACATTTAAGACCATATACTCGTTTATTAAAATAATATCATCACATTTAAATGACTGTTCAAGCATTCTCTTTCTTTGTAATAAAGAAAAATATATAAATACTGAAAAATAAAGCAATGAGAACAATACTAAAGTATAACATTTACGAGTACACACGGATTAAAGATATGCTAAAAGAGCTTAATTTTATGACGGTGAAGCAAACAATATATTTTAATGTTTATATTTTCACACACAAAATTATTATAGGGATGATGTCTAAGGAATTTAAAGGTAGGATACATTATAATTATGAGATACACGGACATGGGACGAGAAATGCAAAATTAATTACATTGCCAACCAGGAAAAAATCAACACACAGAAATCTCTCATGTACCGGGACGTCCAAATATATAATAAAATTCCATCAGAAATCACTACAATAGACAATATTCGTCAATTTAAAAAATAATTTAGAAAAATTGTTTTCTATAATCATTAATGTTAATATATTATGTGTTCATTTTTTGTAACCCGATATATATAAATATATATTTTTTAAATTTTAAGTTTATAAAATGTCATATGTCTGTACACTCGTGTACAATAAATCTTTTATATTCACACAATGATGTGATCTAACTTAAGACAAATAAATAAAAATAAAATGTATCATGACACATATTAATTGAATAAAAGTTATTTGCACACGCCGGGTTTGAACCCGCGACCTTTGGATTCGTAGTCGAGTGTCTTACCACTCGGCCGTGAAGGCCGTCATATATGAGTGTATTTCATATTTAAATGTGTGTGACCGAGCCACAGTTTGAAAATCTCTTCGAACAGTGAAACACCAAGTGGCGTGTAAAAATAATGACATCGGTAGTTGAAGTGAAAAAATACATTTTTCATTTTATTACAAAAACATATCTACGTATTTTTTTTTCATTGAAGTATTTACGAAAATGAACTGTTGATTTTATATACATAGATATGAAGGTACTTAGTTCCCTCAAAAAATATTTAAAAAATATAAACCTAAAGTTATTTTCTAGTCTAGAATATGAATACACTATACGATTAGCCGTATCTAATTAGCACACTTACTAGCACTGAACCTTACTTTTTTCATACAGGAGGCCTCGAGGGAAATAAATTCCCTCGGGAACTGTGTCATCTTTGAGGATGCTGTGTGGAGGGTCTTTTGAGAAGGAAGGAGTGTTACCCATATCAAGGTTTCCATAGCCGAGTTATTTATTATTATTACCTTGCTCTTTTGCCTATCAAACCCGTTACATACAGTTTAATTTACTGAAACGTCAAATCTCGGTGTCATTAATACGGTTGAGCGCTGTAGTTGAGAAAACTACATTTCAACAATGTTTTTTTAGCTTTCCAGTATGTGAAATCAAACATGTCTTTTTGCAATTAGTACAAAGTGTACAAAGGTTTGTAAGTAAAGAATGTGTGATCTAAAGTGAATGGCATAAGAAGTCGGGGATGCCCGAGGAGGACATGGCACGATCAAGTTAATTAAATGCTTTGAATCGAGCCACGTGAAGAGTCAGAATAACAGAAGGGTATGTATGAGTGTGTGCCAAGACAGAGTTGTATGGCGGTCCGTCCTCTATGCCTACCCCTGCGGGGAAACGGCTCGATGTTTAGTTAGTTGGTTGGTTTGTTAGTTTGTAAGTATGTTAACATATATTAAGGATGAATATTTATAACTTTTATTTACATTTCACAAACGCTCATAAACAAGGTGTGGTGAAATAGAACATTTTTTGATATGTTAATAAAATTACCTAATTAATTTTCCAAAATAATTTTAAGAGAATGAGTTTGAGTGTGAAGTTTTTGCGAATAATTTTAATAAAAAAATACTATTTCAACAAAATATTTTAAATCTTCATCGTCATATCGACCAAGAGACAATGCTAGAGTCTGACAAACGAAAGAATGCGGCTGATGGATTATGCGCAGAAACGCATTTTGGTAGGAGGCAGAGTCAGCCGAAAAAAATGCCAGTCATCATTGTACAGATTGGCTACTTCCTGAAAATTGCTTAATCTGTTGAGTTCTTATTTAAAAATCCATTCAACACCAATACTTTGAGATGCAGGCGTACTAAATAAGGCTCCATTATCTTATTCGACAAATATAGTTCATGACGGTGTTTACACTAGTGATGTAAAAAAAATATTACAAAAGACAAATATTCCCGGGCTACGAATAACCTGAAATATTTGAAAAATTTGTACTACCATCACAATAAGCAGAAAATGTTGCTTGTTCAATGATGGAGGACTTATCTATCAGAAGAATCGAACACAAGACGCCCGAGTGGAAATCAAAAAATAATAAACATAGTATTATTTGGCCGGTTAGTAGCTGAGTGGACAAACGCGTAATTTTTTTATTATTTTTAATATTTGCAAAAACAGTTTTACACCAAAACATTGCAAAAACACAAAAAATTGGTAATCATAATTACATAAAGATTAAAGTAAAAAAAAGTTTAAAAACAAAAAGAAAACAGTTTTCAAGAAGTACATAATATACTTACAAACTTAATAGCTAGTTCTTGCTTAAACTTGTAGCTCGTGTGAAAAATACCCAAATTTCCTGCGAGGCAGTTAATTAACCTAGTTAGTCTTCCCAGGGGCATCACCTTTGGTAAGTTAGTTCTGCACCTGGGAAGAAACAGAAGCCTGTGTTGGCGACCTCGCGTGAATTTATCAGGGACATAAAATCCAATTTCCACCAGGATTTCAGGTATTAATAATACACCGTTCAGGAGTTTATGAGCAAAAAGCAGTAATGCTATATCCCTCCTCGAACTAAGGCTGCAGATACCCAGCATTCCCGAGATAAACGCTGTTGGAAACAGCCATGGGTGAAAACCAAACTCTCTCATGTAGAGGAACCGTAAAATATTTTTTTAAATTTTCTTCACCATTAGTATACATAGGCAATGTCCTCTGGCCCCCATACCTGAGATCCACTCTCGAGAATGCTACACACTAAGCTAAAGTAAAGCAGCCTTATCACTGCAAGATTTGTCAACTCCTTTGAATTATGAAGAACAAAACCCAACATTTTTGTGGCTGATTTTCAAATCTTTTCATTTTATTGTGATGGTAGTGGGGGTTTTTCAAATATTTTCGAATTATTTGTAACCAGGAAATGTTTGTCTTTTTTAAATTTATCACTTCATTTAATCAGCGGAAGTGCAATAATTGGTAATGATTATGTAACATGCGGAATGCACCTATATTCCCCACGCACTTGTATTTTCCTACACAGGAATTATCAGATGAATAAATTTGGACATCGGTTAAAGGATTTATAAAAAAGTTCAAATAGCTTTTTAACATTATATTTATTTAGTTATGATCACAGATTATGCAGACGAGAAAACTCGAGATGAAAAATGGCAAAAGAAATAACAAATAAATAAAAAATTATACCTAATTATAGAAATAAATGTAATGAAACATGATGACGAAAGTTTTTCCGAAAAAAGCGAGAGTCAGAAAAAAAACCAGTTGTTTCAATAAATAAGATGTCACAAGGTGATTAGTGAAGTTCAGAAGAAATTAAAGAATAATATATATGTTAAAGATAAAAAAAATAAAACTGCATTTTATACTAGAAAAATCTCCTACGGGTAACGAAATATTTCAAAATGCACATACATGTACATACTGACGAAGCACTGACTAAATTATGTCGATTCTATCTGATCGAAAAATTCTCACAACCTTCTCCGATGATTCGAAAATAGTCCTGCGGGTAGGAACTTACAACAAAAATAACACTGATATTAAATGTTTTAAATTATATTAACGGCTGAATTGGAAGTGTTGCCCGGATCCTTGCGAAGTGAATTTTGAAACTGGGGAAGAATACAGCGAATTAGAAGGGGATCCTTGAGGAATGCCTTTAGATGTGGTGTAGTATTGCTGGGAGATTTTAGGGAGCCTGTTGTTGCTGCTGTTGTTGTTGTTGTTGTTGGAGTTGGTGTCCAGAAAAGGTCCTGGTCGCCTGCTGGGCGTATTGGTTAGCGCGCACCTTGGGGGCCACGTAGGCCGAGAGATGGGGCTGCTGCTGGGACACTCCTTTGGGGGCCGACTGTTGCTGGAAGCTGTTGAAGTCCTGGGAGTATTGGACCTTAGGGTCGGCGCTCTGGGCATCCTGGAATTCGTTTGAAAATTGATGAGGTTGCAAACCCACTATCTTTCATTTTTAACCTTAACACGTCCATTACTGACCCTGCGCGTCACGCGCTGATAGACACGTATCCGGTATGCACACAACGCGCCACGCGCGTTGATCCGCCTCTTCGCTTTAAACCGATTCTAAAACAGACGCAGCCATGTGGTTTTGAGTCGTTCCACAGGGCACAGGGGAACACGTCACTGTTCGTCAGTTTGAATTGATTCGTCATTCATATGTGCGACTTTAAGTTAGCAATTAACGTGTTAAATTAAAACGAATCATTTGTAGGATTTTTACGAACAGTATAATTATGTTGTTTAACTTTTGGTGTGATTTTGTGTAAATTCATTTTTATTCTTCGTCAGAGTTTTTAACATAATTTGCAGTGATCGTCATCAGAGCACGACGAACACTGCCGTCAATGACATAATAATGGACAGCTATTTATCCCGATGACGGACACTGCAAGTGTGTTCGAAAATTTGACGTAAGAAGGAGAAAGAAACGCAAAATGACTCAATATTTCTAAACCTAAAAAATACGGTGAAGGATTTCGTTTTCTTTGAATACTATAACTAAGTATAATCGGACTTTATTATTTTATAAATAATATTATAGTATCACATGACGCGATGTCAATAAATGGAATAAACTTTGTAATTTCCTCTAACAAAGAAATACCAACACACTGGTACATTATCAAGGACCTGTTACCAGCCGATTATGTACCATTATAAATTGCATATTTTGTCCTTTTTTGCAACTCGGTTTAAATAAAACAAGCTGTACACAAGTCCTAAAGGAGGTGTGGTGCCCTGTATCACGAGCGTTTTTTTCTTTTTTCCATGTTAATTGCCTTTCTCCATTGCCTCCACTGTAAAATAAACGCCTTTCTATAGACTTTGTGCAGAAAAAAAAATTCTCAAATCTTTTTTACATATTAACGTTAAAAGCATGGCGAGCAAAAACTAAAATAAACTCAGACTCTCCATATTCTATAGACTTTAGTAATTACAAGCAAACAAAAAATATTATTGTATTAAATATATAATTTTACAGTTAAAAATAAAATATCCCACTGTGTAAATGCGTGTCGATGTGTGATTTTTTACAATAATTATTATTTTATAGACTGAAATTATTTTTTTAAGTTCTGCTTTGTAATTATTTTTACGCATGACAGCTGTTTCGCCTTTCGATAGTAACAAAACATTTTTTGAAACTTTCAAGTTAAAACGGAATTCTACAAAATAAATTAATTCAATAAAATTATTTTTCTTGCACAATTTATGTGATTTAAAAAAATCGTTTAATTAACTCGACCAGTTGGAAGCTGAGTGGAAATAATCTTCAGATTCCCATCCGGGCATCGTGTGCTCAATTCCTAACTAACTAACCATCACGCCGTATCCCCGCAGGGGTCGACAGAGAGGACGGACAACTCGGTCTTGGCCCACACTTCTTCCTTTTTTCACATTCATACATCGTCTCATACATAATCTTCTGTTATTCTGACTCTTCACATGACCCGATTCAAGTATTTGATTTACTTGATCGTGCCATGTCTTTCTCGGGCGTCCTCGACTTCTTCTTCCATTCACTTTCGCATCATATATTCTTTTCACACTCCTTTCTTTGTTCATTCGCTCTACATGCCCAAACCATCTAAGCGTCCTTTCTTGATCCTATTCATTACGCTTACATCAGCCAATTCCTCTCCCAGCTAAGTCCTCCATCATTGCACGTTGCATTAGTCTCGTACTTCCCTAAATAACACTTATCTCTGACTTTCTTCCGATTTCTTTTTTTTTTTACCTATAATTTCTAGTTTAGCACCCTACTTTTTTTCGCCCATAACGTTATTTTCATCATGAGCAATGAAACTTTAAAATATCATTTTAAGTGTATAAAAAATAAAAGACGCCATGTTCTTCGTTCCGTGCAACAAAGCTAGTGATCATCACATCTGAAACACACTAAAAATTCACGAGCCGTCACTGGAGAGGTGTACATTCTTAGTTTATTATGATATGGAGATTCTGTCCTGCCAGGTAAGTATGTTGCTATAGGTATATTTGTATAAACTAAGAATTAATATTAAGTAGAAATTAAGATTTGTACAGCGCCCTTGAGGTGATTTTCCACAAAAACGGCGCTATAAAAATCATCCAAATATTATTGTTATTATTATCGAAGGATGCCTTGCTAATCTAAATATGAAGCTAAGGACATTTTTACTGTGTCATGTAAATGTACAAATTATTTCGTAGGAAAATCAAAAACTATTTTCTTAGTCTGAATTCTTTCAAAGCTCAGTTCGTTTGAGAAACGCTGATCTAAATTATTTCAATTATGTTAAAAAGAAACTTACTCATTCTTTTATGGGCTGGGTCGGCCAAAGACTCGCATAACTGACAAGCCGGAAGCCAACCCATATTATTATTTCTGATAGGAAAAAAATCGATTAAATTCATTGCTAACGGGTCGGTCATAGGACGTAATGGTAAACCGTATGGAACCTATTAAAGCCTCCGTGATATTAATCAACGATACATTGTTAGCATGTAATATACACAATTAAATATATCTAATTTAAAACCTATATAAATCATTTACACTCGTAACTAATGCGTGAAATTTTTGGCATATATCCGGCTTTGCATGTGATTCAATACTGAAAAAAAATCTTATTGATAAAGTGAAAAATACGGAAAAAAAACTATTTGTCTTGTCTCATGTTTTTGGCAGTGAAATTGATATTACAAAGCTCAATAGCTCATGATGGAAATTATAAGTTGAAATAGTTGCGTTCACCTAGAAGACAGAGGCTAGAACTTATCAGAAATACCATATACCAAAGTGTTTCCAGCTTATTGCTGTAATTTTTAAAAGATTCTATTACTGTTTTATTATAAATATCATCGCCGGAAAGGCGAAAGGGCTGGTGCGACATTTTGGGAAGTTAACAACAGACCACTTTGAAGTCTTCAGTCCCTGGTTGGATTTTGAAAAAAAAAATCATCCAAAAAGTTTTAAAATATCCCAAATTGTGTCGCTTGAGTCGAGTGTTTTCCCAAATGGTAAATATATTTTAGATGGCTGAAGGGCCACAAAAGTCTTCAGAATCAAATGAGAATCAGAGCATTCGATGCAAAAAAAAATCTGCATATTTAACTCATTTTTAAGCCCATATGTTTTCGTTAAGCATTCCGAATTTAATATTATCACCGTAAATACGCACGTGTTTCTTTACTACATATTATACGGAATAGATATTGGTTAATTTTGTTGCATTAGGTCGACGACCCATAAGCAGGTGCCCCGGAAGTATTTGCATTAATTATCAAACTACTCACAGATTAAAATATATCAACGTCGAATTTTCACCTGAGCATTGAAAGAGTATTGCTGAGGAGCGGCCTCAAACTGCGAAGCCTGCTGGTGCTGGGGCTGGTAGGAAACGGGTGCCTGAGAAAATTCCTGGGGCTGGCCTGAGTACTGCTGGACTCCGGAGAATTGCGGCCGGGCGGAGTACTGAATCTGGGCGGGTTGAGCGTGCGCGAACTGGGAAGGGCCGGAGTATTGAGACACTTGCGGCTCGCTCTGCTGCAGAGTGTAGGCTTGAGGTTGAGCGAAAGGTTGCTGCTGGGCGAAGTGTTGCTGGTTGAACCCTTGGAACTTTGACAGATCTTGGGGGTGGGACAGAGGAGTGAACTCTTGGGGGAAGGTGGAGAAGACTCCGGGCTGCTGTTGCGTGTAGTGCAGGTAGGACTGCGGCTGGGGCTGCTTGGCCCCCGGCCCCGTTTGGTCGTAGTTCTGAGACTGCGCGAAGGCGATCTGTGTGGGGGTGGCCGCAGACTCCTGCTGCAGGTAGGCGCAGCTGACGCAGCTCGCCAGGGCGGCTAGTAACACGAACTGCAACAAGACAACAAGGAGAATTAGTATCAAAACTTCTGTAGTCTTGTGTTTGATGCTTGGAGTAACGACATTTGATTTTTTATATGAATACCGCACAAGAGTCTCAACTGCTCCCCACCGTCTAGAGCCAGTGAGACTATGGCGTCCCTAAATAGGGCATGTTGTGAGGCTGAAGGTAGTGGGGTGGGGAAGGAGATTGGGAGGAGGAGGATTGGTAAGTACCTGGCTATTCAGATCTGGTCACCAAACACGGCTAAAGCGATTTCAAGCAACGTTTCGATTCTGAATGGTGGTCTTTCACCAGGAGCGATACTTGGAGTATCTACCACTCTGAAACGTGCCGCAAATATACTTTTTATTATTTTTTATGAGTTAAATGTGTTGCGACACATATTAATCAAATAAATGTTATTGGCGCACGCCGGGTTTGAACCCGCGACCTTTCGATTCATAGTGGCCGACATAAGATGGTATGGCTAAATTCGACCGGTTTCGGTTAAACTTAACCTTCTTCAGGAACGTTTATATATATATACGGTCGAATTGTTATATGTGTATAAATAAAGTGGCTTAAAACAAAATTATTTTTTATTTAAATTATAATGTCAAGCTACAAAGTGATTGCTTCCTTCGATAAATAAATATTTTTACCCGACCTATACAAACTTGCAATGAATCACTTTCTCTAGGTTTTTACGTCGTAAACCGTGAAAGAGAAAGAGACAGAGACAGTTCTCAAATAATATAACACCACCATTTGGTATGTAAGCATATTATCCGTCTCCCGCGTCTCCGGCGACTCCGCCAACTACGTTTTCAAATGCGACATAACTGGACATAACTCAACGGTTTTTAAGGTTATATGCTATATTTTTGTTTATGACAATATTGTAAAAAAGTGGTCATACAAATAAACAAAAACATTGTGTCGACATGTGCTATGAACGGATGTAAAAATACTCTAGCTTTAGTCCTAGCCACGCCCAGGTCTAGTCGAGTCAGGATCATCAATACTGACTACAGAAGCGCTCCCTCCTGTATATTATTGCTCTGAGGTTTGATGCGTGGATGTACGTAAACCATTTATTCTCGCATGTTAATTAGTCAGTGGCGTACGGTCAGATCAATGTTTTTTTTGGGGATGTTTAAATATAGTGAATACCGCACAAGAGTTTTTGATTTTCGATTTGAATGTTCTTTCTTATGTAAATTTTGTCCTATTTTTTGTCATTGTTTTATTTAATATTATGTATGTGCTGTTCTTTTCTCTGTTGCTCTTTATTTGTAATTGGATTTTAGTCTGTTAGTTAATAAATAAAAGGTCCCAACTGCTGCCAACCGTCTAGAGCCAGTGGGACTATGGAATCCCCAAGGTAGAGAGTAGGGTAGTGGATATGAATAAGGAAATGAGGAAAAAGAAGGTTGAAGTATCTGGCTATTCATATCTATGGTAAAACACGGTTAAGTCATTTCAAGCAAATTTTAGATTCTGAATTGTGGTCTTTCACCAGGGCGAAACTGAAAGTATCTGGCACCCATCACCGTGTTGCAAGGCTGAAGGAAGTAAAGACAAAAAGAAGGCGAGGAAGAGGAAGAATAGGATCTTTCTAGCTCTTCAATTTTTATCACTGGTTACAGCTGAAACCAGGTCAAGCATTTCTTGAAAAAATTACGATTTTTTCCATAAATTCGTGAGTGCTTAGGTTTTAGAAAGAAACGGATTAACAAATAAACATTTATGCAAAACTAAACAAGGAAGTTATATGTAAATAAAAATAATGTTAATAAAAATATAAATATGTTCAATAAAATAATTCGTCTAGCCACTCCAGGTAGGTGATGGCGCTAGAGCCTAAAACTATATATTCAAATGCCTACAGCAAGTAGAGGATTTAAAACAATTTATTTCGGTCCAATCCGAGTGACTATGGGCCGTACGCCACTGTAGTAATCGGCCTAAGTGTTAAAAATAATACAAATTTTCTAAAACCCCGTTAAAAATTTGATATTTTTTTAGTTAGTTTTTGTTTCGGGCAATCAAATAAAATGAAATATATTTTGAATTATGAATACTTGGAGCAAGTGGATGAGCTTGTGTATTTAGGAAGTATGTTTACGAGAGACGGAAAGGCTGATAAGGATATTGAAAGAAGGGTGAATGCAGGAAAATCCATTAATGGAGGACTGAACGCTGTTGGTGCAAATAAGAAATTGTCCAAAGAAGCGAAGCTAGCAATTCACAATGGAATGCTTATACTAACCCTGATGTATGGCAGTGAGGCATGGAACTGACAGAGGAAGGATGAAAGTAAACTGAATGCCACGGAAATGAGATCCCTGAGACGTATGGGCGTAAAACCATGTATGACTGTATTAAAAATGTGGATATCCGGAAAGAATGCAAGGCTGATGTAAGCGTAATGAATAGGATCAAGAAAGGGACGCTTAGATAGTTTAAGCATGTAGAGCGAATGAACGAAGAAAGGAGTGTGAAAAGAAATTATGATACGAAAGTGATTGCAAGAAGAAGTCGGGGACGCCCGAGGAAGACATGACACGATCGAGCAAATCAAGTACTTGAATCGGGTCATGCGAAGAGTCTGAATAACAGAAGAGTATGTATGATACGATGTTTGAATGTGAATGAAGCAAGGAGTGTGTGCCAAGACAGAGTTGTATGGCGGTCCGTCCTCTCTGCCTACCCCTGCGGGGAAACGGCGTGATGGTTAGTTAGTCATACAATCAAATGAAATCTTACAAAACTTGCATAATAATTGTGAACACATTACATTTTCGCTTTGAAAGGGCTTCGAGCGTTTCAAATCTTTCAACATCAAGGCTCCACATTTTTTTCGTCAAAATTGATTATTTACGATTACAAAGTTTTGCATGCAAACTTCACTACAAATATAAAAACACTTCAAATTTATTCTCAAACCTGAACAATATAAACAAAATATAATATCGTCGTAAATTTATCGTTGTATTTTTTAGTCTTCAGTACCTGGTAAGATTTTGATTATAAAAAAATTTAACTCAGATAGCTTAATGCTCTCACTGAATTACCTGAAGTGACTAAAAAAAGTCCCAAACTTACACAAGTTGCTGGAGTCAAGCCTTCTCCCAAATGGTAAATATATTTTAGATATCTGAAGGCCCACAAAAGCCCATCGAATCTCACGAGAGTCAGAGCGTTTGATGCAGAAAAAAAACTGAATAAAACTGCATGTGTAACTCATTTTTGACCAAAGTGCCGCTTAAGCCCTTTTGCCTTTCCAGAGACGATATTTATTTATTTACGCCTGTTATAGGCTTTTATAAAAATGATAACATTTTTTTTTAAAACAATAACCTCATTAGTACAAAAAAATATTGTAAAATAAAAATGAAAAAGAGTATTGAATAGCAGATACAAATTATTGTAGATGAAAATAACTAATGATATTTAATAAATAACAGGTTTAAAATAATTGTTAAAGAAAATAAAAAAATAACATTAAATAACAGGTTTAACCATTAGTTTAGCTCTGGCAGATGACAACAACTGTACTAAATTAGACTTATGGTTTGATATTGACGTGTTAAATATATCAGCGACATCGGAGTATGTGTTTCCCAGCTGTTGCATTCGTCGCATAAGACGCGTTGAATTGCGAGGTTGATATATATTTTTAAACGAAGTACTGAGCATAACACGTTTAAAAAATTACGCATAATTGGCAATGATAGCCTTAACAAGAGCAAGTTGCAAAATAAACCAAGTTCGGGGTCGACAAATCGTCAGTCGTGTTTGACGGATTCTTAAGACTTCGTCTCACCACGTAAATGATAAAACTGAAACTGATTTAGAACTGTCAGTGACGCATATCGATCGTGAGAATAAAAGAAAAACTATTTGCGAATAGTACAAAGAAGCGGATTCACTCTGCTCGTGTACTTTTGAAAAAAATGATGGATCGTTTGGGAACAGAAGACGTCAGGACTATTACAAATACTATTTTGTTGGAGGAACAAGTCTATGGTCTAAGTCTCAACACGTCGTTGTTAAAATATGCTTTTCACGAGTTAACACACTAACACTATTTGTCTTTTACGTTATTTTGTTAATGTCAACGAATGATATTTAAAAGGGATATCTTAAAATATATGAGTGAATGATTATAATTAGATAA
Organism: Drusus annulatus; assembly: GCA_022651775.1. Taxonomy (NCBI): domain Eukaryota; kingdom Metazoa; phylum Arthropoda; class Insecta; order Trichoptera; family Limnephilidae; genus Drusus; species Drusus annulatus. The sequence goes on along the minus strand of JAGWCC010000009.1, from coordinate 77,505 downwards.
AATAATGTTTACAAGACGTACCGACAATTGAATAGCTAGGAATTTGAATGGGAAATAAATCAATTGTAAAAAAGTTTTAAAAAATGTGAAAATTTACGGTTCTCGTGTGATTCGTTTTGCCCTTTGAAGGAATTGTCAAATTGTTTGTTAATAAACAACATAATATGTTTTCAGTAACAATAATAATAATAACAGTGAACTTATATAGCGTAGTTGTGTGATATTTCACCTCAAGTGCGCTTCATACTAAATTAATTAAGCTAATAAGACTAACTAACAAGAAGAATTTAATATGTATACAATTTAAAACCATCTGAAATCATGATCGTTATCATAAATCATGAGAGAAAAAGGTTCAGATATGGGTATAACAGTGCAGTGCATGAACAGATTTTAAAATAAACAGTTTACTAGAAGCTAAGGGCATTAATATCCAGTTGTGGCCAGATGTTAAAATTTAAATAAAAGTATATTTTGTTTTAAACCACTTTATTATTATATATTTTTCTTTATCTAAAAAGAAAGACATAAATTCTCGGGTTACGAATAACCTGACAATATTTGAAAAACTTCCACTGCCATCATAATAAGCGGAAAATGTTGCTTGTGCATTGGTTGACTTACCTAGCAGAGGAATTGAACTCACGACGCCCGGATGGGAATCCGACGCGTTTGTCCACTCAGCTACTAACGGTCATATACACTTCAACTAGCTTCGGTTGGAGCCAACCTTCTTCAGGACAATATAATATAAACTTAGTTTGTTGTACAATATAGCGTCGTCAACGCGAAAATACCTCTCATGTGGTCTGCTCTACAAAAGTGAGTAAAATATGACATTGCGTAGAGTTTCAATTTGTACTTCAAGTTTCAATATTTTTTTGGTAAAAATACATTATTGCATCTAAAACTACACAGCGTATTTGATGTCTCAAAAACAGTCTGTAACTTTCAAAAAACAGTTTTTAATTTCCTCCTGAACAATTAATCCTTTGACACACGAGGTATTTTCGCGTTGGCGACGATGGTTATATTATATAATAAAGACTAGTTTATATTATATTGTCCCGAAGAAGGTTGGCTCCAACCAAGACTATTTGACACATGTATATGTATAATAATAAAGTAATTTAAAACAAAATGTGCTTTTATTTCTACAACATGATTTGTAGCAGAACGAAATAGTCATTTTTTAAAGGTTTGATTTGAACTTGCAAAAAACATGTGAGTTTTTTTAACAATCGAAGCACAAAGTGTTATGGTTCACAAGAAAAGTTTCAATGAAAAAATCTTCGGAATGTACGGTAGAATACGTCAATGTTTATAAGTACCTTGAAGGCCATTGCAATCTCTCTTGGTACGCGGTGGAGGTTTAGTAAAGAGGTGTTGTATCCTCCTCAACAGTTGAGAGACGAGTGTGACCATTCAGAACAACCTTGGGCCTTTATACCGCCTCGCCTAGCTGGCCTGCCGGTCTGGCAATCCTCCACTCCACGGCTATCCAGCCACTAGTCACTAGTCACTTCTTACTTCTCTCGATCGGTGGTGCCGCTACGTCACACCTCCGCAGAAATGGAAAGTGAAACTAGACCGGTAAGTAGAAATATTCCGCAGACCGCTGGATCAAACTTAACAGCGATCAACAGGCCAGTCACTTTCTGTGAGACGTCGGCCAGTAGTTTCGTTTGATCTTTGCTATGCGCTTGCCGATTCAATTCATCACTTCCACTAGATCAAGTTCAATGGTGTCCAACCTCAGAGCAGCAATATACAAGAGGGAGCGCTTCTGTAGTCAGTATTGACGATTTTTGCCTGACTCGGGCGTGGCTACGACTAGGGCTAGGGTATTTATACATCCATTCACAGCACATGTCGACACAATGTTTTTGTTTATTCGTATAACCACTTTTCACAGTATTGTTATGAACACAATATTGTTATATGGCATATAAGCTGAAAACCATTGAATTATGTCAAGTTATGTCGCATGGTCGAGTGGTAAGACGTTCGACTACGAATCCAGAGGTCGCGGGTTCGAACCCGGCGTGGGCAAATACATTTCATTTAATAAATATGTGTCATGACACTTTTAATCGATATGGTAAAATATCAAAACTTTGACTAGACCATGGCTTGAATGTTTCTCTCTTATGTTTATTTTGCCTTATTTTTGTCATCGCTTCATTTATTTTTATGTATTTTTTTGTAATTGGACTTTAGTCCGTTAATTTATTAAATAAATTCTCTGTTGCTCTTTTTCCATTTCGTGTTTAAATGTATTTTTGTAAGTGATCATCCTGGTTCCTGTAACAACTAAACGTTTTTTAGGTTGTATGTTATATTTGTCGATAAAAATAAAAAAAGTAAATCAATAACATTAAATGTGAAAATAGATAAAATATTGTATATTTAGCCACGGCACGTTCCATCAAAACAAGTCAGACTTCTGCCTTGTTAGATACTCTAAACTCTATGGTGTAGTATCGCCGTGGTGAAAAATGGATTTAGCCGTGTTTGGAGACCAGATCTGAATAACCATACTTCACAACCTTCCCTTTTCCCCATCTCCTTCCCCCCGCCTCACTACATTCAGCCTCATAACATGCCCCTGTTGAGGATGCCATAGTCCCACTGGCTCTAGACGGTTGGGAGCAGTTGGGTCTCTTGCGCGGTATTCACGTAAAAAATATTGTTTTATGCCGGAGACGCGGGAGACGGAGAACATGCTTACATACCTATGGTGGTGGTATATTATTTGAGAACTTGTCAGTCTCTTTCTCTCTCACGGTTTACGACGTAAAAACCCGGAGAAAGTAATCTATCGCAAGTTTGTATAGGTTGGGTAAAGAAATTTAGCTATACCTCCTTACATCGTTACTTCAAGTGTCCAACCAACAATAGTGTACCGGGTTTAGAGTATATAGAGTGGTATCTATCCAAGGCAGTGTAGTCAGTTTTTGATGATTTTTACCGGACTCGGCGGACCTGGGCGTGGCTAAGACTAAGGCTGGGGTATTTATACATCCATTCATAGCACATATCGACATAATGTTTTTGTTTATTCGAATAACCACTTTTTCACAGTTGTCATAAACAAAAATACAGCATTTAATCTAAACAACCGTTTGGTTGTGTCAAGTTTAGTGGCATAATAAAAAATGTCGAGCGGAGTCCCGCGGTGACCTAGGAGCCCAAGATCATCCCGACAGTACATAGAAGCGGTGTATTATATATGTTGTCTCTTTCTCTCTCATGGTGTACGACGTAAAAACCCGGAAAAGTGATTTATCGCAAGTTTGAATAGGTATGGTAAAAAGAGTTAGCTCCCTCTCCATACACTGTTTCTCCAAGATCGCGACAGTACATAGAAGCGGTGTATTATATTTGTTGTCTCTTTCTCTCTCACGGTGTACGACGTAAAAACTCGGAGAAAGTGATTTATCGCAAGTTTGTATAGGTTGGGTAAAAAGAATTAGCTCTCTCTCTCCATACATTGTTACTCCAAGGTGCCGGGCATCTGATTATGATTAGGCAGCCGCTTCACTCGATAATGCCGTTTACGGGAGAATGCCCGCGACAGTTCTCCGTGTCATAATAATGAAAGGTGAAATTCCAGTCGCCGACTGCCAAAATCCGCCACTCGATTTGAGCGTAATGCTTATTTTGTGTATTCCGAAGATTTGGGAATGCGCGAATGCACTTTTCGTGTCGTAAAGCCGGGCGATGAAAGCAAAACTGAAAGAATTTCAATTCTCGAGTCTCTGAAAGTGCAGAGTCGCGGGAGAGAGAAGTCAGACGAACGGTAGTGCGAAATTAATATGAGAAAGGTAAAATGAAGGGAATTTCTTTCTCTTCAAAACCGTCTTAATATTTTCTGTTGTTTTTTCATGTTGATGCGCTAGATGCATTTGGTATGGCGCTATAATCACATTGAACTACAAAAGGAGACAATTTATCAAAGCTTAGAGACTAGTGAGGCATGTAACTGGCAGAGGAAGGATGAAAGTAGACTGAATGCTGTGGAAATAAGATCTTCGAGAGGTATGTGCGGTAAAACCATGTATGACCGTATTAAAAATGTGGATATCCGGAAAGAATGCAAGGCTGATGAAAGCGTAATGAATAGGATCAAGAAATGGACGCTTAGATGTTTTGTGTGGAAAGTGAATGGAAGAAGAAGTCATGGACGCCCGAGAAAGACATGGCACGATCAAGTAAATCAAATACTTGAATCGGGTCATGTGAAGAGTCAGAATAACAGAAGAGTATGTATGAGACGATTTATGAATGTGAATGAAGCAAGGAGTGTGTGCCAAGACAGAGTTATATGGCGGTCCATCCTCTCAGCCTACCCCTGCGGAGAAACGGCGTGATGGTAAGTTAGTTAGTTAGAGACTAGGCACAAAGCTGGTCTCTCTGGAGTACGCTTGTACTGTCTAGGCTTCATGTCAGACCAAATATATAAATATGTTGGAAAAGATTCAGAAGTATCTGTACATGCGCTTGCACGAAACATACCCTTTGTTCATGCATCACATGGAACTACCCGAGGAGACAAATTATCATAGTTTAGAGACTAGGCGCAATGCTGGTTTCATGACAATAGGCTTAATTCTATTAAATAAATTATGTACATTTAAAGATAAACGAGTATTTACCGAAAATTTACCTATGTTCAAAAAACTTATTAATTTAAAAATGTTATAACTTTAAAATGTTTAGTTGTAAAAATACTATTTTTGTTGTGTTCCGTTGTACGGTAATTGAATTTGATAAACATTGCCTGTTAAAAAGAAAAGGTGATTTTGAATTTTCGCGGGCTGTGTTCATTCGATTATCGATTTTTTTGTTATTGTTATATTGGTACACATATATTTATCATATGTTAGCATTATCAGCCATTTTGGATAAATGGTTTGTTTTTGACAACTGGAAAGGTTAGTCACGTTTTTGTGTGTTCTTCGATTTTTTACTTTTGAAAAAAAAAATTAAAAACTTTTGAAAAAAATGAAAGGTTTCAGAATTATTTTGTTCAATAAGGGAATTTATTTATTTATTTATTTTTTGGATGATTTTTATAGCGCCGTTTTTGTGGAAAATCACCTCAAGGGCGCTGTACAAATCTTAATTTCTACTTAATATTAATTCTTAGTTTAATGGTCAGTAGTCAGAGTCAGGAGCCGAGTCCAGCGGTGACCAAAGGTAGCCGAATTCGTCGCCGGTGTCGGAAGGCGGCTTGGTGGTGGGCGGCGTCGGCTTGGGCGGCACGGGCGTCGTCGTAATCGTGGTCGTCGGCGCTACGGCGCTGGTCGTGGTGGTCCTTCTCTTCTTCTTGCGGAAAAACTTGCGCAGCTGCCCGGGCATGTTTGTTGCTGAAAAACTGTCATCGGAGTCCTCCAGAGTCAGAGTATGCTGCGCTGGTGCGGAGTTCACCAATCCGCCATTTTTCTTCTCGACTGCTTCAAACCCTGTCCCACGCTCTTCTTCCTCGTACCCATTGCCCCTGTCGCCCTGGGCTTGGAGCCGGGGAGGCGACGAGGACACGCAGACCAGGAGATCCTTGAGGCTGCAGAGGCCGATGAAGGAGCCGCCGGAGGACAGCCAGGTGAGGGCGGAGACGCACACTCCACTGGGGGGCTGGCCTCGAACCCCGCAAGTGGTGTTCGTAGAAACTTCATTGCTGAGCTGAAACTTAATTGGGGATGCCATAGTCCCACTGGCTCTAAAAAGTTGGACGCAGTTGAGACTCTTGTTCGGTATTCACTGGCAGGTCCCATCAGATAGACACGTGACATATGATTATTATTTTAACTATTATTTATTAATGAATTAATTTATTTTTATTTATTTATTTATTTATTTATTTTTATTTTTTTTTTTTTTTTTTTTTTTGAGTGATTTGTGAAATATCCTACTTATTTGGCGAAAAATAACAAGACTAAAACACGTCAGGCAGCTGCAAAAAGCGCCACGACATTTCTAGCAGGTTATATGCGCAGGCAAAAAGAAGAACTGATGATTGTATTGAATTGACAAAAAAAGGTCGTCTTCGATTACCGGGCCGGCGGTCGAAGGGACGGAACATGTGGCAAATGGTCATCGTGTGACGACCATTCTCGGGCTTTGGCACTGCATTTAAAAAACTGATATTTGAAGATTCAAATATTTTCTTAAAAATCGAAATTACGTCGAAACTAGTCACTTTAAAATTATTTAGAGTTTATTCACTTAACCTATACACAACAACGGTAATTTTAGTGTAAAAAGAAGTAATTTGTAAAATATCCTACTTATTTGGCGAAAAATAACGAGAAAGACTAAAAACACGCCAGGCTGCTCCGAGAGCGCCACGGCAATTGTGACATATACGAGTATACCTCTTCACCTAAATGCCACAGAATTATCAACACATTCTGATATCTGACGGCCTCCATGGTCGAGTGGTAAGACTCTTTGATTGATTTTATGTCTTTAAAGGCTGATTCACACCAACGTCCGGATCCGCTCAGTGCCGATATTGTTCCGCATGAGAGCTTATTGATATGGTATGAATATTGATCAAGGAGTATGTGCCAAGACAAAGTTGTGTGGCAGTATATCCTTCTGCCCACCCTTGTGATATTAAATTACTTGGTTTTATTAAATAAGTAGTTAAATATCACAAAGGTGGGCAGAAGGATATACTGCCATACAACTTTGTCTTGGCACACACTCCTTGATTGATATTCATACCATATCAATAAGCTCTCTTGCGGAACAAATCGGCACTGAGCGGATCCGGACGTTGGTGTGAATCAGCCTTAAGCATGTGAAAATTCCATTGTTCGGTCAAAAATAATTAAACTGTTAAAATACCTCTGAAAAGTGTTGTTTTATAATCTTTGTTTGGCCTTATTTGAACATTTACGCATGGCACATATCACCATCATGTTTGATTTATTTATATTACAACTGCAAGTTTTGTAATCAACACAAATATAAGAAATAACCTAAAAATCCGTTGACGTAAGTTATACGACTCGATGGTGTGAAGTTAGAGCGGACGGAGAACATTATTACATACTTAGAAGTGCTGCAATATTATGAGAAGACTTTTTTTGTCTCTTTCTCTTTCATGGTATACGACGTAAGAACCCGGAGAAAGTGATTTATCGTAAATTTGTATAGGTTGGGTAAAAAAATTTAGCTCTCTCTCCAAGTACATTCTCACTCCAAGGAGGAGACGTCTTGGGTTCGCAGTGTGTTTGCCAATTGATATAACTTTGATCAAGTGGTGGATATTATGGTAAAAAAAGAAATAACTAAATAGTGGCGTTGGGAAAAACTTGAATGCTTCGTGAATGCTTCACGAACTGCTAGTTCTTTAAAATGAACCCTTCGCAGTGAACACTTCAATTGAAGTCAAACTCGCAGGAAAGATATTTGAATTTATCCGGTTATTTGTTCAGTTTTTTTTTTGGAACCGGTTCCTTGATATTCCTCGCCAAAACAAAATAACTGGAACTGGTTCCTCGCCGAAAAAAACACGTACTAGTCGGTAGGGATTTGAAAGTGAAATGAACTGGAACCGGTTCCTTACAAAAATGAAAAGGACTAGCCGGTAGGGATTTGAAAACGAAAAGAACTGGAACTGGTTCCTCGTCGAAAAAAACACGTAGTATTTGTTCAATGAAGTTTAACTGCCGCAAAATGAAATAGTACACTCGGAACGGACGAACTGGAACTGGTAAAAAAAAATTAAAAAATAAAAAAAAAAATAAAAAAAAAAAAAATTAAAAAAAATAAAAAAAAAAAAAAAAAAATAAAAAAAATATAAAAAAAAAAAAATAAAAATATATATATATATATATATATATAAAAAAAAATATATATATATATATATATATATTTTATTTATTTTTTTTTATATTTTTTTATTAATTTTTATTTTTATATATATATATGTAAGAATCAGCTAAATTTCAAATTATTAAGATATGGTGATTGTGTCCTGCCAGAAGTGACCTATCAGGTAAGTATATTGCCGTATATTTATATAAAACTAAGAATTAATATTAAGTAGAAATTAAGATTTGTACAGCGCCCTTGAGGTGATTTTTCACAAAAACGGCGCTATACAAATTATCAAAATATTATTATTATTATTATTACGTGTTTAACAGTAACAATGTTATGCATAACAGCACTATTTACAAATGTCTTAAATATCGAACGGGTTTCGCTTTAACCCAAGCTTCCTCAAATTATAATTACACATAGATACAATAAAATACCAATTCAGATAATTACATGAAGGTACCTACTTATTTGTGTTATTTATTATTGTATCTACGCCCACGTGGCATTTATATTGAATTAAATTATTATTATTACACCAGTAAAAACAAAACAGGAAACAAATGTTGCTGTTAAAGTAAGTTCGCTTAAATATTTCATTTATTTAATTACGTGAATACCGCACAAGAGTCTCAACTGCTTCCAACCGTCTAGAGCCAGTGAGACTATGGCATCCCCAATAGGGATATGTTGCGAGGTAGAAGGTAGTGGAGAGGGGAAGGAGACAAATAAGGGGAAGGTTGGGAAGTACCCGGCTATTCAGATCTGGCCACCAAACACGGCTAAAGCCATTTCAAGCAACGTTTCAATTCTGAATGGAGGTCTTTCACCAGGGCGATACTTAGAGTATCTACCACTCTGCAACGTGCCGCAAATATTTTTATTTTTTTTATCAATTAAATATGTTACGACACATTTAATTGAATAAAAAATATTTACGCCCGCAGCGTTCGAACCCGCGACCTCTGGATTCGTAGTCGAGCGTCTTACCACTCGACCATGCAGGCCGTCAGACTTATAAAGTTTAGCTATAAAGTATTCTCATGACTGCTAAAGATACAAAAATCAACCACACCATTCACAAATCCACATACTTATTTGTGCAGTCGATGGCGTCGCTATAGTAGATATGAGGCTACCAGCGCCAAACATGTCCGTTCGTTTATTAGTACCTCTTTAGACCGACTTCACTGATAAGTCTGTTGGTCCATTCAATCATTAAACTTGACTAACAATTCGTGCGTAGTATAAATTATTCATCAATTTACTTACTTACGCCCGTTAAAGGCTTTTACACAAATATTTACATTTGAAAAAAATAATATACTCATAAGCAGTGCAAAACATATTGCACAAACAATAAAAAATAAAGTAGTAAATTGGAGGTACATCCGGAGTTAAATAGTTTAATCAAATAGATTAGCCCTACTACTAGATAAAAATAATACTAAGGTTAAACATTATGGTGTTACTAAATATACCAACAGCATCGAAGTATTTGTTTCCCAGATAATATTGTGAGGTTGAAGTACAATTGTCGCAATAGTATGGTAGGTACTGTCTTGTAGCTGTCCTAAAAGGTACATAAAATAATAATTATAATAACAGTGAACTTATGTAGCGCAGTTTTGTGATATTTTATCTCAAGTGCGCTTCATACTAAATTAATTATGCTTATAAGATTAACTAACCAGGAGAAAATAAGACGTAATATGTATACAAATCAAAACTATCTAAAATCGTGATCGTTATCATAAATCATTAGAGAAAAAGGTTCAGATATGGGTATAACAGTGTATGTGTACATCAACAGATTAAAAAAAAAAACAATTTACCAGAAACTAAGGGTATAAAAATTCAGATTAAAGAAAAGGAAATTAAATTCAGGACAGTTAATATGTTGGTACTTATAACATTAATATTCAAGTATTATAAGTAAACGATTCTAAAAATGCAAATAGTGTAAATATAACAAGTAACCAAAGAAAAATAGATATTATATGACGATGAGTATATGGTTGTCAGTAGATAGTGAGGACATTACGGTATTAAATGCAATTAGATATAAAAAATCAAGGGTATAAAACATTGAAATAATAATGTTAAGCAAACAAGTCAAATCGCTAATTATTCTACGTAATACGCGTATATTGGCTTTAAAAAATAACTAATCGTCCAAAGTCCTGGTGTCAGAAAGATAGAGTACGCGAACAGCGTGCAATATCCCAATCGTTGACCTTGATTACGAATTTTGATTTATCATCAAGACGCACAGTGAGCGATTTAATATTTCTCTTTAAAATAGCGAATGGCAGATTGGACGCCCCGGATCTAACGAGCCTTATTACCTTGCGAGTACCTACCCGTGATACACGGCAGGCGGCTCTATATTATGTTTCTACGTCTACAAACAATTATTTTGATAATTCGCCCATTCAAAGGCTGCATAGACTTGGTAATAAATATGGTTCAATAGATGTTTACCTTTACAACACTGTTTCCAAATTAAAATCTAGCTTACTTGAATGTTTTCAATAGAACTCAAAGGTTATTGTTACTTATAGTTATAATTATAAAACCTACGCTATATTTATATACTTGCAGTTAAATACTAACTTTTCTCTTAATGTTATACTCTACCCATCTATTGTACTCCTTTATTTAAATAAATGTATTTATGTAAAAGCCTTAAAGGCGTTAATAAAATAAAATAAATAAATATAGTTGTGAATGATGAATACTTGGAGCAAGTGGATGAGTTTGCGGATTTAGAAAGTATGTTCTAGAGAGACGGAAAGGCTGATAGGGATATTGAAAGAAGAGTGAATGAAAGAAACTCCATTAATGGAGGACTGACTGTTGGCGCAAATAAGAAATTGTCAAAAGAAGCGAAGCTAGCAGTCCACAATGGAGTGCCTATACCAACCCTGATGTACGGCAGTGAGGCATTGAACTGGGAGAGGAAGGATCGTGAATGCCGTGGAAATGAGACCCCTGAGACGTATGTGCGTAAAACCATGAGTGACCGTATTAAAAATATGGATATCCGGAACAAATGCAAGGCTTATGTAAGTGTAATGAGAAAAGGACGCAACTAGAAAGGGACGCTTAGATGATTCGGGCATGTAGAGCGAATGAACAAAGAAAGTAGTGTGAGAAAAATATAGAGCCAGGTACTTCCTAATCTCCTTCCCCTCCCCACTATCTTCAGCCTCACAACATACCCTATTTGGGGATGCCATAGTCTCACTTACTTTAGACGGTTGGGAGCATTTGAGACTCTTGTGCGGTATTCATATTTAAAAAAAAATATATACATATATATGTTGCGAAAGTGAATGGAAGAAGAAGTCGAGAACGCCCGAGGAAGGTATGGCATGATCAAGTGAGTCGAATACTTGAATCGGGTCATGTGAAGAGTTAGAATAACAGAAGAGTATGTATGAGACGATGTATGAATGTGAACGAAGCAAGGAGTGTGTGCCAAGACAGAGTTGTATGGCGGTCCGTCCTCTCTGCCTACCGCTGCGGGGAAACGGCGTGATGTTTAATTAATTAGTACTCGGAAACATTCAAACGGATTGTGGATTACGCAAATGATAACCGAGTCGATCACGAATGCATTAAATTTGGGAAGTCGAATTTAAACAGGTTTTGAAAAAGTTGAAGTTGAAGGTTCCACTTTCCCTAGCGAGTGATCGGTGGTCGGCGAACAGCGAGCTGGTACCTCACTTCCGGTCTGATCATCCGGTCATCCGGTCATCCGGTCATCCGGGACAGAACCAGTCATCAGAGTAGCCAACGCACACCGCCATATCTGCTACACACTCTCTTTTATTTTTTCCGTTTGTACTCGTAATATCGTAGAAGATGATATACTCGTACTTGCGAATGCTTGGAGTAACAATACACGGAGAGAGAGCTTATTATTTTTACCCAACCTATACAAATTTGGAATAAATCACTTTCTTAACGGGTTTTTACGTCCTATACTTTGAGAGATTTCTCTCTCAAAGTATAGGACAGCAAAAATTTCGGAAAATATCACACGGCTTTTAGGTATGTCTCAATGTTCTCCATCTCCCGCGTCTCCGGAGACTCCGCCCACACGTTTTGATATGCAATTAAAGTGGACATGACTTAACGGTTTTTTAGGTTAAAAGCTATATTTTTGTTTATAACAATACTGTGAAAAAGTGCTTATAAAAATAAACAAAAACACTTACTATTTTAGACAACAGATGTATCTCCATTGTTGAGCAACATAATGACGTTTTCGCGTTAGCGAGTAAGCGAAGTGCCATCTCATTCTTACTAAAGCAATTGACGCTACTAGCTGAAGAACGGAAACCAGTCCGATCCTACATCTATTTCGTTCATACACACATATTCTTTGAATTTCTATCTTTGTCATACACGATGATACACTTGGAGTAACAATATATGGAGAGAGAGCTAACTCTTTTTACCCAACCTATACAGATTTGGGATAAATCACTTTCTCCGGGATTTTTACGTCGTACACCATGAGAAAGAAAGGGACAGCATTTTTTTCAGAATTATCACACCGCTTTAAGGTATTGTTAGAATGTTCTTCGTGTCCCGCGTCTCTGTCGACTCCGCCCACTCGTTATGATACGTGAAATAAATTGACGTAACTCAACGGTATATTAGGGTACATGTTATATTTTTTTAACAATACGTGTGAAAAAGTGGTTATACAAATAAACAAAAACATTATGTCGATGTGCTATGAATGGATGTATAAATACCCTAGCTCTTATCCTAGTCACGCCCAGGTCTAGCCGAGTCAGGCGAAAATCATCATTACTGACCACAGATAGTACAGAAGCGCTCCCTCATATATATTATTGCTCTGAGTGCGAATGTGCGATTTGTGAATACCTACATATTGGTGGCACAATTCAAATCAATTCTTAATAATCAGGCCATCTGTTCAACATTAGTTTCACACTACTCTTCCGATCAATGTATTTTTTGCACTTATCATATTATTCATATCCACTAAACACAACAAATATTTATAAAGCATCGTCTGAAAAAAATGCAATAAAAGAGCTAAAGAAAGACAGTGGACCTAATGAATTTAGCAAAAAATGTTTTATATTTTTCTGGCTACTAATAAGTAGCACTGAACTCATTGTAAATGCCACCTTGCTAATAAAAGCTATATCGATATCCGAAGCGATGAATGGTCTTCACAGCGGCATTACATGACCGATAATCATTGGGAAGGTAGTCCTGCAGGCCAGGAAATACAGTCGACTGTGCTGTCATTACGAAGATAGTCATCGGGAACACAAAAGTGAACGGGCTCCATAATCGATGACTTTTTAAACCATCGATAAATTAATCTGGTGAAATGTGTAGTGGGTGATACGTAGTACCTATCTCTTATGGCTCGTGGATAATTCAAGTTTAAGCATGCTTGGAAGGAAGTTGGTAGGATAGAGTCACGGGGAATAACAATTTACCCTAAGTTAGGTAGGGTTAAAAAAAAATTCAAAAAAAAAATGGTTTGTTCTGAGCTCTACAAATTGAATAGTGAAGATGGTGATTGTGTGCGATATTTCTCGCATGACCCCGCCTCCTACCAAAATGCGTTTCTGCGCATTAGCCGTCAACCACATTCTTTCGTTCGTCGTCAGACTCTACTTGTGCAAATAATAACCTCTCATCAAAATGTACAGCCATATTGGCAATACACTCGGAAAAGTGACATAAAAATCATTTCTTTGATGGAAAAAAAAATTGTATTAATATTATTTATGTGGTGAATATCAATTATGGAAGGTATTGCATTGCATTACTGCTGCATACCTTCTGGAATAAAACTTTATTTTTTCATTATTATTATTTTATTATTTTATTATATTTTATTTTACTGAATACCGCACAAGAGTCCCAACTGTCTAGAGCCAGTGGGAGTATGTTGTGAGGCTGCAGTAGGTAGTGGAAGGATATGGGGAAGAGGAAGGTTGGGAAGTACCTGGCTATTCAGATCTAGTCAAAAACGGCTAAAGCTATTTCAATTAAGCAACGTTTCGATTCTGAACGGCGGTCTTTCACCAGGGCGATACTTATCTACCACTCTGTATCAGACCTACTGCCCCCCCATATGCTTCTCTCTATATCACCTGAAATATATATTTTTTAATTTGCAGCTCGACACGGTCAACTTTGGAGGCCACAGGAAAAACTAGCAAACAAACTATTATACAAATCAAAATTTTATTCATCCACAAAATTTAGTTTGCTAACTGTGTCAAGCCGTACTATATATATTTACTAAACGTTTTTAAATATTAACACTTAAATTGAATTATTATACTATTAAATGTTGTTTTTACTTGTCAATTAAGTTGCTATACTGCCCTGGCAAATGCGCGGTTGTTTCCGTAACTGTACTTATTAAAATACACTGGGTTTTAACAGATATTCTCACTTACGTGAAAACACCTAGCTATAAAAACCCAGTTAGTGTACAATCATTGTTAAATAAATTACAAATAGAAAGGATACATCAAATATAAAAATTACAAAAACTCGATCAGTTATAAATAATACAAAGAAAAGAAGACACACAAAAAGAGACAAAACGTATACACAATATAATTAGCCCAATCGTTGTGACCTTGGAGTAACAATGAATGGAGAAAAAGCTAATCATTTTTTAACAACCTAATTAAACTTTATGATAAATCACTTTCTCCGAGTTTTTACGTCGTACACCATGAGAGAGAAAGAGACAACAAATATAATACACCGCTTCTATGTACTGTCGCGATGATCTTGGGCTCCTGGGTCACCGCGGGACTCCGCCCACATTTTGTATTATGCCACTAAACTTGACACAACCAAACAGTTTTTTAGGTTATATGCTATATTTTTTTTGATAACAATACTGTGAAAAAATTGTTATACGAATAAACAAAAATATTATGTCGATATGTGCTATGAATGTATGTATAAATACCCTAACCTTAGTCTTAGCCACGCCCAGGTCCGCCGAGTGGGCTAAAAATCATCTAAAACTGACTACACTGCCTTGGATAGATACCACTCTATATACTTTAAGGTTGTGACATACCTAAGCAGTAGCAGGACATTCTTTCTGAAACTGTACAAATCATCAACAAAGATTTCTACATCAGCACCCTCTATCTTATTATACAGTCGGCACATTTGAGACAGAGGGCTAAAGTAGGCAATATTATTTTTCAATGAACTCACGTAACTGTATATTTATTAATATTACGTATTTTATAATGTTTTTTTAATATATAAAAATGAATAGCATTTTTTTCTAAAAGACTAGACACAAATGTACTAGTAACTTTGTGAATGATATCATCAAGCATTCAACTGTAGGTAATTACAGTACCTGTGTGAAAAGAACCTCCAATTCAAAAATGTAATTTGCTGTCAGCAATGTCGAATTCGCAGTGTTGTAAAATATTATAAAAAATCTAAAATACAATGTAAACAGATTGTTTGGTCGTTGTTACGAAATGGAGAGAAGGTGGAATGAGATGAGAGAATGTTTGTGAATTGAATTGTCCTTTCCTGTAAAAACTTTTACTCTTATCGCGTAAAAAAACTAACAATGCATCATGCTAAAGACCCGGAAGTCTATCGTAACAGGTGTTATCTTATTTCGCCGACCCAGAAAGTGCATCGAGTAATTATAGATCTGAGACCCGATCCAAACACTTTAATGTGGTTAATATTTGGATTCGAACATTCGTTGGTTGAAGATATTTCAGGATTTCATCTTATCTATTGAACATACAAAAGAACTTTCTAATGAGAGTGATATAATCTCGGAGTAAGAATATATGGAGAGGTGCGAAATAGTGTAGTCAGTATTGTTGACTGGCTCGATTGAAAGAGACAAAGATATATTAAAGGATGTTGGATAGCCTATTACCATACTTACCGCCCACGTGGAATTCAGACATTTTTAATAAAGATATTTGAACATACAAATAAAAAAATATCAATACACCTTTAAAATTATTTGTAAAGTCAAAATATCACACAAACGCTAATAACAGAAGGTTGACCTAAATAATGATGGAAGCTTTTGTTGATTTTACATCTATATATCATTAAAATGTGAAAATTCTAAAGTTCAGTAAAAATTATTGAAAACCGTTGAAATACCTCTGAAAAGTGATGTTTTATAATCTTTGTTTGATCTTATTTAAACATTCACGCATAGCACATATCACTATCGTGTTTGATTTATTTGTACAATTACTCAAGATTTTTAATCAACACAAATATAGGAAATAACCTCAAAATCCATTGACGTAAGTTACACGACTCGATGGTGTGAAGTTAGCGCGGACGGAGAACATTCTTACATACTTAGAAGTGCTGCAATATTATGTGAAGACTTCTCTTGTCTCTTTCTCTCTCATAATATACGACGTAAAAACCCAGAGAAAGTGTTTATGGCAAATTTGTATTGGTTAGGTAAAAATATTTAGCTCTCTCTCCATTGATATTCTTACTCCAAGGATAAAATATTTGGCGAATTGACCACGATCTTCTCTTTCTCTCTTGTATCCTGTCTACGCAAGGTCTTCTACATCTTCGGCAGATCTGTAAACTTTAGCGAATTGTTTACAATTCAGCACCAAATAACAGCTGTTAATAATTTGATGTGATCAAAGTCTTAAGACTACTTAACTGGTTGCCTATTCGAAGCATTCAACGTTCCTACATTTAAAGACGTTCAATAATAAAATTCCTCAAATATATATTACAATGTCCAATAATAAACACTTATTTTGCACAATACCACTATCTCGCATAGGAAAATGTTTTGAATTAGCGTAAGAAACCAATTCCTCTGTGGTAATTATTATCCAAGACAATTTTGAATGCATATATTTTTTATATCATCTACGTCATGGTGAATTACTTGCTCTAAATAATTATATGTTCATAATAATACCTCATTAGGTACTGTGTACAATGTATTTTTATTCAAAACGAAATGCATTTGCTACAGCCCATAATATTATATCAAACTGTTTATTCATTATTTTATTGATGTAGAATCCTCTTATATGCACAAGCAAATGCTTCTAATCTCAGAGCAATAATATACAGGAGGGAGCGCTTCTGTAGTCAGCATTGATGATTTTTCCCTGACGTGGCTAGACCTTGGCGTGGCTAGGACTAGGGCTAGGGTATTTATGCATCTTTTCATAGCACATGTCGACATTATGTTTTTATTTATTTGCAAAACCACTTTTTCACAGTTTTGATATAAACAAAAATATATGGTATAACCTAAAAAACCGTAGAATTATATCCTGTTATGTCGCATAACAAAATGTAGTGGGCGGAGTCGCCGGAGACGGGAGACGGTAAACATGCTTACAAACCGAATGGTGGTGCTATATTATGTGAGAACTCGTCTTGTCTTTTTCTCTCTCACGGTTTACGGCGGCGAAACCCGGAGAAAGTGATTTGACGAAAATTTGTATAGGTTAAGTAAAAATATGTAGCTCTCCCTCCATATATATTCTTGCTGCGAGCTTCTAATATTATGAAATATAATGTGTATAAAACAATATTTTTTTTATGAAACGTAATAAATATATATGTAATTAAAATTTTGTTAATAGATATTTTCTTACTAACGACATCTGGAATTTACTACAGCCCAAATTCAAATGTCATTGTAACCATGTTTTTTTTTACATGCACACATGAAAGTTAATACTACAAGTGCCCAAAGTCAAAGTATCGTATTTCGGAATTCAATGCTTACTTCTCACCTTTGAAAGCCATGTAACAAAAAACAAGTCGGTGATGGCAAGAAAATCATTGCCACCATACATAATATTTTGTAAAGGTCGATATATTATAATATGACAGGTGCAACAATTATTATTTTGTGATAAGGGTGAAAAAATACTAAGTTGTGTAAGCTTAGAAGAATGTGCGATTTATATAATCAACATCAAACTTCAATGAATCCCGACATATTCTTTGATACAAGTGGTACATTTGGTAGAAAATTGAAAGCTGTGTTCACTTAGAAAAAAATAAAAATAACAACTTAGTTTACTTATTATTTTTAATTTAATTTTTTCTAAGACACTGCATTTTCTTTATTTTTCTCTCTCTGTAACCCTTAATTAATCGATTTACTTTTATTTCCCTTTAAATTTGTATACAAATATTCGGTAGAGATGCATTTATCAGCTACAATATGTAAATCAGTAAGAAATGGTTGTGATACAGGCTAATTCTCCAGTGTATGTATTTATATACTTGTTATTAATTCACTGTCTGTATCTGTATTTTCTTCATTAATAAATAAAATAAAAAAAGCTCTTTCGTTTGACGTACATATCTACGTAACAGTCAATCCTTAATGAAATTAGAATTAACTTTGAGGCTTTTAGGCTTATTATATCCTTATTGATTTGAGCGATATTGAAGATATGGAGCGACAAAGAAAAGCTATAAATATACGTGCCGGAATGCTCTCAAGGCGGTTCTACCACTGTAGTGACGATGTCAGGAAACTGCTTTTAAAGACAAAATGCACTGCCCTATATACATCTGAACTGTGGACACAATACCCAACAGCGCAATGGAACAAGTTGAGGGCTTGCTACAACAATGCCTATAAGCAACTTCTGCAACTTCCAAGATTGTGCAGTGCCTCTACAATGTTCACCGAAGGGAGGGTGCACTCCCCGCCTTACTTCGCCACCGACTAGCCAGCTTCTGGGGGAGGACACGGAATTCAAACAACATCGTTGTCGTGGCTGCATCTGAATGGCTCAGCTCTCCTTTCAACGAGCGATGGATGCAGATGATACGGAGACCATCCTGGCTCGATTAAAACGATATTCACTATTTTATTTACTTTTTCTTACGAATTTATGCTTTTTTTACATATTTTTTTCTTATTATTATTGTGTATCATAACTTGTATTTTATAATTTTTGTAACTATTTATTATTATCAACTATGGAAGATATTACATTGCACTACTCCTGCATACCTTCTGGAATAAAAAATATTATTATCATTATGATTTAAAAAAAAAACAAATGTATGACTTTATTCCACTTATTTAATTTTTGACTGGACCGGTTTCAGCCTATAACGGCCATCTTCAGACTAGTGTTAGTGACTAGTAGTGTTAGTTACAGTGACTAGTTATCATTTTTATATTAACAATTGAAATAATATCAATTATCCCCAACGTAAATATGGAACAGAAAAAATATAACGGTCGCGATCGAGACAATTAATTTCATATACAGTGGTGCCTCGCATAACGAACGCCTCGCACAGCGAACGCTGCACACAACGAACTTCCTTTTCGTTCATTTCACGATTCATACAACGAACTTCGCTTCACACAACGAACTTCGCTTCACACAACGAAGTCGCCCACTTCACACGATCACTGCCGATTTATTGCATCCTTCCGCGCAGGCAGTCGTTAGTCAAAAATTTATTATGGATGAAGGATACTGCCCACAACAAGTGTTCAATGCCGATGAAACGGGTCTTTTCTGGAAAAGAATGCCGAGCAGAACCTTCATTACAAAAGAAGAGAAGAAATTGCCAGGACACAAAGCCATGAAGGACAGACTTACCCTTATGATTTCGTCTAATGCCAGCGGAGACCTCAAGATCAAACCTCTATTGGTTTATCACTCTGAAAATCCAAGAATTTTTAAGAAAAATAACGTTATTAAGTCCAAATTGCCCGTCCATTGGAAGTCCAATCAAAAAGCCTGGGTGACCCAAGTTATCTTCAACGAATGGATTCTGGAAACCTTTGCTCCTGCCGTGAAGAAATTCTTGTTGGAAAAAGAACTGCCGCTCAAAGCCCTTCTGATACTTGACAATGCCCCTTCTCACCCAAAATACCTAGAAGAAATATTGCAGGAAAATTATCCTTTTATCAAGGTGCAGTATTTGCCACCAAACACCACATCCATTCTCCAGCCAATGGATCAGCAAGTTATTGCGAACTTTAAAAAACTCTACACTAGAGCCCTCTTTAATAAGGTGTTTGAAGAATGCGAGTTTGGTGGAGACAATATGACTATCCGAATGTTTTGGAAGGAGAAATTTTATGCTACAGAACGAATTATTTTTTTTAACATGTATTGTTATGGGAAAACGCGTTTCACATAACGAACATTTCGCATAACGAACTTGCTCCTGGAACGAATTAAGTTCGTTGTGTGAGGCACCACTGTATTAATTCTCGACTTTGTAATAAGTAAAAAATCTTCATTAAAATAGAAATTTATGGTTTATCCAAGACACCATCTAGGTATATAATATGTGCTCGGTAAACTGTCCTCAATCTAATTTCTTTTTCTTCAATTTGACAAATATGTTAATATGAATTCATAGGTTTCATCTGAATTTTTGTACCCTTAGCTTCTGGTAAATTGTTTTTTTAATCTGTCGATGTACACATGCACTGTTATACCCATATCTGAACCTTTTTCTCTCAATATTTATGATAACAATCATGATTTTAGATAGTTTTAATTTGTATACAATATTATGTATTATTTTCTCCTTGTTAGTTAATCTTATTAGCATAATTAATTTAGTATGAAGCGCACATGAGGTAAAATATCACAAAATTGCGCTATATAAGTTCACTGTTATTATTATTATTAGAGCTTTATATATCATTCAAAGATGGCAGCCAAATCGGAAGAAAAATTGAAATACATTTAATTAATAATTTTCAATGTATTTTTTTTATATACCGCACAAGAGTCCCAACTGCTCCCAACCGCCTAGAGCCAGTGAGTCTATGGCATCCCCAATTGGGGTATGTTGTGAGGCTGAAGGTAGTGGGGAGGGGAAGGAGATGGGAAGAGGAAGGTTGGGAAGTACCTGGCTATTCAGACCTGGTAACCCAACACGCCTGAAGCCATTTCAAGCTACGTTTCGATTCTGAATGGTGGTCTTTCACCAGGGCGATACTTAAGAGTATCTACCACTCTGGAACGTGCCGCAAACATCCATTTTTTATTTTGTATGAGTTAAATGTGTTATAACCCGTATTAATTAAAAAAAATTGTTGAAACCGTCTAGAACCACTGAGACTATGGCATCCCCAAATAAGGTATGTTGTGAGGCTGAAGGTAGTGGGTAGGGGAAGGAGATTGAGAAGAGGAAGGTTGGGCAGTACCTGTCTATTCAGATCTGGTCAACAAACACAGCTAAAGCCATTTCAAGCAACGTTTCGATTCTGAATAGTCGTCTCTTACCAGGGCGATACTTAGAGCATTTACCACTCTGGAACGTGCCGCAAATATATATATATATATTTTTTATATTAATGAAATGTGTTATGATAAATATTGATTAAATAAAAGTTATTGGCGCACGCCGGGTTTGAACCCGCGACCTTTGGATTCGTGGTCGACCGTCTTACCACTCGACCATGGAGGCCGCGATGGTTAGTTAGTTAGGCATTATTTGATATTATTATCTGAGAACAATGACGCAGTGTGAACTGAATCTGTTGCGTCAACCACTGCCGTTGATGTCTCCAGCCATCACCGCACAAAGTGATTATTTATTGTGTCTCCGCCCGACCCAACCTTCACCATTGTGATGTAACGGCGAGTGCAAATAACGGTAGCGGAAACATCAACACTCACCACTTCACAGTCGCCGGTCTCACCACACAACAGAAGTAGTCATTAAATTGCCGCCACTCGAGAAGCTATCATTTCTAGAGCCTTTCTACACGAACAGCGTTACTTAATTGATGATTCTGGCAACGAAATAATACATTTCGTTTTCATCTTAGAGTACATAGAGTGGTGTCTATCCAAGGCAGTGTAGTCAGTTTTTGATGATTTTTACCGGACTCGGCGGACCTGGGCGTGGCTAAGACTAAGGCTAGGGTATTATTTATACATCTATTCCTAGTACATATCGACATATTGTTTATGTTTATTCGTATAACCACTATTTCACAGTTTGTTACCAACAGAAACATTGCATATAACCTAAAAAAACGTTTAGTTTTGGTCAAGTTTGGTGGCATAGTAAAAAATGTGGGCGGAGTCACGCGGTGACCCAGGAGACCAAGATCATCGTTACAGTACATAGAAGCGGTGTATTATATTTGCTGTCTCTTTTTCTCTCATGGTGTACGACGTGAAAACCCGGAGAAAGTGAATTTATCCCGATTTTCACAAATCTCGTATGTGCCCGATAAGTGTTAATTAATATAAACACTATTTTTTCATCCAACGCATTAATGTATGTATTATGGAGGAATACCTAAAATCTGAAGACAGCATTTATGATGGTTGTAGAGATATTTAAGGCATTAGAAGTAATATGTAGTCGTTACACATCATAGTTAAGGAAAGGTTAAAAAACATTGAAATGAAGGGTAACTTAGGAAATACTTTTTTTGATAAATACATTGATAGATTTTAAATTACATGCTTGTAATAATTCTCATTAAAAAAAAAACACTGACAATCACTTTTAAAATGTCGATTTCGCATATTAATGCTTTTGTATCGTCACATTTTCAAACGCCATTTTCTCAGTTTCATCTTTTTGAGGTTGGATACTAGTCATAGTTTGATAATGATAGGCTTTGGATGTCGAAACAGCTGTCACTAAAAACAAAAACCAAAACTAGCAGAACTCAATAATAATAAAATTAAATTTTAAATAAAAGTAACTTAGTCTTAACACCACTTTATTGGATACATATATACATAAACATATATACGTAGGTTTATGTATATATGCATCCAATAAAGTGGTGTTAAAACTAAGATACTTTTATTTAAAATTTAATTATGTCTTTCCACAAAGTGAGTGCTTTATGTCAAAGTTTAATAATAAAATTGTGTAAAAATAAACAATTAGTATTCAGGAGAAGGTCTCGTGTAACACTACCGACCTGTATTTGTGTTTAATAATATGCATTTTATAAAACGTGTTTGTGGTAGTGATGGAACACTCGTCACGGAATTGGGCAAAAGAGACGAAGGACTTCTATGTGAATTTCCTTTCTCGCCAGGGCTGCGCTCTCGACCAGGAAAATCCGAGACTGCAGAAATAAATAATAATATGTATATTTTTATTTAAGAAAATAACTTCTACTGCCATCATAATAAGCGGAAGATGTTGTTTGTGCAGCGATGGAGGACTTAGCCAGCAGAGGAATTGAACCCACGTGACCCGAATGGAAATCCGACGCGCTTACGCATTCCGCTACTAACCGGTTAAAATATATCATTCGTATTTTGTCTTTTCCTATCTAATGTTGGTTTTATGCAGGCCATCCTTAATTCAGCAGCCCAGAACTACACTCGTACCAGCCACGTAGATACTAAGTCATGAAGTGATGTACAAATAGTGTAATTTGAAGCAAAAAAATTGTGGTTAATGTTTGTGTTTGAAACCTTGGAGTAACAATGTATGGAGAGAGAGCTAATTCTTTTTACCCAACCTACATAAACTTGCGATAGATCACTTTCTCCGGGTTTTTACGCCGTACACCACGAGAGAGAAAGAGACAGCAAAAATTAACACAACGCTTTTTGTACTGTAAGGATAATCTTGGTCTCCCGCGTCTCTGGGGGCTCCTGCTTTGATTTGGAACTAAACTGCACGCAACTAAACGGTTTTTTAGGTTATATGCCATATGTTTGTTGATAACAATACTGTGAAACAGTAGTTATATGATTAAACAAAAATATTGTGTCGACATTTGCTATGAATGGATGAATAAATACCCTAGCCCCAGTTTTGGCCACGCCCAGGTCTGTCGAGTCCGGCAAAAATAATCAAAAACCGACTACACTGCCTTGGATAGGTACCACTCTATGTACTCTAAGGTTGAAACTGTGTTATAAATAGCGTCAAGGCAAAGCGATTCGGAAAACACCTTGGAACTTGAATGAAATCACTCACTCCTTACGCTGGTGGTGATACGGTTGAAATTGCCACTTGACCCCAGCCGGCTGTTTCAATTTATGTTTAAAAAAAAAACCAAATTTTAATAAATATATATTTTCTTGGCTCAGGCACATATAATAATTTTTTTCTGATCATTAATAATAATAATAAGAGTGAACTTATACAGCGCAGTTTTGTGATATTTCACTGTACTTTGAAGTGCGCTTCATACTAAATTAATTAAGCTAGTAAGACTAACTAACGAGGAGAAAATAACATGTAATATGTTTACAAATTAAAACTCTAAAATCATGATCGTTATCATAAATCATGAGAGAAATATGAACTCAACTGTCCACATTATACAATAAAACTATTAAAATCCGAGAAAAAGTTCGCAAGTGGGAGATTAAACATTTTTACAGGCCTGACACTTTTTCTAGGCAAATAAAAAAAATGCATAGAAAAATACCCGTTGAAGCATGTGCTATATTATCATTAATTTTTTTTATTAACTTTTTGTTTCTTACATTATTTTTTTACATTACCTACCTCACTATGTCATAAAAACTTGTTCTGAGGTAAGTGACAGTGAGTACAAGTAGAATAATATTTGAAAAAATGATGATATTTGTTACACAATGCTAGATGATACAACAGACACTGACCGTAAAACTCTCTTGATACCATATAAGATACATTGACAGTAGGTAAAGTTGTAAGGCACTAAATCCTATAATTAATGACAGTGGATACGATACAAATATACATACATTTTACATCGCAACAATCCTACAATTGTTCATAGTGAAAAAAAATGCTAATTTGTAAGTAGTATATAATAATAGTGGACTTGAAAGCATATTATAGAATTATGGTTCAATATTTCTATAATATCGTGTTATTATGTAAGATGAATTTAATTTTTTAGGGTCGAGCATTTCACAAAGCATTTAATTTTCTATAGTATTTCTAGGCGATTAAATTTTCAATTAAAAAATACGATTTTGCAATGGGTTATCTTAAATACTACGTTGTTTTTCATGTAAAGGAGGTCAATTACACTATTTGAAAACAACTTCGATTGTCAAAATAGCGAATTATTCTACAAAGTTGAAAAATTGTTCGCAGATTTTACGTTTGCATTTTCTGAGTCAGCGCAAGTATTTCCAGCATGCATCTTTATTTCCATATTTGAAAAAAAAAAAAAAAAAACTGTTTTATTCGAAAAATGAATTTTTACACTCGGGCGAAGCCGGGTAACTATAAACCGAACACAAAAATAACGAATTGTTAAATCAATTCGAATTAGTGTAATTTTATGCACAAAGGTGACGGAATAACAAAAGAGTATGTGTGAGATGATGTATGAATGTGAATTAAGCAAGGAGTGTGTGCCAAGACAGATTTGTATGGCGGTCCATCTTCTCTGCTTAACCCTGCGGAGTAAACGCGAAATGATTCATTTGCTCTATTTTTTTTTTTTAAAGGAAGACAAACATTCCTGGGTTACGAAGAACCTGAAAATATTTGAAAAACACCTACGGCCATCATAAGCAGCGGAAGATGTTGCTAGTGCAATGATGGAGGACTTAGCCAGCAGAGGAATTGAACGCACGACGCCCGGGTGGGAATCTGACGCGTTTATCCACTCAGCTACCGACCGGTCATTTTATTTTCGGAACTTTAGTAAAAAGGGAAATGCGAATTTTTGGGTCTTTGCACACTTCTGCTCTAGAGACGGGGCAACTCGTCAATCTTTCTATCGGTTTCGCCACCAGGCCTAGGACTTAACTGCCCATACACCCTTCATACATACATACATACACACCATACAGTACCTACATCTATATTATTCAATAACGGTTCCTTATAGTTTTTTTGCGGGTAAGGACCATATGCTTTCAACAACAGAGCAAACGCACCTTCCTTCTCTAAAGGACTTTTAACATATCTGTATGTACATGTTATAGGCTAGGTACTCTCCGAGTTTCAATAACAATATGGCGTCCTGTCTTATTTTTTGACAGTCAAATTGAAATTTTTGTTGCAAACTGAAAATAGTTGACCTTGGAATTTTAGGCAGAAAAAACCTTTGCAATTTTCATGTCGCCAGCGTTTATCGTTTGGGAGTTTTTGCCACTTCGTACAAGCTAGTTAAGGCAATCCAATCCAACCAACTCGAACTAAATCATGCACTCCTTACCTTAGATTGATTAAATAATGTAGATACGTTACTGAGACAACGCGCGTGGATGCACTAAACCGAGTCCGCGAGACACACTTGAGTTTACTTCGTTTAGTTTCACACAAACATTTGGCGAAATATCACAAAACCCGCGCTATTTAAATGCAATACTATTGTTATTTATTATATTCGAGACGTTCGACATTGCGAAATATGTTTTTTTTATAATTTGAGTTCACTAGATCTGTTTGAAGTTCGCTTTCTTTTAAAACACATGTGGTTGAACGTGCGTACGGCGTTACGTAAAAACTGGATTACTATTGCTTGGTCTGACCGGGACCACTTATTCTGTTGTACGTTGTATCGATTACCATCAATGATATAGCTTTAAAATACGTTGGTCATTATGTCGCTTTCGTTGAAGAAAAAAAAACAGTGATTATTAATTGACAAAAGCATTGAATAGTTGAAAGATCTAATCAGTATGGGTAAACCGTTTGATATTATGCAGATTATAAAACAGTTAGCTACTTAGATCAATCTTGTAGACATCATCAATCATCGTCATAGGTACTAAAAAACTCGGAGTCCTGAACACCTCTTGGTATTTTGATGTCTCTGTACAGTTTAAATATTCTCAAGGTTGCAGAGTTCGCAAACGTAACGCAACCAGAGTTGAAACAAACAATACATGCTTAGCGTTAAGTGTATTGTGTATCGGTATACGTTCCAGTGGCAATGTATTTACGATGCGTCATAAAGAAAGAGTCTTTTGTCTTGTTTACGCTTACTTATTGTCACGAGTGGAAAAGGGACAGCAAGTGCTTACGACGATTCTTCTAGTATATTGAAAGTGTACTTACATCCTTAGATGAATTAAACAATGCAGATACGTTACTGAGACAACGCGCGTGAATGCATTAAGCCGAGTCCGCGAGAAATACCTGAGATTTATTGCGTTTAGTATCGCCCCTGGTCAAAACATTCGTTCGACTTGAAATGGCTTTAGACAAGCTGTCACCAGCTGCCACAAACGCGTCTTCACAATCTCCTTTCCCTCCCCACTACCTGAGATAAAATGCCTTTTTTGAGGTGCAAATCATTCTGGAGCAAAAATCATGGATCATAAAGTTTCTTTCCATTCATAATTATAATTACCCACAAATCACTTATTATTTTAATTTAATATATAGCTATCTCATCCGTACACACATATTCTTTGAATCGCTATCCTTTTCGTACGCGGTTGAAACGTAAAACGAGACAGTACCAGTGGTGCTACATTTTTCGTAAGATTTGGATGAATATGACGTGTCTTGTATTTAATGTCTATACTTACAGTTTTATATATATTCATTGGTTAATTTCTTGGCTTACGACAAATGACGACGTGATTTCTGAGGTCAATAAACTCTCTCACTGCTTCAGACATTAGATGCATATTCACGAACTGTGAATGGTCGGAGTATCACTTAATTACTTCGTCCATTCATTTCATTACCGTCGAGCTGTAAGTTGCGAAATCGTTTTTCTCACTATCGTGATTTGAGAGTCAATGTTGAGTGATCAAATAATAAAAAAATACTCGTATTAAATGATTTGTGACTGGTCTGAAAGAGTTCTGCATTACACCTTTCCATTTATTGAATGGCGTACGAATTAATATACCTAATGGGATTTTGCACGAATCAATGTGAAAACGAATTGAAAGTAAGCAATAACGTTAGGTCTAGATCATAGGTTCTCAACTTGGAGTAACAATGTTTGGAGAGAGAGCTAATTATTTTTACCCAACCTATACAAACTTGCGATAAATCACTTTCTTCTGGTTTTTACGTCCTTCACTATGAGAGAGAAAGAGACAACAAATATAATAAACCGCTTCTATGTACTGTCACAATGATCTTGGGCTCCTGGGTCACCGCGGGACTCGGCCCACATTTTTTATTATGCCACTAAACTTGACACAACTAAACGGTTTTTTAGGGTTATATGCTGTATTTTTGTTGAAAACAATACTGTGAAAAAGTTGTTATACGAATAAACAAAAACATTATGTCGATATGTGCTATGAATGGATGTATAAATACCCTTAGTCTTAGCCACGCCCAGGTCCGCCGAGTCCGGTAAAAAATCATCAAAAACTGACTACACTGCCTTCGGAAAGATACCACTCTATATACTCTAAGGTTCTCAACGTGAGCGATAACGCCCCCTTGTGGGTTTGAGACTTTCAGGGGGGCAGCAGAAGACCCAGAGAAAATTAGGGGGCGTTGGAAAAAATAATCTACTAAAAGTTTTCAATATACAAATCACTGGAACAGTTGATATCCTTTGTTCGTTCTTTTCTGTTTTTTTGGGCGAAGAACCGGTTCTAGTTCTTTTTACTTTCAAATCACTACCGACAAATTCTTTTTTCACAAGAAGACTTTTTGGCGAGGAACTTTTGTCGATTTCCAAAAAGAACTGGATAAATAACCGGTTCCTTGGTGGTCACCGGTAAGTGAAACCGCTAGTTATGTTAATTTATTTTACGTATCAAAACGTTTAGGCGGAGTCAACGGAGACGCGGGACACGAAGAACATTTTAACAATACTTTAAAGCGGTGTGATAATTTGGGAGATTTTGTTGTCTCTTTCTTTCTCATGGTCTACGGAGTAAAAACCCGGAGAAAGTGATTTATCCCAAATCTGTATAGGTTGGGTAAAAAGAATTAGCTCTCTCTCCATATATTATCACTTAAACAATAAAACAAATTACTTTCAATTCCTTCGCGTTCTATTAAATTGCGGAGGAATACAATACAATGAAGTCAAATGTTAAAAAACATAAGATTTCACTAAGAATTCGTTAAAATATATTATAAATTCTCCGTGACATTGGGCACAGCAAGCTTACGTCTTACGTCTCTCTCCACATATTGTTACTTCAAGCACCCAACACAATCAATCCAATCCACGATGGTATTTTTAAATATATAGGTAACAATATATACGAATATATACGAGTATATATATCGATATATCTAGGTACTGTTTCTAAATAAGGAAATTTAATCTGTACGAAAAGGTTATCGAAACGAACGCCGTAACACTGTTCAATATTTTTTGTTATGTTTATAATATCCTTCGGCATTTAGATATATAATTTTAATTGATAATAATAACATGGTCGTGATTTGATGGAATGACTGTGAATAGCCCGGGTATTCATGGCGAAAGTGTAGTCAGTACCTACTCGGTACATAATATTATTACAACATGTAAAAAATAACACATTTATTTCATAACAAGGTCAGTGATGTCATTCTGGATATCATTTATTTTAATGGTTACATAAAAACGTGCCGAAAATAAAGTGACGTTGAGAAATGATTTTGGCAGAAATATGTTTGATCTCTGTTACAAAATATTTGTAACGTCATTGATCTCTGTTATTTATTTATTTATTATTTATTTATTTATAAATTATCGGACTAAAATCCAATTGCAAAAAAGACATATAAAACACGAAATTGAAAAAAAGAGCAACAGACAAAGAATAGAACATACATAATAATAAATGAAGCGATGACAAAAATAGGACAAAATAAACATAAGAGAGAACATTCAAGCCATGGTCTAGCCAAGCTTTTGTAGAGTCGTAAAGAATGACAAAAATCATTTAGACTACTACCAAAAGTTTCAAGACCATGGCTTGAGATAACAAGTCTTGACATTCTGGACGTTGGAGAATTATACCCATAATTAGTATAGTGATGATTGAGGAACAGAAATTTATTGTTTCTGAGTTTACAGCAAGGAATGTTGAGCTGGATAAGTTGCAACAGAGAAGGTAAGTCAATAAAACAATTAATAATTTTGTAAATGAATATTAAATCAAAGTCTTTCCTGCGCTTTTCTAATAAAGACATTTTCAATAATTGTTCAATTTTATCGTTATGAAAATACGATATACCTTCCTGGTAACCTTAAAGGTATTTTCTGATGGTTTACTTAAACCTTATAAAGAAAAACGTTGGCATAAGCGTTTACATAAATAAATACATTTTACGTTAAAAAAAAAAGGTTTTTTACAATTTTTTTATTCACTTGGTCGTGCCTTCTCGAGCGTCCCTGACATCTTCTACCTCTCACTTTTACTTCATATTTTCTCCTGACATTCCTTTATCCATTCATCTGCTCTACGTGTCCAACCATTTAAGAGTCTCTTTCTGAATCTTGCTCATTACAGTCATTACTCTTATATCAGCCTTGCATTTTTTGCGGATTTTCGCCATATGTAATACGGTTATACATCGTTTCACAGCACATACTCTCAATTTTACAGCAATCGGTGTACTGACGGCCTCCGTGGTCGAGTGGTAAGACGTCAGAGGTCGCGGGTTCAAACCCGATATGCACAAATACATTTTATTCAATTAATATGTATCATAACACATTTAAATGACACAAAATAACTTTGTATATTTGCGGCACGTTCCAGAGTGGTAGATACTCATAAAACGCGCTTGGTGAAAGACCACCATTCAGAATCGAAACGTTGCTTGAAATGGCTTGAGCTGTGTTTGGTACCAGGTACTTTCCAACCTTTCTCTTCTCGATCTCCTTCCCTTCCCCACTACCATCAACCTCACAACAAACTCCAATTTGGGATGCCATAGTCTCACTGACTCTAGACGGTCGGGTGCAGTTGGGACTCTAGTGCGGTAATAACTACAAAAAATAAACTTTTATACTTCTTCTGCCAATTCAATTTCTCGCTGCCACACATCAGGGGTGGAATTAGCA
Source organism: Drusus annulatus (assembly GCA_022651775.1). Classification (NCBI taxonomy): domain Eukaryota; kingdom Metazoa; phylum Arthropoda; class Insecta; order Trichoptera; family Limnephilidae; genus Drusus; species Drusus annulatus. The sequence continues at coordinate 46,712 of JAGWCC010000009.1, read as the reverse complement.
CTCTACTGCGGACTGCGACCATCGCTTCTTTGTAGATTTGTAGCAATAATAATCAGGAAATAAACATTAAAGTCAGTATTAATTAAAGGTAGGTACCTCTATTTCAAGGAAAAACTTCTGACCAGCTCTGCGAAAGAAAAAAATCGTGTAAGGGAGAATTAGATTGAGACGTTTCGAGGAAGCAGGAAGGTAAGGACGAGGGGGTAGGTGGTAGGTGGCGGGGCGTAGGTCCTGAATCCATCGCTCAATCAGCCCGTTCCTCGCCTCTCCTCTTGTCCATGTCCCTCGCCTGTCAGCTGTCAGGGCTGCGGGCTACGGGCTCCGGGCTGTCACTCCGACCTATTTTAATATTCCTGTCACAAAGGCTACGCACAATTGCACTGGCGACAAAGTCACTTTCAAACTGGCACTAGATACTATTCACGACTTTTAGGGTAAACTCAACACGCGTTAGGAGTTAGGAGTGGGCCTATTCCAGGTACTGTTGGTAGAAAATATTAAAACGAATAATAGGTAATATTTTTGTCAAAGATCGGGGATACAGGAAAATACAGTGCCCTCACTGCAGACCGGCATAAATGTGAATAGAATATTGGAAAATTTAACAAAATTAAGATTAAACATTATAAGTTTTGACACAATGTTTTATTTATTTGTAGATATACCGCAAATATTATTTACACTAATATTTCATAAGGTATTATAAATAATTTGGTTACTTACACCCTTGGAGTGAGAATATACACGGGGAGAGAGCTAAATATTTTTGCCCAACCAATACAAATTTGCGATTAATCACTTTCTCCGGGTTCTCACGTCGAGAGAGAGAAAGAGACAAGAAAAGTCTTCACATAATATTTCAGAACTTCTAAATGTGTAAGAATGTTCTCCGTCCGCGCTAACTTTACATCATCGAGTCGTATAGCTTTCTTCAACGGATTTTGAGGTTATTTCCTAGGTTTGTGATGATTAAAAAACTTTCAGTGGTTATACAAATAAATCAAACATGATGGTGATATTTGCTAAGCGTCAATGTTCAAATAAGACCAAACAAAGATTATAAAACGTCACTTTTCAGAAGTATTTCAACAGTGTTAAATATTTTTGACCGAACTTTAAAATTTTCACATTTTACAAAGACATAAAATTTAAATAAACATTAACAAAAATCTTCTTGATTCATTTAATCCACATTTGTCACGCGGTCATCATGCACGATTTTTCCGCAGTTACGCCTCAAGGATCTCTGTTCAGTCTACTTTCATCCTTCCTCTACCAGGTCCACGCTTCACTGCCATACATTAGGGTTGGTATAAGCACTCGTATAGCTACACTTCCTTGGACATACACAAACTTATCCACTTGCTCAATGTATTCATCATTAACAACCTCAGAGCAAGAATATGTATGGAGATAGAGCTAAAGATTTTTACCCAACCTATAAAATTTACGGTAAATCACTTTCTCCGGGTTTTAACGTCGTACACCATGAGAGAGAAAGAGATAAGAGAAGTTCTCACAATACTCGTACAGCAACGCTTTTAGGCATGTTATCCGTCTCCCGCGTCTCCGGCGACTCCGCCCACTACGTTTTGTAATGCGTCATAACAGGACATGAACTCAACGGTGTTTTAGGTTATATCCATACATTTTTGTTCATAACACAATACTTTGAAAAGGTTTTTATACAAATAAACAAAAACATTATGTCGACATGTGCTTTGAATGGATGTATAAATACCCTAGCGCTAGTCTTGGCCTTAGCCACGCCCCAGTCAGGCAATTCGTCAATACTGACTACACTAGCGCTCTCTTTCAAACACCAAAGATTAAAGGTTCCGAGTTCATGTCTCGGTCGCGTTCAATACTTTTTACCATCTGTTTTATGTCCTATTTCATATTTCGTTTAAAATCAACGAAATTTATTTATTTATTTATAAAAAAAGTCCAATTAAAAAAAGACAAAACACGAAATGGGGAAAAAGAGCAACAGAGAAAGAACAGCACATGCATAATAATAAACGAAGCGATGACACGAATTTGGACAAAATAAACATAAGAGAGAACATTCAAGCCATGGTCTGGTCAAAATTTTGGTAGAGTCGTAAAGAATGACAAAAATCATTTAGACTGCTTCCAAACATTTCAAGACCATGGCTTGAGTTAACAAGTCTTGGCATTCTGAACATTGGAGAATGATATCCATAATTAGTAGAGTGACGATTGAGGATCAGCAATTCATTGTTTCTGAGTCTACGGCAAGGAATGTTGAACTGGATAAGTTGCAACAGAGAAGGTGAGTCTATAAAACAATCAATAATTTTGTAAATGCAAATTAAATCAAAGTCTTTCCTGCGCTTTTCTAATGAAGACATTTTCAATAATTGTTCAATTTCATCATATGAATAATCGCCTCTTTTTCGCCCCAATCTCCACTCAATTCCGCGTAAAAAGCGATGTTGTACGGATAATATAGAAATGGGACCAAATGGCAGTAACATATATTCTCGATGAGGGCGAACTAATGAACAGTAAAGAGTTTATAGGGTCTTTATATTCTTAAAGTCACATGCAATTCTATTGAGGCAGTATATTTAAAAATTAAATAAAAAGTATTTTTAAAATTGAAGCTGTTATCGCCGTGCCATTTGACAGGGAGTGCCCTGTATAAGCACAACACGGTGTTGGTGATATTCAGCATTCGCCATTGAAGGCTGCGCTGGCTGTGATCGCGGGCATTGAGCCGAGGACGCGGGATGATGGATCAGCTCCTGCGCTCCTGTCCCGCGGGGATACTCCGCCCAGTGCCTACCTACAGCCTCCAGCCTACAGCCTACAGCGGGGGGTACGGCCCGGACACGGCCATTTGCATTGTTCGGCTCTACACCCAGCGGCTACTACCCTCTGTGGTTGCCACCCTTCACCACCCACCTCTCGACATCTTGGGAGACTGTCGCACATAGGCCCTGGCTCTACCTTGACGAAAGGTAGGAATGTTGCTATTATCCAGAGGGTAGGTAGGTATTTTTTTGAAAAATACCTTCATTTTGTTGATTCCAAGGTTTTTAATTTATGGTGAATATCGCACGTTGCTTTGAAATGGCTTTAGCCGTGTTCGATGACCAAATCTGAATAGCCAAGTCCTTTCCCAACCTTCTTCTTCCTCATATCCTTCCTCTTCCGACTTCATTCAGCTTCAAAACATACCCCTTTTGGAGGATGCCATAGTCTCACTGGCCCTAGACGGTTGAGAGCATTTGGGACTCTTATGCGGGATTCACTTTAAAAAAATTAAGAAAAGGCTGAAAAATTAAATAATTTTTTTTTGTTTATAACCACTTTATTATTTAATATTATGTCTACCGGTTTCGAAAGGACCCTTCCATCATCGGGACAACATTAAAATTAACCTAAAATACAAAATGCTGAGATATATATATACATATTTAGGAGTTGGGATGGGAAGGACAAGAGGTAATTAAGGGGATTATGGGAATAACAGAACTCAATTACCCCTTCTCCATCCCATTTAAGCTCCTAAATATGTATATTTATATCTCAGCATTTTGTATTTTAGGTTAATTTTAATATTGTCCTGATGATGGAAGGGTACTTCCGAAACCGGTAGACAAAATATTGAATAATAAAGTGGTTATAAACAAAGTTTATCTGTTTTATTTATAAGTATGGCAAGCCACCAAGTAAATGCTTTTTTATAAACATTATTTATTAGTGGGAAAGTCTATATAAGGTTTCCAATGAAAAGCTTCTTTAAATCAATAAATATTTACACCTATATATATAAGGCCTGTTCAAAATAAAAGGTGAATTTTGAATTTTCGCGAGCTGTGTACATTCGATTATCGTTTTTGTTTTTGTTATGTTGGTACACATATGTTTATCATATGTTAGCATTATCAGCCAATTTGGATTGGTGGTTTGTTTTTGACAGCTGGAAACGTTAGTCACGTTTTTGTGTATTCTTCGATTTTTCACTTTTGAAAAAAAATGGATCAAAGAATATGTATTAAATTTACTATAAAAAAGCAAACTGCATCAAAATTTGACTGTGGCATTCAGCGAGTCTATTTTGTCTCAAAAAGTGTTTATTTGGTAGAATATATCAACAGACATGAAATCACCTTTGAGACGTGGACAAATTTCACATTGTCAAAAACAAACCACTAATCCAAAATGGCTGATGTACCAATATAAAAAATAAATAAAATCGTATCTGAAAATTCAAAATTCACTAATACTTTTTTTATATTATGTGACATTTTCCGCCTGGAACCTAAAACGTAATATATAAGTTTATAAACAAAAATCAAACTACATTATTTCGACAGTTTACGACTTATATCAATTAGCAACAACTTGAAAGGATTGTGGTATTACAAAAACATTGATTGTATTTGTAGTGCTTTGGGCGAAGAAAGCGATAAAAGAAATCCTATCATATTTTCTGAAAATCTGCAGCAAGGAAATCTTCGAAGATTTTACTAAATTGCTCTTTCAATTCTCATTGAAGAATGATATCATTTAAAATTAATTGAAATATGCTCTCATTATAAGTCTAAGAATAATGTCTAGAACTAGCATACTCGCACAATATTAAAATTACCGATCAACAGTAAGATTTTTTGAAAAAAATGCTGGTGAATAGTCTGTATTAAAACTGGGAATCAAAACTCTCTTTCGGAGTGTCAGGTCCTAAAGCCTGGAATGGACTACCACGTGATCCGAGAGTAATAAAAGACTCGACAGAGTTCAGAGTCAAAATCAAAACACTTTTTTTCCGAAAATCATATTTTATTTTCATTATTCTTACTTTTCAGACTCTCATTCCTTAAAAATTCATCAGAAGATTTTCATCATTATCTGTTCCTTACTACGAAATTTTTAAAAAACATTAATTTCATAAACTATATTTAGAATTTGCTCTCATGTAAATTAAGAATTATGATTTGATACTTTGTAAAGATTGATGTAGAAGTAGCTAAAGTAAAACAAATAAAACTAAAAAGTTGAATAATATTATGTAGTACATTTTATAAATATTGCCGTGGTGAAAGACCACCATTCAAAATCGAAACATTGCTTGAAATGGTTTTAACCGCGGTTGGTGACCTCTAAATAGCCAGGCACTTCCCAACCTCCCTCTTCCCATCTACTCCCTCCCCACTACCTTCACTTTCACAAAATACCCCAATCTGGGATGCCACAGTCCCACTGGCTCCGGACAGTTGGAACTTTTGTGCGGTATTCAAATACTTTTTTTTAAACACTTCAAAAAATTTTTCAAATGAAGTAATTACCTATCACACAAATACAGGATATTTCTCTCACTTTGCCGAGGACATTAAGAAATTACAACACAATTCACTGCACAAACAATGAAGTAGACATTTTTATTGACATGATAATTCTTCTTTTTTATCTGTCAATCATATCAAGCTGATAATAATAATACAAATATTTGGATGATTTGTATAGCGCCGTTTTTGTGAAAAATCACCTCAAGGGCGTTGTACAGATCTTATTTTCTATTATGAGATATTAATTCCTAGTTTAAATGAGAAAATATACAGGAACGTACTTATCTGGCAGGTCCCATCAGATAGACACACTTATTTTAAAATTATAATTATTTATTTTTTATTTTTTAACGATTGAAGGCATGGGAGCGAAATTAAAAAATGGACTTTCTGAATTTGTCGTACAGTGCAGGATTTGGTCAAAATGTGTATATCTAAAGGTGATTCGTCGAGAGACTGATTATGTTAAGATTCTTTTGATTAATTAAGGGATATGAGAGTCTGAAAAGGTAAGTTTACAGTTTGGACCGAAATTCTGTTGGGCTCGTTTTACATCTTAGTTCCGGAGGGAGTTTATTCCAAGCCTTCGGCCCCGATACTCCGAAAGCGCGATCTCCAAACTTATTGTAATGATGCCCTTTTGTTATAGACTGGTCATGTGAAGTACCAAGTACCAAACGGCTAATAGGCATCTCTTCGGTACAGGTGCCAATAATCCATTTATTTATGTTCTACCTTGTATAATATTATTCATTTGCTTTTGTTTGTTATTAATTTACCTTTGCATTTTTCATAAAATTTTACTTGACTATCTACTGATGTTAAATATTCTAATTAAATAACCACTCATGTTTGTATGTTTTGGGCATCATGCCTGTTATATGCACTGAAATAAAAAATAAAATAAAAATAACACAAAGCAATATTCTTCAACGTGAATCACCAATCAACCTAAATGACAAGTCTAGGCTTTGTGAAACTACTCATTGACATCGAACAATGATAAAGGTGTCAACTGTCAACAAGTTTTCCTTTAATATTGACAATGGAGGAACTATCGATTTTCGTGCCTGAAAATTAAACAACATCGCGAAACTCACCCCGAGCGGAGGAACAAATATTGCGAGGCCGATATTTATTTTGTAGAGGGATTCGTACCTACCTACTAACTACTGCCTACCCTTACCTACCAGTATTCCAACTGGGGTGGCCAAGTTCAAAATAATCAGAAACCTGAAATAAACTCTGTTCTTAAGGTATTTGTTCCCTCAAAACTAAGAAGGAAGAAAACCCAAGTGCTGGAAAAAAATCTGCAAGCAAGTTCTGGGGCAAAAAAGCGAGTTGCAAAAACCACCCGTTATCTTGCGAAACATGTCATCATTTCAAAAACAATCCATACCTCCTGGAATGCTATAAATTGTTTGTGCCAAACAACTACTGCCAGGGGCGACACCACGATCTGCAGTGTATTCCACATGGTAGAACAGACGTGTTGGCTCAGCACAGCATGACACGGGGTATAGTGCTACTAAATGACATGTCTCTTGATATCTTCAACATAAACCTTAAAGATTTCACGTTAACAATATCTCTTAATACATTTGCTTTTTTTATGTTACTATTCATTTGTATTGTAAATGGACGCAGTCTGATACACAAAAAAATGTAGAAAGTGTTCATTTGTTGGAGTTTAGACACGTAACGGAAGCGGTAGCTTTCCTCCAACGGATCCAATTACGAGTTCCCAATAGACTAACCAGATCTGACCAATTTCTTAGTCTCCCTCGATGCAACACTAATTCTAAACAAAACTCCTTCTTCTATCGGGCCTCACACACTTTTAACACACACTACTCACAATATGACATTTTTAACTCTGCACCTCACTCTATAAAATCACACCGACGATCTCACGAGCCTTTATAACTACAGATAACTACTCATTCCACAATACCACCAATTATTTTAACTTTAACTTTATTTCTTTAAACATATATGTTTAAAAAATAAACAAAATCTTTTAAATCACACATATCATTATACATATGAGGGGCTTAGAAGCAAAGGCAGCAATCTCCAAAAACGGTTCTGTGGCATTGTCAACTTTTGAATGATTATTATAAAGAAATGGAGAACGAAGTTCACAAAAATGTTAGTGCACATTAAACTAGAAACAATTTGAAACAATTATCTCTAAAATTATCAACATATTCACAAAAGAAAAGTGCATTAAACGTTAAATCAACTTTTCAAGAAACAATTTAAAATGAAGGAGATTGCTGCCTTTGCTTCTAAGCCCCTCATATCTACTACATCTAGATTGATCCCCCCTCGTGTCCTTCCTTTTCCTCAACCCTTTAAACATACTGATATGAAAATTTTAAAATTATGTTTCTTATTTTTTATTTGATTTGTATTTCTTTTTTTTAATTTTATATCTTAATTTCTTGTTTAATTTTTAAAATTAGATTCACTTACAGTATCAGTTCACCTGTATATACAAACACTAAAGTGGAAACCTATAAATGGTCATATTAATACTACTTATATAATATTTTACCTAGTATGTATGTAAACTGTTGGTCTCCCAAACAAATAAAAATAAAATAAAATAAAATAAAATAAATGACTATTTATTGACCGGTTAGTAGCTGAGTGGACAAACGCGTCGAATTCCCACCCGAGCGTCGTGGGTTCAACTCCTCTGCTGGCTATGTCCTCCATCATTCTGAAACATCTTCCGCGTATTATGATGGCAGTAGGAGTTTTTCAAATATTATAAGGTTATTCGTAACCCGCGTAACTCCTAACTCGTGGTTGAATGAAAAATATATAATTTTCGTGTGCATTCACATTGTGAAAAAACGTCAAAAAAGTCTAAAGTCAAAATAATACACTGCTGAACGATTACATAAAAAAATCTTACAAAAGTAACTTTTTTTTTAAATACCACTTGACGGGCAAAATACGAGCCTTGGGGTCGGAAATTATGTGCCGTTTTCTCAGGATCTATGTGAGACCGAATGGAGTGAATATTTAGAATTCTGTTAAGAGTGATGAACTCAAGACGATTAACTGAAAAATCATCAAAAAGTAACATTTGTTAAAAAAAATACCACTTTGCGGGCAAACTGCGAGCCTTGGGGTCGAAAATTAGATGCCGTTTTCTCAGGATACATCAGACCGAATGAAGTGAATCTTTGAAATTCTGTTAAGAGTGATAAACCAAAGACGAATAACTGAAAAAAATACTCGAAAAGTATTTTTTTTTTTAAATTACCACTTTAGCGGGCAAACTGCGAGCCTTTGGGTCGAAAATTAAATGCCGTTTACTCAGACTTTATGGAACCGAATGATATCGACTTTTGGATTTCTGCTAAGAATTATAGACATAAGACGATTAAACGAAACAGTCTTACAAGAGTAACGTTTTTTTTATAAAATACCACTTTACGGGCAAAATGCGAGCCTTGGGGTCGAAAAATAGATGCCGTTTTCTCAGGATCTATGACACCAAATGGATTGAATGTTTAGAATTCTGTTAAGAGTGATGAACTCAAGACGATTAAATGAAAAATATCTCGAAAAGTAACATTTATTAAAAAATTACCACTTTACAGGCAAAATGCGAGCCTTGGGGTCGGAAATTAGATGCCGTTTTCTCAGGATCTATGGCACCAAATGGAGTAAATGTTTGGATTTCTGCTAAGAATGGTGAACTCAAGACGATTAATTGAAAAAAATCTCTATAAGTAACATTTATTAAAAAAATACCACTTTACGGGCAAAATGCGAGCCTTGGGGTCGGAAATTAGATGCCGTTTTCTCAGGATCTATGGCACCGAATGGAGTAAATGTTTGGATTTCTGTTAAGAATGGTAAAATCAAGACGATTAATTGAAAAAATCTCTATAAGTAACATTTATTAAAAAAATACCACTTTACGGGCAAAATGCGAGCCTTGGGGTCGGAAATTAGATGCCGTTTTCTCAGGATCTATGGCACCGAATGGAGTAAATGTTTGTATTTCTGTTAAGAATGGTGAACTCAAGACGATTAATTGAAAAAAATCTCTATAAGTAACATTTATTAAAAAAATACCACTTTACGGGCAAAATGCGAGCCTTGGGGTCGGAAATTAGATGCCGTTTTCTCAGGATCTATGGCACCGAATGGAGTAAATGTTTGGATTTCTGTTAAGAATGGTGAACTCAAGACGATTAATTGAAAAAAATTTCTATAAGTAACATTTATTAAAAAATTACCACTTTACGGGCAAAATGCGAGCCTTGGGGTCGGAAATTAGATGCCGTTTTCTCAGGATCTATGACACCGAATGGAGTAAATGTTTGGATTTCTGTTAATAATGGTGAACTCAAGACGATTAATTGAAAAAAATCTCTATAAGTAACATTTATTAAAAAAATACCACTTTGCGGGCAAAATGCGAGCCTTGGGGTTTCGAAATTAGATGCCGTTTTCTCAGGATCTATGACACCGAATGGATTGAATGTTTGGGAATTCTGTTAAGAATGGTGAACTCAAGACGATTAAATGAAAAATATCTCAAAAAGTAACATTTATTAAAAAATTACCACTTTACAGGCAAAATGCGAGCCTTGGGGTCGGAAATTAGATGCCGTTTTCTCAGACTTTATAGAACCAAATGCAGTCAACTAATGGAATTCTGCTAAGAATGATAGACATAAGACAATTAAATGACAAAATCTTACAAAAGTAACATTTGTAAAAAAAATACCACTTTACGGGCAAAATGCGAGCCTTGGGGTCGAAAATTAGATGCCGTTTTCTCAGGATCTATGACACCAAATGGATTGAATGTTTAGAATTCTGTTAAGAGTGATGAACTCAAGACGATTAAATGAAAAATATCTCGAAAAGTAACATTTATAAAAAAATTACCACTTTACAGGCAAAATGCGAGCCTTGGGGTCGGAAATCAAATGCCGTTTTCTCGTGTTTAATTGAACTGAATGATGTCAACTATTGGAATTCTGCTAAGAATGATAGACATAAGACGATTAAATGATAAAATCTTACAAAAGTAACATTTGTTAAAAAAAATACCACCTTACGGGCAAAATGCCAGCTTTGGGATCGGGAATTAGATGCCTTATACTCAAGCTTCATGGAACCGAATGACGTCAACTTTAGGAATTCTGCAAAGAATGATAAACATAAGACGATGAAATGAAAAAATCTTACAAAAGTAACATTTGTTAAAAACTATACCACTTTACGGCATAATGCGAGCCTTAGGGTCGGAAATAAGAAGCCATTTTCTCTGGCTTTATCGTGAATTAGAGTTACCTTCACTTTAGCAGCTTCAAAGAATTAAGAGGAAGGCCAGAATATTATTTACTGACAATATACCATCCCCAGAAAGCTGAATCGCGCGGTCACCCAGCGACATGGCCTGGGTGGGGGGTGCGGGTGGCGGGTGGCGGGTAGCGGGTGGCGGGCACAGTGGGTATGCCGGTCGGCAGAGGCAGGGAGCTGTGTGTATTTGGGAAGTGTGTGAAAAGAAAAGCGGCCTTGTGTAATGAAAGTTCCCCGGATTACACGGCCGGGGATGTTTTTGTCGTGTGTAATGGCGCCCATCGATCACCCTGTCAGCCCCTCCCCCCTTCCCCTGGCCTCACGGTCCGGAGAGTAGCGGTCACCTGCCTCTGCTCCTGCCTCCTGTCTCCTGCACCCTCGCTCGCCCAGTACCCACCACTTCAAGACTTCCTCTTTTCTTAAATAAAATGTCAGAAAAAATCACCATCGTACCAGTACACACCCTTTTAACTAATTCCATTATACTGTAGGTGTTTTTGAGTAGGTTAGAGATTAGAGATGTAACGGAAGCCTTATAATTTGTTATTATTTAGCAGATGCGGATGCGGATGCGGATATGTAATTGGTATTAGAAATTCAACGAGGACAGATAATTTAATGACTTCAAGTGACCAATCAATTTGACATAAGCTTGTTATTTAATATCTAATCTGCAAAACAAAACAAAAGAGCGTTAGGCGCGTGCGCGTGCCGGCTACCCCGCGACCCCCTCCCTACTCCCACAACCAAGGCACGCGCTCCCACTGTTGCTAAGGAGCTTATTTGTTGTCTCTGGAAAATTCCGTTAAATAATAATAATAACCTCAAGGGCGGCTTTTGTTATAATCATGCAGAAGCGGAAGTGGGTGTGAAAATTATGTAGAAATTCCGCATTTGCGGTAGCAAAAGCAGTGGTCTGTTACATCTTCAGTAAATATATGTCAACCTCCGTGATCGAGTGGTATGACGCTCGACTACGAATTCAGAGGTCACGGGATCAAGCCTGGCGAGCGTAAATAAATTTTATTCAAGTAATATGTGTCACAACACATTCAATTCATATAAAATAATATACTTGCGGCACGTTCCAGAGTGGTAGAAATTGTCAGTATCATCCTGGTGAAAGACCACCATTCAGAATCGAAACATTGCTTGAAATGGCTTTAGCCGTGTTTGGCGACCAGATCTGAATAGCCAGGTACTTGCCAACCTTCCTCTTGCTCATCTCATTCCCCTCCCCACTGCCTTCAGCCTCACAACATACTCCGATTGGGGATGCCATAGTCTCACTGTCTCCAGACGGTTAGGGACTCTTGTGCGATATTCAATATAAAAAAAATGTATAAATGTTTTGTAATAAAATAATTATAATAATATAAAAAATGTGGTGTTTGTCTAATTTTTTTTTTTATTGATGGCAACAATAATTAAACGAAATTTCCATCAATGAGATTTTAAAACACTCCGTGTTAGGTAATTTTCATAATAATAAAATAAAAATCCAGTTCCTACGTAGATCTGATAGTATTAATATGCTAAGCCGTCTTCTGTACGTGATTCGTTAGATCGCTGTATGGGGCGATAATTTATACGAAAACAATACTGGTAATTTTCGCTCATACGTAAAAAAGTTTGAAATTTTATTCCGATTACACTACTTCACGATTTATTCACCGTGCCCCTTTTGACGTGTGTATCAAGACCAAACTAGTTAATAAAAATTGCAGATTGTGAACACTGTCTATCTCTGCAAAATAAGGTTGGCGATTATTACTGTTATCGCAACATTAGCACCTTAGAGTAACAATATAGAGAGACCGTCCTAATTATGAGTCAAATCGTCCATACTCGCAAAATATAGCTCTCTCTTTATGCTCGGTACCATAGACATATTGAAAAAAGAGACAAACAATTGTTATTAAGAACATATGATTTGACGCGTGCTAAAAGCCGTGTAGCCATTTTTCAATATATTACTAACTTCACAGTAGATAAAATATTGTCAGTCGAATTGACATACAAAAAGCTTAAAATATATAATTACTTAAGTGAATTTAGTCCAATATTTAAAAAAAAACGATATGGCTATATGTGCAATTGTTGGTTGCTTCAACTGAAGTAACAAAGGACCAAAAAAATCAGTTTCCACAGGTATTTATCCAATAATTCGTATTTTTTAGTTTGACCTCAAATATTTAACCTGCTCACCTACAAAACAACTAGTTACCTACACCAATATTTAGTCAATCTTTGCATTATTTGTTTTGAAATAATAAACTTCCGTTTAAAATGAGTTTTAATGCATTCTTAATATGTTTTGCTTAGAGAGATATACGGGATTCTGACGTGAATTTGTAAGAATGGGGATTCCCTGATTAGTCCAACATCTGAACGTATCTATATCTCTTTCTTTCCCACGTAGCAACGCAAAATTGTTCGCAAACAGATAAAGAGGGAATAATTTTTATCTTTACGGTTTTCTTCGCATCCGATTGGCTGGAAGCATATACGCCATACTTCCTTCGGTCAAGCTTGGTCATAAACTTCTTACAATATTTCGCAAAGTTAGGTCCTTAGAGTATACAAGAGGTAGCCCAAGCCAAAGCCAGTGAAGTCAGTATTGGACTTGTTTTTGATGATTTTAACATGACTCGGCGCAAATGGGCGTGGCTAAGACCAAGGCTACGGTATTTATACATCCATTCATATTACATATCGACATAATGTTTTTGTGTATTCGTATAGCCACTTTATCACAGTATTTTTATCAACAAAAATATAGCATCTAACCTAAAAAACCGTTTAGTTGTGTCAAGTTTAGTGGCAAAATATAAAATGTGGGCGGAGTCCTGCCGTTAACCAGCGAAAATAACCAGCTTAAGAACATTACGACAGTATATAGAAGCCGTCCAAGAAATTTGTTGTCTCTTTCTCTCTCATGGTGTACGATGTAAAAACACGGAAACAGTGATTTATTACAATTTCGGATGGGTTGGGTAAAACAAATTAGCTATCCCTCCATATATTGTTCCTTCAAGGTTAGGTCTCTAGGTTACTCTAAGTTTAGCACTCAAATTCACCCGGTTACTGTTTCAACATTTTACTCTGCCGACTTCTGCCCTCCGGATACCGAAAATGCAAAGAAACGACTGAGTTGACGGTCAGTATCTCAAATTTCGCCGACAAAAACTGAAACAAAAAATGAACCATTAAAAAATATTCGAGAAATAATTTCGACAAGTCAGTCACCTTCTCACACGCTTGTGCTCCTGGCACAATCTCCAAGTAGCTAGCCGGCCGAACGTAAAAAAAGATCCAGTCACAGAGTAGACCAGTAGAGTGAAGTTGTTTTGACAAACTTATATTATTGCTGTTCAGTGACATCTGTGCGAACTATTTGTAAAACGTTTTTAATGAAAGTTTACAATTTCCTTTTAATGTACACCAACAGGTGACTCTATTTAAATAATTTGTAGGGACTCTATTATTCATTTCATATTTTCCATCAAGAATATTTATAATTATTCATACCAGGGCTGTCAAACTTTAAATGAGGCGAAGACCAGTAGACTGAAGATTGTTTTTACAAACTTAACTCAACCTGAGCCGTACTTCAATTGAAGGGTTCACCGTGAAAGGTTCATTTTAAAGAACTGGCAGTTCCTGAAGCATTCGCAAAACTTTAAAGTTTTTCCCAACGCAAGTGAATTTAATCGATTATTTAGACCGGTCGGTAGCTGAGCAGACAAACGCGTCGGATTCCCACCCGGGCGTCGTGCGTTCAATTCCTCTGCTGGCTAAGTCCTCCATCATTGCACAAGCAACGTCTTCCGCTTCTTATGATGGTATTAGGAGTTTTTCAAATATTGTCAGGTTATTCGTGAGCCGGGAATGTTTGTTTTTCTTTTAAAAAAATATATGTAGTCGTATTATTGTTTTTTAGTGACATCTGTGGTATACATTGCGAAGTATTTATAATACGAGAGAACTTGTATGAAAACAAGCACTTTCTTTACAACTTACACCAACAGAGAGCTCTATTTAGATAATTTGAAATGACCCTAGAAATAATAAATTATTACTAACTATAATTAATTTTATATTTTCCATCAACAACAATATTAATAACTATTCTATCATTCATACCAGGGCTGTCAAACTTTCAATGAGGCGAGGGGCGAATTCAAAATAAGACATTGAAGGGGTCTTGCAAATAGTTATCACTCAAAGACATCTTCAGACATCAGATGGCCCCCAAACATCAAACTACTTGGGGAATGCTTGCCTTAGACCGAGTCGATTACTTAAGACTGTTAGTAACTGAGTAGACAATTGCGTCAGGTTCCCACCCAGGCGTTGTGGGTTCAATTCGTCTGCTTGCTCATCCATCATTGCACAAGCAAAATTTTCCGCTTATCCATATAAGCAGTTTTTCAAATATTAGCAATTAAATACCTCATTTAGGGATATGACACAAATCCTATACTCAAATGTAAAATACCAAAAACGGTCCTCCGAATGAGGTAATTCCTGCAGCATCTCTGGACAAAGTTTTAAAGATATTTTTGCCTTTCTAAAAATTTCAATCGATCGTCCAAAACGTAAAATAAAAATAAAAATCCTCCCATTAATTAGAACAAGATTATTTTTTATAGTATGTAATGGTATTCAGAATTTAAATTTGACCAAAACCTGTATTGCCAACAAACTCCAAACACTGCTGACCCGACTGACTGAAAATGTGTCATATAAAGCTGACTGCCGGCAAGTCGACCGGGGACAAGGCCCCCGGGGAAGCAGCCGGCCAAGAAGGCGGTGAGGAAAAGCGCCTGACCAGTCTGAAGATGCCTGAAGAGATGCATGGCGAAACCGGTCCGGTCTAAAATAAATAAGTTTTCAAGGTTTCTAATCAAAAATTCGTATTAAAATGGAATTCCACCACTAATAATTATCAGTAAATTTTCAAAGTCAGCTCAAAATTTACTGTGGTATGGATGTGTAGGTGAGGCGCGCACAGGTAACTTTTGTCACAGCAACAGTTTCGTCACTGTCACTGTCCTCCAATCGAGCACACACACAGCGAGTGATTGTCACCCGTCACCCTATCATTCCGGCAATGGATTTCGAACAGGCGGACAAGTCACTGAATGACATTTTGTCACCCGTGCACGAGCGCCCATACAAAAGTACACTCTACAGACGTGGTGACAGTTTCGTCACTCAAAAGTCGCTGGCCAGCGGAACTAAAAAGCCACCCTAATGTCACGTCGCTGCGTGCGCGCTCCTCCATATACTCCAATAGATTTGGAGATGGTGACAAAACTGTTGCCATGAATCAAGTCACCCGTGCTTGCCTGACCTTACTCTTTAAATACATTTAAATTGAAATACAGAATTGGTGTCTGAGATATTTTATTTACAAAGTAAATTGAATTTTCGACAAGTTTCTTATGCATAAATAATCATTCATCTTGACCGGAGTTCCGTGGCATGTTATGGCAACTCCTCTGACACACATGATTCGCAATTTACTTAAAGTTTTGAGCAGCAATAACTGATTGGTGGCAACCCTTAGGGTTTTATAAATTATATTTGGCCAAAACTCAACTACTCACCCATACTAACTAAATGTGCGTTTTCATAACAATGCTTAAAAATAATCTCTACATTAGAAAATAAAGGAGTTTTCAAACGTTTTCTTTAATGTTTAAATAATATAAATATGTTGCAATAAATACAATTGTTAAATGACTAAATAAAGTGCACTTTAGAGGTATTAGACGGGTTCCTGTATCACTGACTGTACTTATTGTAATTACTAATTCAAACTTGTCACAATACAAGGTGTATTAGTTATTAAAAAAGATCCATGTTCCCCATCAGACATTGAAGAAAATTTTTGTGTGTCAACTATCAATGGGTTGGTTGTTCATTTCAATTATTTATGTCATTTGACAGCTCTGTTTCTGAATAGAAGCTGGCTGAATACAATAAACATTACGGTTAAAATATTGATATTATCACAAGATACATTGCACAATAATTGACATTTAAAGTTGCAAGAAATAACAATTTGTCTTTCTGTAGCAATAATAAAAAAAACAATTCACCAAAAGTTGGGATGGGTACAAAATGAGAAATTGCACTTTACAAGGCTGTGGATGTTAGTTGCACGATGTTAAAATCATTTCGTAACAGACAAATTACACATTAGATAACAAACAACATAACAAAATCTCGAGAGTTTAGAATTATCGTTACAAGCAACTAACCAACAAAATAATTTTGAGTGGATAAAGAATGAAACGCATGTGGCCCTGTAAATGATATTTTATATACTCTATATTATGTACAGGATATCTATAAGCACCACTGTCTTTACATCCCAACGCTTGGCCTACTGCAAACTACATGTTCGCAGCTTTCTTTTGGATACAAAACTATTTACTAATAGTAGCGACAGGAAGGAAACTAAATGAGCCAAAACGTAAAGATCCAGTATCTTATTCTATACATACATAAATAGCAGTAATTCAGTCTGAAAATCATACACTTCAAGCGAAATGTAAACCCCCTTCAGTGATGACTGGCTAACTGTTTCTTATATAATATGAAACAATCATTTATCAGCATCAACATACATAAAATTAGTTCAAAGGTTAAGCAAACTGAATGCAGCATGATGTATGCATGTGTGTGTTGTATCGTACATCGTGTCTAGACTGGGGAACTTTAGTTCGGCGAACGTGGCGGTGGTGGGGGGCAGGTGGGGGGCGGAGTTCACTTCATGTTGAGGATCTTGGTGACGGCGGTGAAGACGTCGCTGGGGGTGGGGAGGGTGGCGGCCTCGAGCGACTTGGCGTACGGCATGGGCACGTCCGAGCCGGTGATGCGCCACACCGGGGCATCCAGCTGGAAGAACGCCTCGTTCTCCATGATGCGGGCGCAGATCTCGGAACCAACACCTGGCCAGTAACAAATTCAATTATCAAAGTGGTAAATTTCGTCACAGTTGACAACATAACCTCTGGATTACCAATGCCCATTTATGGAGTTAGAACCCAAACTGCAACCCTTTCAACTGGATACCCAAAAAAATGCATCAACTCCAAACAGAAGCCTCTAATATTCCCTCAAGATCTATATCATCTTTAGGGATGTTATTTGAAGGGTTTTCCTAGGGAATGGAAGAAGTTTGCAGGTTCTTAAAGACTTCTATTCTAGAAGAGAGAATACACAAAAATTAACAAATCATCGTTTTCATAACGATCCGTTCTCATACTGCAAATGTCAACCATTTACAAATGTTTGCCACACCTAACGGCTGTGCGCCGGTGCCGTAGAGATCAACGAATGCTAGTTCTTCAGAGCACTTTCTTTTGAAATATCGATAGAACAAACACGGCATTCTCACCAGACGTATATGTTCTAAAGTTTGCAATCTGTCCGTTAAGGCTTGCCTGTTTCTACACAGAGTTGAAGAAATATTTGCAGGTATCTAAATTCAGACCAGATGCAGTAGGTACACCAGAGACCAGTACATGGTTTCATCACTAAAACTTGTGAGGACCAAAGTTGAAAAAAAAAAAGATTTATACTCGACTTCTTCTCTTCTTCGCAGGTGTTGATGACACAGTTGTTTACCTGACTTCAGCGAACATTTGGTTTATATTAACAACGTACCATTTACTCTAAGATCAAAGGTACGACATAAGGAGGAAGACAAACCTGACTGCGGCCATCCCTGTTCGACAGTAACGAGGCGGTGAGTCTTGGCGAGAGATGTGAGAACAGTGGTCATGTCGAGGGGTCGGATGCTACGTAGGTTAATGACCTCAGCTTCGATTCCTATAAA
Source organism: Drusus annulatus (assembly GCA_022651775.1). Lineage (NCBI taxonomy): Eukaryota > Metazoa > Arthropoda > Insecta > Trichoptera > Limnephilidae > Drusus > Drusus annulatus. The sequence continues at coordinate 28,199 of JAGWCC010000009.1, read as the reverse complement.
TAGAAAAAAATAGTCATAATAAAAATGGAAGAACAAATTCTCATTTGAATCAAATACAATTTATAAAGTTCTGCAATTTACAAGTTATACAAGTGCGGTGTTTGTTAGAGTTATTCCATGCTGCAGCCTACAGGGTGAAGATTGTCCTGATGATAGCCAACCTCCGATATGAGAGGGCACTAGAGGAAGTTTTAGTTATTCCTACGATTGATAACTGTTATGCCTTCTGAAGACATTGTCAAACTGTGGTGAGGTCACACTGACAGACATCAGGATTAAAAAAATATAAACTTGTGTCAATACTGCTAAGGATTATGAACTAATTGCAAAAAAAACAAAATGTATTATGAACTGATCTGTTCATGAAAATAAATTCGAAAGTAAACATCTCTGGATCGTACTAAAGAAAGTGAGACCGCCTCAACAATTCACATGTTGAGGTATGCTCTCAATTAAGACACAGATTTAGAAACAAAATAAAAATACAGTTTTATAGAAGTTATTTTCCCGAAATCCTGGCAGTCGCCCAAAATAACAATTGAAATATGTAATCAAAAATGCAGCCAGTGCGAGATGGCGGTGATTTAGTTTGTAAAACAATAACAAACCTTTGCCGGCCAACTCCTCGGCTCCCAGCAGGGCCGTCTCCACGGCTTTGGAATAAGCCACAATGGTTACGTGCTTTCCTACTCGCTCTACTTTGGCTTTGCCTGAAAACAACACGAAAACCATTAAGAATTAAGTACCTAGTGTTATTTATGTATTTTATTTCGGTACACAAATAATAATAAGAAGGTAATGAAAAGCATCAGGATGGTAACAGAAAGTGCTAGAGTGAGTAAACTTATGTATTTAATATGTTTTTCAATTCAGAATTGAAAATAAGAATGTTGTGAAAAACATCTTACATTTGGATAACATGTTTTTTATCAGGATAGTAACAGAAAATGCTAGTCGAATTAAGTAAACCAATATGTTTTTATTTATTTTCTTTTACACACAACGAAAATAAGAGTGCAACGGAAAACAGTTTATATATAATCGGATGAGACAAAATTTTCACGTATCGACGCTGGAAAGGCAAATTGGTCAAAAAATGAATTAAATATCAGTTTTTTTTCTGCATCGGAAAGCTCTGACTCTCGTTTGAATCTGAAGACTTCTGTGGAGCTTCAGCTTTCTAAAATATATTTACCGTTTGGGAGAAGGCTCGACTTATGACCGGTCGGTAGCTGAGTGGACAAACGTGTCGGATTCTCACCTGGGCGTCTTGCGTTCAATTCCTCTGCTGGCTAAGTCCTCCATCATTACACAAGCAACATCTTCCGCTTCTTATGAAGGCAGTAGGAGTTTTTCAAATATTCTCAGGTTATTCGTAACCCGGGAATGTTTGTCTTTCTTTAAAAAAAATATAAAATGTGACACAAGTTTGGGACGTTTTTTTGGTTTTTATCGCTTCAGGTGACTCAATGTGTTTTTTTTTCAAAATCCAACCAAGACTTATAAATTTTAAAGTTAAAAATGGCAATCAACTCACCGATGGGTAAGACAAAGTTGTTGTCGAGAGCTTCATCTGACACAGGGAACTGCTGTCCGTAGAGCATCTCATTCTCCAGGAAGACAACTGGGTCGGGGTCTCGGATGGCTGCCTTCAGGAGGCCTACGCACAGAATAATCTATTAGGGGAGGAACACACTCAGTTACAGGAGATCGAGGCAGGTGAAATCAAAGTACTGAAATGAATTAGAATACACTATAAATTATCGCATTTTGACAATGCTCAAAATTTCAACACTACGGGTTTTTATTTTTTGTCAAATACTGTAAATATCTTATCAAAACATTATTGTGACTTAATGATTATCTAGGAACAGTGTGTTAACCAATTTAGATAAAAAATGATACCCTAACCACAAAAATAAGAGATTCGTTAGTTATAAAACCAGGGCTACACCTTAGAAAGCACAATAATGGAGCCCAAAGAGTCCCTTCTTAGGAAAACCTACATTTTATGTTTTAAGATATGGTTCTGCGTCTCAAAATCACACTATCCCATGGACATTTACATAAATATTTAAACACAATCAAATCAATTTTTCCAAATACGAAATGCAGGACCAAAAAAAGGTTTATAGAGTTACAATATACATTTAACAGTTAACATATAACTAAATTAGTGTAGGGTGTACCTTTTGCATCCTCAGCACTGTAGGGGCTGAGCACCTTCAGCCCCGGACAGTGGGAGTACCAGGCCGCAAAGCACTGCGAGTGCTGGGCCGCCACGCCTGATGCAGCTCCGCTCGGCCCCCGGAACACTATGGGCACATTCACAGCTCCCGCCGACATGTAGAAGGTCTTGGCGGCGGAGTTGATGATCTGAAACAAACAGGTTAGTATAATCACTGTTTATTTATTAACCGTAAGCAAAAAGTTATGAAACATAAATAAATTAGTTAAACTGCTAATTTCTTATCTCTGACTATGGGTGATCGCTTAATAAACAAATACTATTTAATCGAATAAGTCTTAGTGTTATCTGCGCTTGCTTACCTATACTTATTTGTTTTATAATAAGCTGTCAGCTTCATCACAGGTCTGTCATTAATGCTCAATTTTTCAAGTAGCAAAAGTTCTATTAGATACAGTTAAAATTTAATTAATAGTTCTTTTGCATAGAACCAAATACCTTACTAGATGTCAATAGAAATTTAAAAAAATGATAAATCATACATTTTCCACAGAAAACAACTGACGTTGCAAATGCTCTGTTTCATAAGAAAACACTGATGTTACGTCAGTGTTAAACGGCATGAAATAAATGGTGTATGTATGTATTAAATGAACATAATATTAAATATAACCCAGGTCTTCAAACCAAAAATAGTGTGGGCGGCAAACGTAAGATTAAAAAAAGAAACTTCATCATCTTTTCTCCTCTTAAGTAACTAAGACAAATTTATAGATTACATTTCCAAACCGACGATGGTCGGATGAAAAGGCTTTGCGAGCCGCCAGATAGAGACCACTGACCTGAGACAACAATTTAAAGCTTGGAGGAGCATTCATGGCAAGATATTTCCTCAGTGGCGACACTGATAATTGGTGACGAGCAACTTAGTCTAGGAAATGAAGGATAAATTTACCTGATCGATGGACTGCATGGCGAAGTTGAAGGTCATGAACTCACAGATGGGTCGGAGCCCGGCCATGGCGGCCCCCACGGCCAGCCCGGTAAAGCCCATCTCCGTGATGGGCGTGTCGATCACCCTCTTGTCTCCGTATTTCTTCCACAGACCCCTAGGAAGAATGAGATGTTTATTTTCCGAACCACGGTTGCAAAAGAGCTTGGACATAGATAGATGTCATTTCTGGCCATAAAGGGAAATTGTGGATACTTTTTAAAGGAGCTATAAAACTTGAGAAATTAGTAGACCTCAGATTATATGCATGATATATGAGCCTTTTTGGTCGTTGATGCATATTTGAGCCTTTTCTAATCGAACTGGTTCCAAAAGAGTCCAAAGGCTTTTCTGTATTTATCATTTACTTTAGGCATATATTTTGGCATTGTTAATACATATTTCGGCATTGATAATGCATATTGGCATTCAAGTGCAGTGAGCTAGTAATGGAACTAATGTACCGTTGAATTAAATAAACTGTTGGAAAGCGAAAAAAAAAAAACAGAATTTATAAATATTTTAATTTGTATCACTGATGATTGACAATTATCACATAAGGCATCTTTACAAATAAAAAAAAAAATAAAAATTATAACACAGTGTGATGGTTTCAGTTGTGCAAGATTTAATAATGGAAGATTTAAAAAAATAAGAAAAAACAACAAATTTATAGAAATTCTGTCTTCGTTTGCATTCCAAAATTACACACATATTTACTATACACACACGTTTCAAGCAAGAATCTAACTAGATGCTAAATTAATTATTTTAATCTAAATTAATTGTGGCAATGAAATAATAATCGTATTCCGCATGCTTACAGTACAATATTCATGTGATAATTATTCCACCAATTTTCTTAATTATCCCCAAATACTATTCTACAAAGATCTTTCAAAGCTAAGGAGTATGTCGCTGTATGCTGTAAGTGATATTTCACAAAAGTAGCGCTACATACATTTTCCAAGTGTTATTATTATTACCTCGTAGGCTTGACGCAGTAAAAATATTCTAACAAAACTTTTTACACAATTTTCCCTCTATATATTATTTTTAGACGATAATGAATAAGTAAAGAAGAACAATAAATTCATAACAAAAGCACGAATCGTCGCAGCAAATGTATAGAGAAATGTAACTATATTTTATATAAATAAACCCAGTTGCCACTAAAATTGTTCCACAGAGAGTATTCAACAGCAAACGAACGTAAAATGTCGAAATATCCAACAATGTCATTCAAGACTCTCATTAATTAATCTTAATTACCCACATAACCTCAAACTTGTTGGCCGTTTCTGTTTTGACAGGAGTAAGATAAGGGGCAGTTTGAGCGGAGAGATTACCTGGACACTTTGTAGGCTCCATCGTACTGGGCGACTTCCTCCCCGATGAGGAACACTCGCTCGTCTCGCTCCATCTCCTCGTCGATGGCGGAGTTCAGGGCATCCCTGACCGTCAGCTGCTTGCTGGCCACAACCCGAGACGTGGAGAAGGCTCTGCTTGTCAACTGCCTCACGGCGGCCGCCAGAGGTTTAGGCAACATATTTGACACCATGGTTGTGACGTAACCTGTTTGTTGACAGAAAAAATGTAAAATCTGAAACTGGTTCGATCTGCCGACACGTCACGGTGGTACTGGGATATTTACGTTGGCAACAACTACTGGGAACGAAGACTGCGGAATTTACTCCGAGGATGTGCCACCGGTACAGTCGTGGAGAAACTGTGAGGATTTCTCCCCGATATCACCAAGTTAAAACTCACCGCTGGACTTCCAAACTATACACTGCACTGAAGGTCGATATAAGTCATTCTCGTTTCAGCGGCCCGAAGTTTGCCACTAATAGAGATGTTCGATATTCCGGTCCCGGTGACTTGTCGGTCGCTGGAACCGTTGATATTTTTTCTCCGAGGAACAGGCTATTTTTGGAACCGGCTTCGATTTTTGTAAAACAAATAGCTAATGCTAGCACTACACGATCGTCCGACCATCCAGCTCCCAACAGTTGGACGATCGTGTAGAGGGGTAGTTCGTGAGCGTTGGCTCTATATTTCTATATAAAATAATATTTGTGAGTAACCGGTGATTTTCGTCACCGGAAATCGGTTCCAAAAAAACTGGATAAATAATTGGTTCCTCAATCATATTTTTTTAAATTTTGGTGTGTTGGTAATACAATTCTAAATTGACAATACAAAAAATATATATTTTATTTCTGTAATCAATAAGTTCGTAACCAATATTAAATAAATTCATTTAAGTAGATATTCAATTTTCAAAGATCTGATTTCTCCATTTGTTGTAAAAAAATAATAATGCTGTCATTTAAAAATATGGACGTCCCATTCCTATATTATGCATAAACTGTCACGAAGTGATGCACGGACCGAGCCCGGGCCACTGTCAGTAATTGGCGTGTTGTCGTTTGAATTGTACGCATATTTCAAATGTCTGAGATTATCTGTTCCGTTTTAAGTTGATCAAAAGATTATTGTACTGTTTTAATGCAATTTCGATTAATTTCCTAATTACGTCGCCGAGAAAATGAAAAATTGCTGAAATCGCGTTTTTAAATATTTTTGTTTAATTATTTAGCGTTTATTATTGCAGTGATGCGATGCAATATCAATTGGCATCCAACAAATAGTGGCGTCGAAAGGATTACACAATAATATATGGTGAAATCGTGTTAAAAATATGTGTTTCGTTAAAAAATTAATAATATAATAATTCAAGTCATAAATACTTTCTTTCAATCTTTATGAACGACCATTATCTCATAGTTGAGCATGTTGAGTGATTTATTTCTCTTACAAGTGTTTTCATTTAAATTTAAAATTGTGTATTAAATAAATAATAACAAGTGTAGTGTTTAAAATAAAAAAAAATACGATACGCTTCCCTATAATTTAAGTGATACAAAGTGTGACAAAGTGAATTATTGTGATTGGAATATCAGTTCTGCAAGGCCTGTATCTTCAAAAGGTAGGTTTTTTGCAGCCAAAGAGATGCAACAATCAGTAGTAAGTGCTTTTTTCTATAATTTAAAGGTTTTCAGAGTCCAAAAGTGTTTTTGAATTTCTTTAATTATATTTGTAAACCTCATTATTGGGTTAAGAGGTATGAGTATTTATTCATTATTAAATTAACCTTGCTTTTAACTAGTTTTTAACATTTCCAAAGTAATTTAAAAAAAGGAACTTGCACCATTGAGTAAATGGGTTTTGTCATCAAAATTATATCTAAACGCAGAAGTAAAAAAACTTATAACTTTCTATCACTTAAGTATATCTAGGTGTTTTTGACGTAATATCAAATTCAATATTAAATATTGGTATTTATTGCACTACATCTACTTTTTTTAGGTACATATACATAATAATATATAAATATCTTTTAGTCTGCCTATTTTTGATTACATTTAAAAGGTAAATAAAGTTTTTTTGATAATTCGCATAGTTCTTTATTGCTTATCATACTAGGAATATCTTTGTGTTATGGCGGACGAGTTTATTATTCGAATTATTTTACCGACATCAAATCCACATAACATTGTTGTTTGCCTCGGGCAGGTTTAAATACCAAACTTGGAGTTTTAACTAACCCCCGGTTGAGCTGTTTCCCTTCTTGGAAAACTGAAAGAGATGTGTGAAAAAAGTTTTTGAGAGTGGAAATTGCGATGAGACAGTTCGACAACAGATGGATGGGCTTTCTCCTTCTTCCCGTCGTTGGAGAAACAATGTATGGAGAGAGAGCTAATTCTTTTTAAACCTTCTATTTTTTGGGGTCACCCAACCTAAAAAATTTTCATAAACAAAAAAAAAAGAAAAAAAAAATATTTCGACTTTAACGTCGTATTTTTCAATCACTCTAGCACACTAAAAAGTCCTGGGTGGAGCTTTTATTTATCTGAATCGCCAAATGACGAAGAGATTATCTAGGGGAAGGGTTTTTGAATTTAATGTTTCAAAGACCCAATCATGTCTGATTACGACTAAAAGGAATCCAAATGACAATTTAGTCTCCTTCAACGGAAGTAATCATCCCAACAAACCTTCCATTGAAATGCTTGGTGTAACCTTAAGTGACCAGTTGAGGCACCGGGGCTCCATCGATGCCAGAGTAAAGTTAGCCTCTCAGAAGTTGGGCGTGTTGTACAGGGCCCGCAGATACTTCAATAGCACACAACTGCTGACCCTGTACAAATCGCAAGTACCACTGTTGAATTTGGCAGCTACCTCTGGTCTGGAGCCTCTAAATACCTAAAAACACCCTTGACTCTGTGCAGATACGGGCGGTCCGTTTGATAGATTCTCCTATTTTAACAAAAGAATTGCAATCTTTGGAGCACAGACGTCAGGTGGGAATGCAGTCCTTGTTCTACAGGTATTTCAATGTAAAAGAAGATGCTCCGAGGAACTTGCGTCATTGATCTCTTCGGCACCGGCGCATAGTCATAGCGGAAACTCTGCAAACGCGCGCCCAACATTTGTACACGGTTGACATTCAATACACGAAAACGGGTCGCTTTTACAACTCGTTCTTATGTTCAACAGCTCGGCTATGGAACGATTTGCCGGCCTCTGTTTTTCTCCCTCCTTCAACATGGGCCTCTTCATGACTCAGGTTCACTCCTTCCTTTCCCCCAAAAGACCCTCCACACAGCATCCCCAAAGATGACATAAGCACTGAGTGAAATTATTTCCCTCAAGTCCTCCTGTGTGGTGTTATTATAAAAAAATAAAAAGGCTGCGCAGTATTTTTCTATCTCCTTACCAAAATAATAACCAAAACAATAAGTAATCGGCCGAGCACATTCTGTGGCACTGTGAGTTGACGATGGATGCGAGTAGATATATTTAATATTCCTGTTTCGTTTAGTTTTTATCGACGAACCTTTCATATGACGCAAATATTATTTGAACACGTGAGTTCAAGAGAAGACTACACAGTTTCTCTCTATCTGTTCATCAAAACAATAACCAAGACAATGGCCGAGCACATTCTGTGGCACTAGCGTTGTAACCGCTCTGTGCGAACAGCTACAAAGAACTACTTTATTTTAAGGCAGTTCACACTTCAATTGAAGTTAGACTTCAAAGGCTACAAAAGAGTACTCAATTTTAGTACTTCGATTGAAGTTCGACTTCAAGAAACTACTCCATTTTGGGGTAGCGCACACTTCAATTAAAGGTTGACTGTAGCGTTGGGAAAAACTTCAATGTTTTGTGAATGCTTCACGAATTTTTAGTTCTTTAAAATGAACCCTTCGAAGTGAATCCTTCAATTGAAGTCGAACTCGCGAAAGAAGAGATTTGGATTTATCCGCTTGTTTGTTCAGTTCTTTTTGGAACCGGTTCCTCGCCGAAAAAGCACGTACTAGTCGGTAGAGTTTAGAAAGTAAAAAGAATTGGCGAATTGCTTCCCAACGCTATTTCCCGCCATTAGAAATCGGTTCCAAAAGTAACTACATAAATAACCGGTTCCTCGTCGGTAACTGGAGCCGCAGCGACACTCAATTTCAGATTTCAACCATCCCTAATAATCGGCATGAAAACTAAAGAAAGAATGGAATGTCGGTAAAATAACAGGAGAAAACTTAGGAGAAAAGTAGGTTTGAAACTTTGCTATTGCTAGAGTTTCCGACCTTTTTGATTAGATTTTTTATAATACACTAAAAACAATAAAGGTTGAATTAACTTTAAAAAATGTGCAATCCATTAATCATCAATTAAGTCATTTAAAAACTTGCGTTTTTTGATCGGTAAGTACTTGTAGAAATTAAAAAGATTGAACGTCCAATCATTTTCTTTAAGTGAAAAGGGTTTTTTTCGTTTTCCTAATTCGTGGTTTGAATAAAATTGTTTCAATGGTTGAGTCAAGCTTAAAAAAATAGATACATATTTAAAGTGAAAACTTGTATAAATTTTATTTGCATAAAATAAATGTTCTAATGACTATTACAGTATAATGCTAAAAGTAGTACTAATATAATATTTTGTAACGAATAATTTGAAACTAGTGACATCTATTAATTTTATTTATAATGTCGGGTTGAATACAGATTTCATTAATAAATATGAAAAATGCTCAATAGATGGCAGTAATTTCTATGTTTTGTTGGTGTTGGCCGGGGATAAAAATAATAGTGTCGATAATTGACGCTAGAGTCTTTCAAATCAACAACAACGAACGATATTTTCGTGGTGTTTTATTAAAATGGAATCTTTGCCAATGATGTTATAAATATATAAACACGTTATAGCCTTAACATACTTATGTGGCAAGTAACAAACACACTTACGTTACTAGTTCATTCATAACTCAAATATCGGTTATGTATCATCATGCTTGACAAATAGATAGATATTCATAAAATATGTGTGTATGAACGAAACAGATGTAGGATCGGATTGCATTCCGTACTTGCTAGTTACGTTGAATACTCTGGCAATAGTGAGATAGCACTTCGCTTACCCGCTTACGCGAAGACGTCATTAGGTTGGTCAACAATGGAGATAGTTGTGTTGTGTAAAATATTAAGTAGTTTACAGTAATTTGGGCGTACTAAGAAATGAAATGTTATTCCTTGGCTTTTAGTAGTCTTTACAGTGTAATTGAAACACTTTCTCATCACACGCGAGGGCATTTTGGCACTTTTTTTTGTAATTTGACTAGATATAGTAAACGACCTCAACCCACGCGTGACAGTTTAGTACTAAATCGGCCTAAACACCGAGCACACCAACTAGCGTGGTATTTACTTGCCACTTTGAGATCGCTACAGCGTGTCTATATATTTGTTACGTCATTGATGTTTACACAATTTTCGGTATACGCTACTAATATACAAGAGAGAGCGTGGCTGTAGTCAGTTTTGATGAGTTTCGCCGGACTCGACTAGACCTGGGCGTGGGTAGGACTAGAGCTAGGGTGTTTATTCATCTATTCATAGCACATGTCGACATAATGTTTTTGTTTATTCGTATTACGACTTTTTCACAGTATTGTCATAAACAAAAATATAGCATATAACCTAAAAAACCGTTGACTTATGTCCATTTATTTTGCATATCAAAACGTGTGGGCGGAGTCAACGGAGACGCGGGACACGAAGAACATCCTTACAATACTTTAAAGCGGTGTGATAATTTGGAAAAATTTGCTCTTGTCTCTTTCTTTCTCATGGTGTACGACGTAAAAAATCCAGAGAAAGTGATTAATCCCAAATTTGTATAGGTTGGGTAAAAATAATTAGCTCACTCTCTCTCTCCATATATTGTTACTCCAAGGGTATACGCGTAGAGTGTGTTTTTTATCTGAACATGCATGTTCAAATGCTACTCTCTGTAGATTCGAAAGTTGTAAAAGAAGGTTGACTTTGTGAGGGACCACCATTTAGAATTGAATCGTTTGAATAGTTAGGTACTTCCCAACCATCCTCTTTCTCTATTACTTCCTCTTCACCACCCCCAATTCCATCAGCCTGAAAACACTTCACAAAATATTGAGAACTTCTCGGGCGGAGTTAATATTAACCTTTTCAACGCGGGAGATTAGATGTAAACAAAACGTGGCGCTTTTGTAGAAACACGAGCGGTAAACATAATCTATGGCGTTGAATATGATGTTTTGTAGATAAAAAATGTTTCTGACCTCACAACAGTATTCAAAATATTTACTATTTTACTGAACGAACAAAGATTTTTGATAAATGAGGTCGCCAACAACGGTATGTCGAAATGAAGGTCCAACTAATATTGACTAAAGAATTCCCAAAATGAAACATCATGAATCATATTTTTTGTAACATAGGACTCGCTGCCAAAACATCACAATGCGCGATACTTTTTCTTCTTCGTCTTCGGGCGCCTTCTATTATCGGAGGTTGGATATCACCAATAATAATTATAATATTAATAATAATGTACGTTTAGTATTAAATAAAGAAATATTAATAATAATTAACGTTTCTACTTAGTACCAGTGCAGTTCAGAGTATTTTCGGCCTGTACCCTTCAAGGTGAATATTTCACTAAGCGCCTTTGACGGCCTGCATGGTCGAGTGGTAAGACGCTCGACTACGAATCCAGAGGTCGCGAGTTCAAACCCGGCGTGCGCGAATACATTTTATTTTATTAATATGTGTCACAACACATTTAATTGATATAAAATAAAATATAGTATATTTGCGGCACGTTCCAGAGTGGTAGACACTCTAAGTATTGCCCTGGTGAAAGACCACCATTCAGAATTGAAACGTTGCTTGAAATGGCTTTAGCCGTGTTTGGTGACTAGATCTGAATAGCCAGGTGCTTCCCAACCTTCCGCTTCTGCCTCGGATAGATACCACTCCATATACTCTAAGGTGCGAATACTTCAACTGAAGTTAGACTACAAAGTTACAAAAATTACTCCATTTTGCGGCAGCGCACACTTCAATTGAAGTCGACTACAAAGATTTGGGTAGGAACTGGTTCTCCCCCAGTTTCATTTTTTTGTTGATTTGCTAGTACTTTTCGATTTGAAATCTCTACCGACTAGTGCTTTTTTTAAAGAGGAATTCTTGTTGATTTGCTAGCACTTTTTGTTTTGAGATCTCTACCGACTAGTACTATTTTTTGACGAATTCGACTTTAATTGAAACGTTGACCGCGGAGGGTTTATTTTAGCGTTGTGACCGCTCCGTGTGAACTACTTCATTTTGAGGCAGTTCAAACTTGATTAATTTCTCATTGAACAAATACTTCGAATGAAGAAATCGAACGATCGCACCATCCATGCTCATTTGTAGCTTACTTCGAAAACTTCAATTTTAGTTCTTTGTTCGTTCGCACGATTGTAGTATCGCACTATCCACAGTTCACTTTTAGTTTACTTCAATTGTAGTTATTCGTTCGCTCGCGCGATCGCACAATCCGCAGTTCGACGTGTTTTGGTGTGTTCTATGTGTTTATGATTTTATACAGGACTATTGTTGTGATATTTTTTTGTTGGACTTTGGCGGCAGTTGCTTTTAATTTTATAAAATAATTACATACTTTGATTTCTTTGCCTGTTTTGTCTGGCGTGGGACACTAGTTTTCCGAGTGTTGTTTTTGGTCATAATACAATATTTTATTTATTTTTTGTTTTAATAGTAAATGTTTTTTTTTAAACTTATACAACAATAATACAACTATTTACTATCAAACTTTGACATGAAGCATTCACTTTGTGGTAAGACATAATTAAATTTTAAATAAAAGTTACTTTGTTTTGACACCACTTTATTAGATACATAAACCAACCGGTTTCGGCTCTACCTGAACCTTCTTCAGGGTTGAACAAATATGTATACAATACATATTTATTCAACCCATCTAATAAAGTGATGTCAAAACAAAGTTACTTTTATTTAAAAATTATTTATTATTGATAATTGTTATACTGTTACATTTTCCTCTTAGATAGTGCGCTTAAGGTATGCAGACCTCATACGGCCGCTTCTAACGGGTTTATATAAAGCTTGGGCTGTTTTCAATTCGGAATTATGGTACTTCATTTGAACCGTCCACCGCGAAGGGTTCATTTTAAAGAACTAGCAGTTCGTGAAGCATTCACAAAACTTTGAGGTTTTTTCCAAGGCTATTCCGTAGTCTGGAGTTCTACTTCCCAGTTCTTAGTCAGGCTGATAACGGTCATTATTTAACTCCCCTTCCCGTACACAAGTAGGTCCCTAACTGATCCGGGGTGTCGAGAAGGGTTGTTTATTACATCCTATAGTATATTTTATATCTACTTCTTAATAAATACCAACCGGTATGGCCTTTCATACTTCACATCATAAAACATGTCGAAGTGCCGTTGTCAGTAGTGGCCAGTAGCCGCTGGTCTAGTGTCGAGGACATTCATCCACGCGAGGGTCTGGGGCTCCGCGCGGCCCGTGGGGCGCAGTATATAGGGCGTAAGGCTTGGGGGTGGGGTGTCGGGCGTAAGGGCCTTCAAGGCTGAGAGCCGGAGGGTGGACATTCTCTCCCCTCACATTCCCCTCACACCACCCCTCTATCTCTCTAGGCTGATACAGTGAGCGACCAATGGTCAGGGCTAGCTGTCATCTTCATAATGTATTTTTCATTTTGAAATAGGGTATTTTTAGAATATTGCAACACCTAAAAGAATATTTAAACGAAACTCCGGGGTGGGCAGAGAGGACGGACCGCCATAAAACTGTCTTGACACACACTCCTTGCTTCATTCACATTCATACATACTCTTCTGTTATTCTGACTCTTTACATGGTCCGATTCAAGTACAGATTCACTTGATCGTGTCATGTCTTCCTCGGGCGTCCCCAACTTCTTCTTCCATTGAATCAAGCATCATATATTCTTTATACACTTTTTTTTTTTACGTGTCTATGGCATCCCCAATAGGGTATGCTGTGAGGCTAGAGGTAGTGGGGAGAGGAAGGAGATGAGGAAGGAGATGAGGAAAGGGATGGTTGGGAAGTACCTGGCTATTCAGATCTAGTCACTAAACACGGCTAAAGCAATTTCAAGCAACGTTTCTATTCTGAATGGTAATCTTTCACCAGGGCGATACTTAGAGTATCTACCACTCTGGAACGTGCCGCAAATATACAATATTTTATTTTTATATCAATTATATGTGTTATGATACATATTAATTAAAATGAAATTTATTTGCGCACGCCGGGTTTGAACCCGCGACCTCTGGATTCGTAGTCGAGCGTCTTACCACTTGACCATGCAGGCCGTCAATCCTTTTTTCGTTCATTCGCTCTATGATTCCACGCATGTACATTATTGTTTTTAGCCTAGGCTAGTACATTTTGACTAATTTTCTTTACAAGTGTAAACAAAATGTTTTGACTAATATGCCTTGCGCAATTGATAAAAATGACAGCTGGTGACTTTTAGGCTATGTGTCTATGTTTGAAAAAACTGTTTTTAAAAATATTAACGTTTTTATGAAGATTTTCAGGAATTTGGTGCAGCGTTCCAAATATTTCAGTTAAAATCAAAATATTCAGTTTTTTTTTCAATCATAACATTTTAAATAGCGGCTTATTTAATCATAAAATTTGTTAATATAATACATAATAATTTAAAGGCCTACATGGTCGAGTGGTAATACGCTCGATTTCGAATCCAGAGGTCACGGGTTCGAACCTGGCGGGCGCAAATCATTTTTACTCAATTAATATGTGTCATAACACATCAAATTGATATAAAATAATATAAATTATATTTGCGGCACGTTCCAGAGTGGAGTATACACTAAGTATCACCCTGGTGAAAGACCACCATTCAGAATTGAAACGTTGCTTGAAATGGGTTTAGCCGTTTTTGGTGACCAGGTCTGAATAGCCAGGCCCCTTCCTCATCTCCTTCCCCTACTGCCTTCTGCCTCACAACATACCCATATTGGGGATGTCATAGTCTCTACTGGCTTTAGACGGTTGGGAGCAGTAGAGACTCTTGTGCGGTATTCAAGTAAAAACAAAAAAAAAAACTCACCAGTGAACCTTGTTGTGGTAGAAATATTTGTCGTAGTGTTTTTTTGTGTGTTTTTTTGTCGATAGGTTAACAATAGTGGAGAATAAGGTTTAACGGTTTGTTCGCTTGTCCGATACTTTAACGAAAATGATTTACGAGTAGAAACTAGACAGTAAACTTGTCTCTCCAGGGGAAACATCTCAAAACAATATTCCCTTGGTCGGACCTACATCAATAATGTACAAGGGTATAAAAATAATAGTTCCATATTAGAACTAGCAGTGGAGAGAGATATGTAGGGTAAGATTGGCAGAAAATTAAAGTTTCAAAGTGTTGTATTATATTCCAATATCATAATGTTTAGTAATACTCATTTTTTTCAAAATTGGTACTGGTTAGCGTTGGGAAAAACTTTAATGTTTTGTGAATGCTTCTCGAATTGCTATTTTTTTTAAAATGAACCCTTCACAGTGAACACTTCAATTGAAGTCGAACTCGCAAAATAGAGATTCGAATTTATCCGGTTATTTGTTCAGTTCTTTTTGGAACCGGTTCCTCGCCGAAAAAGCACGTACTGTTCGGTAGGGAATTGAAAACGAAAAGAACTGGAACTGGTTCCCTCGCCAAGAAACCACGTACTAGTCGGTAGAGATTTCAAATTGAAAAGAACTGGAACCGGTTCCTCGCCAAAATAAAAATCACGTTCCTTTAGATCGAAGTACCAAGTCGGACTTCAATTGAAGTACTTGTAATGAAGTACTACTTTATAAGCTTTGAAGTTCACCTTCACAACTGTACTGCTGCAAATTGAAGAAGTTCTTTGGAATGTAACTTCCATTGAAGTATTTGTTCAATTAAGTGAATGAACGCTATAATGAACTACCAACTTCAATTGAAGCATTTTTCAACGAAATGAACTTAATGAAATGAATGAACGCTAAAATGAATTACCAACTTCAATTGAAGTATTTGTTCAATGAACAATGAATGAAGTAGGAACTGTTGCCAAAAGAAGTAGTTCTTTCAAAGCGGTCACAACGCTAGTACTGGGGCTTAATAAATACACCAAACGCATGTGTTGGATCTGAAGCAGAGATGAAACAACGAATCTGTTTCAAACTTCAAGATGAATTTAAAAAAATTTGGACTGTAAATGATAAAATCTCAAATATTATAGTGCTTGATGAAAATTTCTAATTACAACCTTAGATGAATTTTAATGTAGATACGTTATTGAGACAACGCGCGTGAATGCTAGTTATGAAATGAAAATAGTACAAGTCCAATATTAGGTGTATTTCCTGTAAACTCGCAACATTTCTCATTATTCATTAATCACTTTCTCAGTTGACGTTTTGGCTCTTTCATTTTATATTGTCTGTCTCTCTCTGTTCCTTTTTATAATTTAGATTGTATTTCTATTGTTTTATCGATGTTCTTTTATTTTGTTTTATACTGTGCTCTCCCTCTGTATGTTTATATAACCGCACACTTTGTATTTTTGTTTAGTTTAAGTTTGTACCCTGATGATGCTTAGGCTAAGCAAAACCGGTCGGTCATAAAAATCAAAATACAATCTGTGGTCCTGTACAAAAGAATTATTTCATTTTCAATAAACATATTCATTTTGTATGCTGCAGACTTAGATGAATTAAATAATGTAGATACGTTATTGAGACAACGCGCGTGAATGCACTGAACCGAGTCCGCGAGACATACCTGAGATTTACTGCGTTTAGTATCACACAAACATTCGTTAGACAGACAAGCTGTCACCAGCTGCCACAAACGCGTCGCTGTAGGCTTCTTTCTAACAAAAAATGCCTTTAGAGGTGTAAAAATCATTCAAGTATTTGATTCACGTGACCGTGCCATGTCTTCCTCGAGCGTCCCCGACTTCTACTTCCATTCACTTTCACATCAAATATCATTATCACACTCCTTTCTTTATTCATTCGCTCTACATGCCCAAACCATCTAAGCGTCCTTTTCTTGATCCTGTTAATTACGCTTACATCAGCCTTGCATTCTTTCCGGATTTCCACATTTCTAACACGGTCACACGTGGTTTTACCGCACATACGTCTCAGGGATCTCATTTCCACAGCTTTCAGTCTACTTTCATCCTTCCTCTGCCAGTTCCATGCCTCACTGCCATACACAGGGTTGGTATAAGCACTCCATTGTGGACTGCTAGCTTCGCTTCTTTGGACGATTTCTTATTTGCGCCAACAGCGTTCAGTCCGCCACTAAGCCCGATTACCCGTAGTAAAAATAGCAGTTGAAACTATTTAATGATAATAATAACACACCAAACAGAGGAAATTGTAATTCTCGCTAGAATTTCAAAGGAAAAATGAGTCAATAGAGTTATATTGAGTCGAAAGTTGTAATCACATAGATGGATTTCCTGCATACAGCATGCTTCAAACTTATTAGTTGACTTCAGAAAAGAAAATTTCATATACATTTAAAAACTAACTAACCATCACGCCGTTCTCCGCAGAGGTATAAAGGATGGACCGTCATACAACTCTGTCTTTACACACACTCCTTGCTTGATTCACATTCATACATACTCTTCTGTTATTCTGACTCTTCACATGGCCCGATTCAAGTATTTGATTCACTTGATCGTGCCATGTCTTCATCAGGCGTCCCCAACTTCTTCTTCCATTCATGATTGACTCAAATATTATTTTCACACCCCTTTCTTCGTTCATTCCCTCTATTTGCCCAAACCATGTAAGTGTCCCTTTCTAGATGCTATTCATTACGTTCACATCAGCCTTGCATTCTTTCCGGATATCCACATTTTTAATACGGTCAGTTTTACCGCACATACGTCTCAAGGATCTCATTTCCACAGCATTCAGTCTACTTTCATCCTTCCTCTGTCAATTCCATGCTTCACTGCCATACATCAGGGTTGGTATAAGCTCTCCATTGTGGACTGATAGCTTCGCTTATTTGGACAATCTCTTATTTGCGCCAACAGCGTTCAGTTCGAGATCGAGTGAATCAAACGAAGTCAAGAGTCAGAATAACAGAAGAGTACGTATGCTACTACGTATGAATTTGAATGAAGCAAGGGGTGTGCAACAAGACAGAGTTGTATGGCAGTTTATCCTCTCTGCCTACTCCTGCGGGGAAACGGCGTGATGGTTAGTTAGTTAGTTATTTGTTTAATTAAAAATCCTACCGGATACATGATAAAAACAATTCCACAGAAATATGTATTTACAGTAAAGTTATCCATCAGTCTGTTTGTTTTTGTAGAATTTTTATATTTAAAAAAAGTGTGTCATTATTAATGTGATCTAAAACATTTCGTTCACATTAAACATAACAGTAAATTGAATAAAATATTACACCAGAACCTGCAATAAGATATTTAACGAACATTGGAAAAGCGCAGTAATCCGAAGATGGTCGTAAAGCAGAGCCATTAATAATACCGCAGTCAGCGTTGCAATAGTTACCATGCGAGAATTCTGTAGAGATTAGACTCTCGCGCACCAGGAAGTGGGCATCTTCCGATGGTTTTATGCGATATTGACAGCTCGATATTTTACGACCAGAATCGCAGAGACCGTTGAACTGCAGTAATAAGATCCGAGTGGACCAAGTTTGATGGGAGTCTTGATGTCTGTTAACTCAGGCAACCTCAGTTTCCAGTTAACGGGCAAGTTCGTCCATGACCTTACATAACGGAGAGTCACGTCGGCGCATCGCGACGTTACGTAAGGTTAACGTTGCCCTCTGGCTTTTCCATTACCCGAAGAACTCGTCTTCCCATCCGATGCGACCCTGCCAGACTAATATTTCTCCCAAACTGCGATCGCGTCGGCAAATGCAAGGGATGTCAACTAAAATAAATTCACCTCCTTTCTCCAATACCCGCGAGTACTTGCCTAAGCAATGTGTTCCTGGCTTAGAGTATATAGAGTGGTACCCATCCAAGGCAGTGTAGTCAGTTTTTGGTGATTTTTACCGGATTCGGCGGACCTGGGCGTGGCTAAGACTAAGGTTAGGGTCTTGAAGTAACAGGATTATGGAGGGAGAGCCAATTATTTTTACCCAGCTTACACAAACTTGCGATAAATCACTTTCTCCGGGTTTTTACGTCGTACACCATGTGAGAGAAAGAGACAACTAATTTCATAGACCGCTTCTATATACTGTAAAGATGATCTTAAGCTCCCGGTTCACGGCGAGACTCCGCCCACATTTTTTACTATGCCACTAAACTTGACACAACTAAACGGTTTTTTAGGTTATATGCTTTATTTTTGTAGATAAAAATACTGTGAAAAAGTGGCTATACGAATAAACAAAAACATGTCGATATGTGATATGAATGGATGTATAAATAGCGTAGCATTAGTCTTAGCCACGCCCAGGTGCGCCGAGTCAGGTTAAAATCATCAAAAACAAGTAAAAAACTGACTTCACTGCCTTGGATAGATACTACTCTACCAACTCTATGGTTAGGGTATTTATACATCCATTCATAGCACATATCGACATCATGTTTTTGTTTATTCGTATAACCACAGTATTTTTCAACAAAAATAAAGCATATAACCTAAAAAACCGTTTAGTTGTGTCAAGTTTAGTGGCATAATTAAAAATGTGGGCGGAGTCATTGTGACAGTATATAGAAGCGGAGTATTATATCTGTTGTCTTTTTCTCTCTTATGGTGTACGACGTGAAAACCCGGTGAAAGTGATTTATCGCAAGTTTGTATAGGTTGGGTAAAAATAATTAGCTCTCCCCATATATTGTTACTCCACGGTTGGGACTCTTGTGCGGTATTCACTGTAAAAGTTATGTCCTTGCCAAACGACACTGAGCAACAGCTTTTTT
Organism: Drusus annulatus; assembly: GCA_022651775.1. NCBI lineage: Eukaryota > Metazoa > Arthropoda > Insecta > Trichoptera > Limnephilidae > Drusus > Drusus annulatus. The sequence continues at coordinate 8,642 of JAGWCC010000009.1, read as the reverse complement.
TTTTTTACAATAACTCCACACAGGAGGCTTTGAGGGAAATAATTTCCCTTAGGGCCTATGCCTAGCATGTTGTATTGCTCACGCCTTCGTATTGTTATAAGCGAAAAAGGGACAGCAAGTGTACACGATCATCGAATTCGAATACTTGAAGTTGTACAGTGTGTTATTTTTAGTACAATACATATAAATTGTCCAAAGAAGCGAAGTTGGCAGTCCACAATGGAGTGCTTAAACCAATCCTAATGTATGACAGTGAGGCATGGGGAGCTGGCAGAGGAAGGATGAAAATAGACTGAATGCTGTGGAAATGAGATCCTTGAGACTAGCGATGGGAAAAGCTTCACAGATTTGTGAATGCTTCACGAATTGATACTTCTTCAAAATGAACCCTTCACGATGAACCCTTCAATTGAAGTAACATATTAATCACAGCATTCTTCGTCGGGGGGGGAGGGGGGAGAAGAGGGGGGGGGGTTTGTTTCTTAATAGTTTTACTCGGGGCAGCTCTCCCAACCGACAGGACACAAAGAGAACAACAATAATTTTTAAGCAAAGATATAAAACGGTTTTTATTTTTTAATTCTGCACTTTTTACTATGTTAATAATTTTAAAAAAACTTACAGAGAACAACAATAATTTTTAAACAAAGATAAAAAAGGTTTTTGGATAAAATAGAAAATAATAGTAACCACAATTATCAGGAAAGTTCTTCTAGCAAAAAAAAAAAAAATTAAACATAATTGCTATAACATAGATCAAACCGACAGGACACAGAAATATAACAACAATAAATTTTAAAGAAAGATTAAAGTTAAATAAATAAAAAAAAAAACTGCACTATTTATCATCGGAAAGGTTTACATTTAAAAATAATAATTGTGAAACTTTACTTCCACAAAGGCGGTTCCTGTTTTCCGTGATGGTTTGTCCCGCCTTGGAAAATATCCGTTCGCTGGGTACCGACGTCGCGACCACACACAGCCTTTTCTTCATTATCTGGTATAATCGGGGGAGCGTCATTTTTCTTTCTTCCCACCAAACAAGCGGATCTTCAGTTAGCGTGATCATTGATTCTTCAAGGTATTTTTTAACTTCGATGTGACTCGCTGCTGTAGGTTGATCGTTGTGTAATAATTGATGCACATTGCTACAATGTAATTGCCAGTGTTTACGAATTGGACCCGGGCGGGACGGTTGAGATGTTGATGAAGTATCGTTTCGCTCTTCCCGTTCATTCCCTAGAAGGATATTGCGTGCAAGGTTTTCAAGAGAATGTTTTGCCTTGAGAAAGTGCGATCCATTAGTACCTAAACTGGGGAATCCTTGTGATTTGAACCGTGAATCCAATAAAGTAGCTTCAGCTATCACTGGGGTCTCTTCTACCCTCCTAAATTTTTCATCTATGGCTTTCAATATGACAGCTGCCATGTGTTTCACTTGTTCTGGTGTATCTCTATTTAAAATGAATGATGTGCAATGAGTATGCATAGCTTTACAGAGAACAGGTATTTGGGATAATGTAACTGCTTTTTCGCTGCTCATATCCTCACTAATATCTGTGAATATTTCCAGCAAGTCGCAGGCATGTTGCAAAATGGCGAAGTCTTCTATACTTAGATTTGGAAGATTAGGGTACTTACATGCTATTGTCGATGTTAAAGCTTCTCTTATTTCAAGTACCCTCTTGAACATGACAAACGTAGAATTCCACCTTGTTACCACTTCCTGCTTAAGAGTTAGGGGCACTGTCCTTCCCATGGTCATCTGCATTAGTTTCAATGCGACTAACCCCTGACTGCTCTTTTTGAAGAATTCGACAATAGCACGTGTTTTCTTTCGGATTTCTTCTATTTGACTAATGCCTTGTTGAACAATTAGATTCAAGGTATGGGCGAAACACGGTATATGCCTCCATCCCGTTTTCCGAATAGCAGCTACTATGTTAGGGGCATTATCGCTGACCACTGCAACCACTTTGTCTTTCAGACCCCACTCGTCCATTACACCAATAAGGTCAAGGGCTAAAATATCTGCAGTGTGCCTCGAATTGGTTTTAAAACATGATAACAAATTCATCTGTTAATTAATCAATTTGGTACCGATAATGTAATGAACAGTGATGGAGATGTAAGATTCATTGGTGATGGATGTCCATGCATCAGTGGTGATGCAAACGGCAGTAGTATTATTCAATTTAGTCCGTAAGGCTTCTTTTTCTGTATTGAATATTTGAGGAATGAGTACATTGGAAACGGTTTTCCTGCACGGTGGAATATAAGTAGGGCACAAGTCTTGAACATATTTTTTGAATTCCGGAGTCTCTACCAACCGAAATGGGAGATAATTCTTCACGAGGAGCCTAATAAGATCGTTATTTAGATTTTCTTTCCTTTTTCCTTGAATAGGTTTATTTAAATATGCCCCCATTCGGTTTTGAAGTAACTTTATCTGGGACGATGATACTGCAGCAATACTGTTGGATGAAGTACTTGCAACATTTCCAGTTTCTGTTGCAGCGATGTGAACTTCTTCCAGGGCATCTACAATTTTAATAGTTCTTGCTTCTTGGACAGTTTGGTTAGCAATAGGGTGAATATTGCGCAAATGACGATTCATATTACAGGCATTGCCTCCCTTTATGGATATAACTTTAGAACAAAAGTTGCACTTGACCTGGTAAACCCCAACTTCCTTAAAATAAGCCCAAATTTCACTTTTGTTTTTCGTTGAACGACCATCCATAATTTTAGGTAGAGATTATATAGTCCTATAGACAAAACAAGCACAGAAATCATAAGCAACTGTCACGGGTACGTGCGAGGGAACGGATAACTAAAAAGATCCTTCATTGCTTCATTCATTCTTCGAACTAAAATCGAAGGACATTCTTCGAACTAAAATCGAAGGAAGAAGGGAATGAATAATTGAACTGTGGATGATGCAATATTTCAGTCTTTCGAACGAATGAAAAATTGAAGTTTGAAGTAGATGCCATAGATCGTTCAAACGGAAGTACCAACTTAACCAACTTCAATTGAAGTATTTGTTCAATGAAAAATGAATGAAGTTGGGACTGCTGTCAAAAGAAGTACTTCTTTGAAACAGTTCTTTCAAAACTGTCACAACGCTACTTGAGACGTATGTGCGGCAAAACCGTGTATGACCGTGTTAAAAATGTGTATATCCGGAAAGAATGCAAGGCTGATGTAAGCGTAATAGAATCAAGAAAGGGACGCTTAGATGGTTTGGGTTTGTAGAGCGAATGACCGAAGAAAGGAGTGGGAAAATAATATTTGACGAAATCGTGAATGGAAGAAGAAGTTGGGGGCGCCCGAGAAAGACATGGGACGATTAATAACACAACTACAAAAACTATAACTAACTAACTATTCAACTCTGTCTTGGCACACACTTCTTCCTTCGTTCACATTCATACATTGTCTCATACATACTCTTCTGTTATTCTAACTCTTCACATGACGCTATTCAAGTATTTGATTTACTTGATCGGGCCATGTCTTCCTCGGGCGTCTTCGATTTCTTCTTCCATTTACTTTCGCATCATATATTTTTTTCACACTCCTTTCTTCGTTATTCGCTCCACATACCCAAACCTTAAAAGCGTCCCTTTCTTGATCCTTTTCACTACGCTTACATCAGCCTTGCATTCTTTCCGAATATCTTCATTTTTAATACGGTCATACATGGTTTTACCGCACATACGTCTCAGGGATCTCATTTCAACAGCTTTCAGTCCACTTTCTTCCTTCCTCTGCCAGTTCCATGCCTCACTGCTATACATCAGGGTTGGTATAAGCCTTCTATTGTGGACTGGTAGCTTCGCTTCTTTGGACAATTTCTTATTTGCGCAAACAGCGTTCAGTCCTCCATCAATGGAGTTTCCTGCATTCACCCTTCTTTTAATATTCTTCTCAGCCTTTCCGTCTCTCTAGAACATACTTCCTAGATACACAAACTCATCCACTTGCTCCAATTATTCATCATTCACAACTATATTGCCCGCTGTTTGCGTACTCTCTCTTTCGAACACCATGACTTCATTCATCATCAACTTATTCTGCATACATTACTTGGTTCATACTAGACACAAGAAACTTATAAAAGCCGAGATGAAAAAAATTATGAGAGGGGCATAGAGTCAAGTTTAGCAGGCTTAGAAAATTTATCTGCCTGAGGTGTATATTATAATTAATTTTACTTCTAAATTTATATAATTAATGTTTTTTATTAGAATATTCGGCTTATAATTAATAAATCTTTGTAACTGCTGAATTGTCACATTATTTGCCACAAATTATATCATTAAGAAAGCGTGAACAATGTCAACATGTTTACCATTTATATCAGAACTATTTGTATGGCGGCTTCGTATTAAAATAACAATTGACGCGCCGTTTGTTTATGTTTTCGTTCAGCGTAGTAACGAGTGTTTCTATTCCCTCGCCAAAATAAAGAATTTCATATTTATTATTTCACTGTAAATTTCCTATAAAACATTACATTATCGCCTCTCGCTGCGAAGGAAATTCAGCTCGTAAAAGGTCCCTGGCACAATAGAAGAGAAAATGTTTTATTTTCGTAGGAAAAACATTTTTTTATGTAAAAATTTCATTTGACCAAACACGGTGAAACTGCAAAGAAAATATTGGTCGTTTTCTAATAGTTCACACATTAATCATTTGCTGAAAATCCTTAAATTAGGCATAGATTTATGTAAATAGAGTAGGCAGCTCATTCAAACGGAGACTTGAAATCGTGTTCCATTTAGTTCTGGCGGAGGGGGGGGGGTATGTGGTGCGGTGAAGGATCTCTCGCTTTCGACAGCCGAATGATGCTCACGAACCATGCCGACATCAGCCGAACGTACTAGACGTGGCAACACCATGTTACAGTTATAAGTTAGTACAAACAAAAAGCTTATTCTCGACTTATTAGCAGTCAGTTTAATGATATTGAAATACACTTTATTGGGAAAGTTACTACGTCGGCCATATCAATTTTATTTAGCGTTGTTTTGCAATAACCCAACCTCAGAGCAAAAGATGTATGGAGAGAAAGCTAAATATTTTTACCCAAGCTATACAAATTTACGATAAATAACTTTCGCCCGGTTTTTACGTCGTAAACCGTGAGAGAGAAAGAGGCAAGACAAGTTCTCGTAATATAGCACAACTTTTGGGTATGTGAGCATGTCCTTCTCCCGCGCCTCCGGCGACTCCGTCCACTACGTTTTGTTATGCGACATAACAGGACATAACTGAACGGTTTTTAAGTTATATTTTTGGTTGTAACAATACTGTGAAAAGGTGGTTATACAAATAAACAAAAACATTATTTCAACGTGTGCTATGAATGAATGTATAAATACCCTAGTCACAACTAGGTCTGTGAAACAAAACAAAACCCTAAAGTCACAGATGCTCACTATGAGACTCAATAAGCGTCCATTCCGGACACTAAAAGTACTATATATGGCATGTATACTACTCGTATATATGCCATAGATTTAACTCAAAATCGTACCAGTCTGAAGATGCCCGTCATACGGTGAAACCGGTCAGATCTTAAATAAAAAATAGTGGAATAAAGTTGGGAAAATAGTTAGGTTAGGTTGCAATTGGACAAGTTTAGAACTCATCAGAACTCACGCCACTAGCTACGACTTGTTGGAATCACAACTGTTTTTTTTTCGTTAAAAAGTCAGACAAACATTCCCGAATTACGAATACTAAAAATATTTGAAAAACTCCTACTGCCATCATAATAAGCGGAAGATGTTTCAGAATGATGGAGGACATAGCCAGCAGAGGAATTGAACCCACGACATCCGGGTGGGAATCCGACGTTAGTCCACTCAGCTACTAACCGTTTAAATATCTGTAAAGCTACGTACCACCCTATTAACTGTTAGCAGGGGTTTAATAAAGTGTTACATCTTTGTGATGTGATTTTATAAAAAAATCTAAAATACTTCCAACGATGGAAAGAGAATGAAATGCTCCCTTCCTTTCAAAGACGTATAGTTAGATAAGACACGAAAAAAATGGTAGTATTAAAATCATAAACCTAACTATATTATTTTTTTATAATTCTCCAATAATGATTAATTTATTCGGCAATTAAAATATTTTTTAATGAAATAAACCCTGGAAGCCTTTTGCTGCGGTAGGTGCAGTAAAGTGAGTTGAAATTTCACAAAATCTGAAAACCTGTCTGAGGCGTCTGCGAGTAATTCCCTTGTAGCTGTGCATACAACTTCTTTTCCTTGTGGACAGAGCTGTCATTGCTAATGCAGGATTAGGGAACTTGTTTTGGTCATCGCCGTATCAAATGTCACCGAACTTATACTTCCTCCCAGAGATGCTGGCGGATTGCTGCACTTTAGTTCCAGGAGCTTTCAGACAGGGCTAGCGGCGACAGTTTTATATTAGAAACTGTATTAAACATTGTTAGAATTATGAATGATAAAGACACTCGATAATATTTAAAGTGTTTCATTTCACAAATTATATTAAACTCTGCTCTACAGCCATAGACATAAAATACAAGACACGGTCATATTCATACAAAACTTATGGAAAATGTAGCACCACTAGTACCGTATTTTTTTTCTATTTCACCCGCTTATGAAAAGGATAGCCTTTCAAGAAATATGTGTGTACGGATGAGATAGCTATATGAACGTTCCACGCTACTGTTATATTCGGGTATCGCGCCACTAGCCGTGGTTGTCTTCCACACACTTATGTATTTCTGCATTCGCCTTCTCACACCGTTTTCAGGTAACTAAAAACCTTGTGAATAATTGCTAACTAATTATGAATAGAACGAAACTCCATGAGATGTTTTTTGCTCCCGAGTAATTTTTACACCTCTAAAGACATTTTTTGTCAGAAAGAAGCCTACAACGACGCGTTTGTGACAGCTGGAGACAGCTTGTTTGTCGTATGTATTTTCGTGTGATACTAAACGCAGTAAATCTCAGGTATGTCTCGCGGACTCGGTTTAGTGCATTCACGCTCGTTGTCTCAATAACGTATCTACATCAATTAATTCATCAAAGGTTATAATTGGAAATTTTCATGAAGCACTATAATATTTAAGATTTAATCGTTGACAGTCCTAGTGCGAATGTTTCAATTTTCTTTATCTGTTGAATTTTTTCCTTAGTTTTCACCTATCTAGAAATTCGAACTGTTTCACAGCCTGCAACATTTACAAATATTAAAATACGTACCAATATTTTGTTTTGCCTCGTTTAATCTTAACTATGTATATTTACGAACGTGAAGATTCATGAAGCGCTTGATTGATTTCAGATAAGTGGCTTTATAAAAAAATCCAAGTATTTTAAATGGTTCTGATAGAGTCCGGAGATTAATGACTAAACGGCATTTGAAGACCTAGATCAGGCGCGCACGGGTGACTTTTGTCACGGCAACAGTTTCAGAGGTCCGCACACGCAGCGACGTGACATTATGGTGACTTTTTAGTTCCACTGGCCGGCGACTTTTGAGTGACGAAACTGTCACCGTGTCTGTAGAGAGTAATTGGTATGGGCGCTCGCGCACGGTGACAAAATGTCATTCGGTGACTCATCCGCCGTTTGAAATCCATTGCCGGAATCAAAAGGTGACGGACGACAGTCACTCACCGTGTGCGTTCTCGATTGGAAGACAGTGACAATGACGAAACTGTTGCCGTGACAAAAGTCACCCCTGCGCGCCTGGCTTAATGCCATCAGTATCACACGATGGATTTAAAAGTAAACAACATGCACACGTACTTAGTTATTTGGTTTTTTATATCCAGGGAAAGGGTTAGTGGCTTTTTTAATGATAATAACAACACGGGAGTAGATATTGTAATTTGTGAAGTCAAGGTTTGCCTAATAAAGTAATGCTGAATACAAGTTAGCGTAGGCTTGTAAAGTACTAAACCGTGTATTTGGAGAGAAGAATAGTCGGTTAGAAACTCTGTTAGGCACAGGGCCGGTTCCTCGGAGTAAGAATATATATGGAAAGATAGCTAAATGTTTGAACCCAACCCATACAAACTTGTGATAAATTACTTTCTCCGGGTTTTAAGTCGCATATCGCGAGAGAGAAAGAGACAAGTAAAAACTCTTCACATAATATCGCAACACTTCTAAATATGTAAGAATGTTCTCCGTCCGCGCCAACTTCACATCACCGAGTCGTATAACTCGCGTCAACGGATTTTGTGGTTATTTCCCATCTTTGTGTTGATTAAAATACTTGCAGTGATTTGCGGGAATTTAAAAAAAAATACCGAACAGAGATTATAAAACATCACTTTTCAGAGGTATTTTCAACAGTTTTAAATATTTTTGACAGAACTTTAGAATTCTCACATTTTGAATGATATAAAGACATAAAATCAACAAAAAGTTTTCATCATTATTAAGGCAAACCTTCTGTTGTTAGTGTTTGTGTGATATTTTGACTTTATACATCATTTTAATAGTGTATTGATATTATTATGTTCTATGTGTAACTAATAGGCTATCCAACATCCTTTAATAAATATTCGTCTCTTTCTATCGAGTCAGTATAAGGTCGACAATACTGACTACACTGTTTCGCAAAGGCATATATAT
>JAGWCC010000898.1:0-115102 GCA_022651775.1 Drusus annulatus | reverse complement strand
AGACTTTTTACAAAGTTGCTTTTTTTTTACCATGTTCGCCAATTAACCTTTCCCCTGAAAGTAAAAATAATCTTAGGTAATTTGTTTTTGGTAATACTTAGAGAGAAGTATATTCATGATATTTGAGTAATCTTTATCTAAGGTATCGCACAACACTCTCGTTCGGGGTGAAATTAGAAGCACCGTTAGAACGGGAGGGTTAATAATAACAAATAATATTAGCAAATTTTTAAGGTATTATAATATTTATTGAAATATTACTCCTCTCCTCATTTTTTAATTGAATCTGTTTTACCTTCATTGACGTAATTTTATCCTACATAAAAGTACAGAAAGACAGTAAATTTAAGCTTAAGAAGTTTATTGATTAATTTGCACCACTTAGCAAAACAATTCAATCTGATTTATGTTAATTATCTTTACTTCGATTCGTTTAATTCGAATGATTTGTTTGATTAGTTAAATTCGTTCAATTCGTTTAATTGGTTAGATTTGTTTAACTTATTTGATTCGTTTGATCGGTTTAATTCATTTGATTCGTTTAATTGGTTAGATTTGTTTAACTTGTTTAATTCGTTTGATTAGTTTAATTCGTATGATTCGTTTAACTTGTTTAAGGGTCAGCACCCAAAAATAAACACTTTTCGGCTTTCTAATACAAGCAATACTACAAATAATTTTACTGTTAATTATATACAGGTAGTAAGATAAATATCTAAGGTTTCCAGTGAATACTATTTTTAACCCTTATTGTGCGGGCCAGATATGTGCTAATTGTTCCCCAGAAACGGCGTGATTTTTCAGAGATGCATCTTATTTACGCACAATTTAATTACACTGTAATCTGATCATTTTAAGTAAAAAATTAAAATGCGCAACACGACCATTTATTTAACGTATACGTTATAAAAATAATAATGACAAAATTATCAGTGGTTAAGGGTCAGCACCCGAAAATACACACTTTTTGGCTTTCTAGTACAAGGAAAACTACAAATTATTTGTTTGTTAATTCTATATGGGTAAGAAGAAAAATGTGTAAGGTTTTCAGTGAATACAATTCTTAAACAGTAATCTTTTAAATTCTTTTCGAAATGCATACTAGAATTTTAGGTAAAATATTCAAAAATGCCTTCGCTGGTTTTAAAACTGCAGCTTTTTCTGATATTTTAGTATGTTTTTCATAGAATTTAATGGGTTACAGTTTAAAAATTGTATTCATTGGAAACCTTACACATTTTTCTAACTACCCATGTAGAATTTATATATAAAAAATTTGTAGTATTGGTTGTATTAGAATGCTACAAAGTGACGTTTAGAGCCATTTTGGGTGCTAAGGCTTAATTAAAAAATAAATAAATAAACTTGAATTTACCTCAAAAATACAGCTTTCCCGTAAATAATCACTTACAGAATGGTAAAGGTAGGGTTTATTGTAAAATTTAACGAGTCTATTATCATAAATGTACTTTTTCACATATTATTAAATCATAAAAACTTTATTTTATTGCACTTTATTTACTTTAAAAAATATTTTTGTAGGACACTAAAATAAGTCGTCCCTTTTACACACACATTCACATTACGCTGCGTCGGCATTGAACTGGGTGACCACACATTAGTTGAATGAGGCCAGGCGTATAATATTTATTAAAAATTTAGAATCGTGTGATATATTTTAAAAAGATACTGCTTTATCCGAAGCCTTCCTTTGAATAAAACTAACGACTCTTCTATACACGAATTTTTAAGTTAATAAAAATACTTTTTAAAGTTTTTACGCACTAAATCTACAAAGTTTCTTATTTTATATGTAGTATCGTTTTTTGCTTACTTTTTGGTGTCTGAGAAATGGAGCATACTTAGTATAGACCTGTGGCGATCCCGAGACATTAATCTCTTCAAAAATTGTCGATGCGATTAATTTATCAGTTGTCTAGTATTGACTGATTTGGCCTTTTTTACTCCGAACCATCAGCATAGTCAATGGAATAAATACGTATAATTCATCTACAATAACATCCTTCCATTTATACATGCGAGACTGGGGAAGGAATGGTTTATTGGTCTTGACTTGCTCATAATACCAATTGGTTTCATCCACAACTCCGCTTACGATATCACGACTGAGAAATAGTTCAAAGAAGTTAATTTCCCGGGTTTCTTCATTCAGTTCGCAATTTCGTTATCCAGATTGTTGGTTGAATTCGTGCACAACAGGACAAAAGCGGCTACCATCAATCCATTCAGGTGAAAAAAATCTGTGCATTTATTTCTGCCGTGGTATTAACTTCGAATACATGGGAATCCTCAATTTCGGCATCATTTATTTCTGAAGGATCATCTGTATCCTCTATATTGTTCACTCTATACTCATCATCGTCACACATAGAAAAATCTTTTAAACGATCCATTTTTAAACGATAATGTTGTTAACATAAACAATGATATAAGTAATAAAGTTCACAAAAATAAACACGACTAATCCAATAAATTATAAATGTTAATAAACATAAAATAAAGTCAAGTTGTAAAAAATCTCCAGTTACTGGCGCCCCGAAACGATAACCAAACAATGGGTACCCGAAAAAGGAAACAAACACACACCAAATACGTGTACCGACAGGCGAGCGCGGCGTGACCGATACACACTCAAGTTCAAACGCAACTGTGTGTGTGGCGTTTCTTCCGACGACAGATTTCTGTGAGATGCGTGTTGAAAACATCGCTCATAATTTAAAAATCCTCGAGTAAAAGTGATGATTTATAATTTTAATATGGTAGACAAAGCATCTGGCTCATGAAATAACATTTTTACTTTGGCCTTTACTCGGCAAATAAACGTTATAAATAAAGATTAAAGTGATCCACGCTCCTTGGCTACGAATGTAGCCAGCCGTCAGCTAGGCCCGAAATTTCCTGGCTACATATGTAGCCAGCCGCACAATGCGGGTTAAACAGTAATCCTTTAAATTCTATTTGAAATGCATACTAGAATTTTAGGTAAAACGTTAAAAAATGCCTTCCCTGGTTATCAAACTGCACATTTTACTGATATTTTGGTACGTTTTTCACAGAATTAAGAATATTTCAGTTGAAAATTTTCATTCACTGGAAACCTTAGATATTTTCCTAACTATTCGTGTAGACTTTACAAATGAATCATTTGTAGTATTGCTTGTATTAGAAAGCTACAAAGTGACGTTTAGGTCCAATTTTGAGTGCTGAGGCTTAATTCGTTTGATTAGTTTAATTCGTATGATTCGTTTAATTCGTTTAATTCATTTGATTCGTTTAATTAATTTGATTCGTTTAATTCATTTGATTCGTTTAATTTATTTGATTCTTTAATTAGTTTGATTTGTGTAATTCGGTTAATTCGTTGATTCCATCCTCATTTAATTATTTTTTGCAAATGTCTACTGTAAATAAGCCATATAAATTTGATAATAACACATTCATGTTCAGGGTGTTAATAGGTTTCACTAGCTTAAGATTCCACTCCATGATGCGTTTTGTCTATCCTCTGCGACACCCTACACCTCCTGGACACAGCGCCCTCTACTCGAGCCTTCGCCACAACTTCCTTGTCATTGTCTACCCTCCACTCTCCAGTGGCAGTGGGAAGTCCTTATATATTTCGAAAAGTAGCAAAGTAAAAATTACCAACTACCCGTTCCTCGATTTTATTATACCCCCGTCGATGTGTCTATAGGTATAGATGCATCGTTTTGACTTCGGTTGTGTTCATCTTTATATTGGTATCACTGGACGCCACCTGTGGGTAGTCGCTTAACGTTGCGACATTGGTACGGGACTCTGGCTCGTGACCTCGTCTCTTTAGGAAGTCTAAGTAAAAGGTATAAGTCTCAGAGCAAGAATATATATGGAGGGAGAGCTAAACATTTTTACCCAACCTATACAAATTTACGATAAATCACTTTCTCCGTAAACCGTGAGAGAGAAAGAGATAAGACAAGTTGTCACATAATATCGCACCACTTTTAGGTATGTAAGCATGTTCTCCGTCTCTCGCGTCTCCGGTGACTCCGCCCACTACGTTTTGCTATGCGACATAACAGGACAGAATTCAACGGTTTTTAGGTTACATCCTACATTTTAGTTTATAACAATACTGTGAAAAAGTGGCTGTATAAATAGACAATACTGACTACACTAGCGCTCCATCCTGGTATATTATTGCTTTGAGATCTGAGTCATATTAGTGTTTTAATTTCTCTGATGTTGTACATAATAACTTCATACAGTTTAACATTTTTTTAACGTAGTAAAATACAGCATGGCATTATTTATAAATATACAGGTATAAGGCTTCGTCAAAGCTGTAATGTATTGGAAAAAACTTTTAATTTTTATGACGGTAAAATGAGCGGAACTGTTGACTTGCACCAATCTGCCGCGATAACGTAAGAACATGCATCGTTTTATCACGACACCCTCGTATGTTGAAAAAAATATTATTCCTTTTTGTTTTATATATATATCTATTTTGTCTTTCCCGGAATGAGTTTTATAATTTTAGAGATCCATCGTTTAGTCACTATACGGACGTAGACAGAGAGGTTGAAACGCCACACAACTCTGACTAGGCACATAAATTAACTATCGAATTCATGCTTCATTCAGTCTTATTGTTTCATGCATAGTTCCCTTTTATTTTTTACTCTTTTTTTTAAATAATAGGTCGGGTTGTACCATACATGCGAGTAAGAAGTATGACCATAGAACCTAGGTAGTAGAGAGGACGCATTGACGATGTAAGGTCAATAACTCGCGGTGGCTCGTGCGTGTAAGCATTCTGAATGACTATTATTATGTAGTAAGTTGTCCCGTAGCGCGATAATAGTAACGATTAAACAATGGCAGAGGAATCAGCAAAACGATGACTTATTTATAATTATTGATATTCAGTGTCCATTCAACATGCGTATTGCTAAAACAACACGATTTAAAAAATAGTTTGAACTTCAAAACAATCGACACAATGTTAGTGATTTTCATTTATATTTATATATATATATATATATATATATATATATATATATATATATATATATATATAAATATATTGCTATCCATTAAGGGTCAGCACTCAAGAAAGACCTTAAACGTTACTTTGTAGCATTCTAATAGAAGCAATCTTGGATTAACAATATATGGAGAGCGAGCTAATTATTTTTACCCAACCTATACAAATTTGGGATAAATCAATTTCTCCGGGTTTTTACGTCGCACACCCTGAGAAAGAAAGAGACAGCTAAAAATCCCAAATTATCACACCGCTTTTAAGTATTGTAAGGATGTTCTTCGTGGCCCACGTCTCAGATGACTCCGCCCACACGTTTTGATATGCGACATAAATGGACATATATCAACGGTTTTTTAGGTTATATGCTATATTTTTATTATTTCTAATTTTGTAACTATTAATCCATGGTGGAATTCCATTTTAATGATTAAATAAAAACAAATTTTTAACTTTATTCCACTTTTTATTTTTTGACTTGGCCGGTTTCAGCCTATAACGGTCTGAAGATGGCCGTTATAGGCTGAAACCGGTCCAGTAAAAAAATAAAAAAGTGGAATAAAGTTAAAAAATTGCTATATTTTTGTTTATAACAATACTGTGAAAAAGTGGTTACACTAATATACACAAAACATCATGTCGACATGTGCTATGAATGAATGTATAAATACCCTCGCTCTAGTCTTAGCCACGCCTAGGTCTAGCCGAGTCCGGAAAAACTCATCAAAACTGACTACGGCAGCGCTCTCTTTTGTATATTATTGCTCTGAGCAAGCAATACTACGAATAATTTATCTGCAAATATTCTATGGATAGTTAGGAAAATGTCTGAGGTTTCCAGTGAATACAATGTTTTAACTGTAATCCTTTAAATTCTATGAAAAACAAACTAACATGTCAATAAAAAGTGCAGTTTGAAAACCAGGAAAGGCATTTCTGAACGTTTTGCCTAAAATTCCAGTATGCATTTCATGAAGAATTTAAAAGATTACTGTTTAAGAAGTGTATTCACTGGAAACCTTAGACATTTTTCTACCTTCATAGAATCAACGGATAAATAGTTTGTAGTTTTGCTTGTAATAGAAAGCCAAAAAGTGTGAATTTTTGGATGCTGACCCTTAATGCAATCTTCAACCCTGCAGATCGAAGTTTGGAAAAACTCTAAGCTGCACTTGCAACAGTAACGCAAGAATCGAGGCCATCAGGTGTGACATCTTCCTCTACCGGGTCTTCCACCAAGCTTGGATTATAAGTTGGTTTATATTTTATAATCACGTGATAAAAATGTTATATTAAATTATCAAAAAGCGTATTATTTATTTTACAATCTAAAATTCATTTTTGTAAGGTCCATCAAACTAAGTAAGCAACATTAGAGCATTCAAACTAACAGCGCCTATAGAAATATCCGACTTTTTTGTCAGATATCGAACACGCAATCTCCCGAACCAAAGTTAAGACCTACGAGCAGCGGCGGCTCGTAAGTTCATAGTGTGATAGAGTGCTAAGATTGAAAAAACAAAATTGTTGTTGTTGTAAGAAGATTTTCAGGATTTTTCAATTTTAGTGGTACGGATTTCTGAAAAATCTTGAAACAAAAAAAAAATTGAAAAAAAAGTTGTGTTTGGCAACTACAACATCAATGATGACGTTTTTTTCAATTTTACCACTCTAACACACTAAAAGTCACGAGCCGCCACTGCCTACGAGTAGCATAAAGTGCCAGGTTAGTAGTGTTTTTTAACACAATGTTGATCTGAGGAATCGCCCAGCTCTTTCAATCAGTTTTCAAAGAAAGACAAATAATCCCAGATTACGAATAACAATACTTGAAAAACTCTTACTGCCATCGTAATAAGTGAAAGATGTTACTTGGGCAATGATGGCGGACTTAGCTAGCAGAAAATTTAAACCACGACGCCCGCATGGGAATCTGACGCTTTTGTCCACTCAGCTTCTAACAGATCAAGTGTTTTGTAAGGCGTTAATATTTTAGTGTTTTTTTTTACCGTTGCAATATTGTATTGTTAGGTATAAAAAACTAATAACCAAAACTAATAATTTCGCACGTGTGATGAATGCTCTTAGTATCACCCTGGTCAAAGACCACCATTCAGAATCGAAAAGTTGCTTGAAATGGCTATAGCCGTGTTTGACCGTTTATGACCAGATCTGAATAGTCAGGTACTTCCTAACCTTCCTCTTCCCTTTCAACTTTAACCAGCAACTTGCACAGTTTAGTAAACAAAATTCGACCAGCGCCACCCTGTGGCATCGGTACCATTAAAAAAGAGTACGTTGATTCCAAGATCATATTTTATGTTTCTTCCCTTAATTTGTTTTTAAATTACTTAATTAGGAACTTTAATTAAGCACTATCGTCCTCACTAATGGGTTGGAACTTTCTAAGTGGCGCCAAACACGCAGAGCTTTCTGCCTACCCTTAGTACGCCACTGACAATAAAATATATCTCTCTGATAGAATCCATCACGCAGAGTTATTGTAAAATATTCATTAAATACTCCACATATATTTAATCATTGAATAAAAAAAAAAAATAATGCACGCAAAAATATTCTATAGGCGTACAAACTGCGGGTGAGTAATAAAATAATAAGAAAATAATAATAACACATTTAATAAATAATCATATAACTTCGTAAGCAAATGTTCAACTCATTATTTTTGTAGGCTAGGACACGCTCGGCAGGGCATACAATGTTTTTTTTAAATTATTCTACAATGATTTAAATGACACGAGATCGTTTAAATACATCTTTAAGTCAGTAAATACTATGTGACGTGACCTATTAATGACAGTTAATATATCGTCGCTGGAAAGGCAAAAGGGCTTGAGCGACACTTCGGTCGAAAATGAGTTGAATGTACATTTTTGATTAGTTTTTTTTCTGCGTCGAAAACTCTAACTCTCGTTCGATTCGGAAAACTTTTGTGGCCTTTCAGCTTCAGCCATCTAAAATATATTTACCATTTGAGAGAAGGCATGACTAAAGCGACACAAGTTTGGGACTTTTTAAAACTTTTTGTCGCTTCAGGTAACTTAGTGAGAGTATTGAGATACCTGAGTTAATTTTATTTTGTCAATTGGCAACCAGGTACTGAAGACATATGAATTTTATTGTAAAACAAACAAAAAAACTTTAAATTGCTCTGGTGTAAACTTCCCAAAATGGCACTTCAGCCCTTTTGCCTTTCCGAGGACGATTTCATATAATATCCCTATCTCTATATTGTGCAGTAGGAAACGAAGTGCTCTTCGAACAATGGATTTATAAAATATTATTTTGCATTTAAATATTCCTTCGATAAATTATTATTTTGCATTTTGCAGTAGTCGTTAATAATTATAATAACAGTGAACTACTCAGTTTTTACTTAGTTTTGTGATATTTCACCTCAAGTGCGCTTCATACTAAATTAATTAAGCTGATAAGAGTAACTAACAAGGAGAAAATAATACATAACATGTATACAAATCAAAAATCTCTAGAATCACGATCGTTATCATAAATCATGAGAGAAAAGTTTCAGATATTGGTTGTCACAGTGCATGTGTACATCAACAGATTAAAAAAAATACTAGAAGCTAAGGGAATAAAAATCCAGATGAAACGTATGGATTCATATTAAAATATTTGTTAAATCAAAGAAACAGAAATAAGATTGAGGACAGTTAACATGTTGGTACTTAAAAACATTAATATCCGCTATATAGGTACCAAGGGCATATTATCAATACTTTTTTTTGCTTGATATTTTTTTAAAAACCTATAAGTAAGATACCAATTGTTTAAAGAGCCGTCAGTAACAAGTTTTATACAAGAGAAAGGTCTACACCTGATGCAGAAAGAATGTAAATAGACACATTCCATATAATAAATAGGTTTAAAAATAAATTTTATTCAATTAAATTTTTTCAATTTCATTAAATTCATTTTTCAATTCCATTAAATTCACGATAATTCCCGAGAAATTAGCAGAAATCTCCAGGCAGCATTGCCATTCAAAAATTATTTTCATGCGTTTCTTTGTGGTAAATTCTAGACTGGTAGTGTAAGACCACCATGCAGAATCGAAAAGTTTTTTGAAATGGCTCAAACTATTTTATTTAGTGACCAGATCTGAATGTCTAGGTCCTTCCCAACTTTCCTCTTCCCCATATTTTTCCTCTCCCCATTATCTGCATCACCACAATTTTGCAAGTTAGTCGGTTTGTTGTTTAATATTCTAAAAATATAAATTAAATGTGGTGTTTCGTGAATTAAAATACTAAAATAAGCGTGGTGTTTTGTGGCATAGTTCAACTGGCTCCAGACAGTTAGAAATCTTCACTATTCACGCAAAAAATGGTTTTGTTTAGAAAACCAAGAAAATCAGAAATAAATACTATTACTAAACTCAAACCCACGAAGGCAACAACTCACGATTGCACCCTATCAATCGTTCGTAGGGGAAATGTGAGATTATTTGTAGCCTTCACAAATAACATTTTCCATAATTGTTTTCATCGCGTGTTTTGAGTTTCACAAATACCGCGAAATCATTTGTCAAAAATAGAAAATTCCTACGCAGCGGAATGAATATTAGCATTCGAAATATTTCGCCAGTCAACCTGCTGTAATTGCAGGCCTATAAATTAAATTTTAGCTAATGCTTACATGGCGTGATTACTGCTAATTCTATTTTTGTACAAATATACGTCATGAAGTCATTCAGTACTTGAGGGAATGAATTTACGTCGGCCTATTTCATATTTTTGTCGTGGTTTAGCCTAATCTATATTTAACCAAAACTTCACGTCTTGAACTTCGTTTTAAGATATAATAATACCAAATTTTAACTTTATTCCACTATTTTTTATTAATACCCGACCGGTTTCACCTATGACGATCACAGAATCACAGATAACCACGATAATATAGACTCAATAAGCGTCTATTCCGGACATTAATGATCACTCAGTCTAAGTGTTATACTTAATTTTAATATTGCTTATTCCTTTTTTTCTACACTAGGTTCGACAGCACGGGCAACAACCTATAAACATATTTGTAAATGTAAATATGTTAGTTGTAAGTCACGAGTTATATGTATTAGTTATAAGTTAATATTGATAAGTCTTAGTTGTTAGTCTCAATTATTCCAAGTCACTAGTCATAAGTTTTAGTTATGAGTCTAAATTATAAGTCACTAATCATAAGTTTTAGCTGTAAGTACATAGTTATAAGTTATAATTTATAAGCCACTAGTTATTAGTCTTGATAAAGCTGTAGGGTATGTTAATGAACGTAATATGTTGTAAAGCACTAATTATTATTTTTATATGTACCATATATTTACTTAAAATTTTACAAGACTGTAGTTGCCCGTCATAAGATGAAACCGATCAGTGAAATAAAGTTAAAAAATTGGTATTATTAAATCATTAAAATGGAGTTCCACCACGAATTAACAGTTTCAACAAAATAACAAGTTTGTGTAGAAATAATCCATTCTAAGCTTTTAATAAAGTTTCTTTATTTTTAACAAATATACAGGCAATGAAAACCATTAGCATGTCCGTTTGTCTCATTGTTACCACTTTTGAACCAACTATTTGTTGGATAATAATCAAGAATCAGCATTTCACCAGATATCATACCCACAATAACGTCAATTTGCTTCACTAGAGTTTTGATCACTCAGTCCGAGTGCTATACATAGTTTATATATATATAGTTTAGTATTACTTACTCCATTTTTTTTACCTTAGGTCCGACAGCACGGGAAATAACCATTATATATATTTTTTAATGTAAATATGTTAGTTGTAAGTCACTATTTATAAGTATTGGGCACAAGTTAGTCATAAGTCTTAGTTTTAATATTATATTAATTATGCTGTATCCCTTGAGGTGATATTTCTGTCACGAAAACGGCGCTGTATAAATCAGCCAATTATTATTACTATTATCAGGCTACCAGGCTAGCAGAGCGAGCAGCAGGTTGTTTGTTACGCGTTACCTTCATCCTAGCATCCCGCGTGGGCGGCAGAAGATCCCTTCTAACTCCTCGTGGCCTCGGGCCCGCCTACGCCCTGATAGCGTCAAGCCACGCCGTAATACTAACATCTAACAGACTTCAAACTCACAAGATCGTACGACCGTAATGCCGGCTAATGCCATAACCATCTCACGCCCACGGATACTGATCTCCGTAATTATTAAGCCTTTGATTTTTTATAAAGTTTCTTTCGTATATTGTACAATGTCGAGAAACTTGTTAAATAAAGGAAACATATGCAGGCTAGAAATGGATATAATAATACGGAAAATTATTTGTAGCCGATTGTCCAATGCGTCGGGTTCGCACCCGGACATCGCAGGTATCGTACCAGATAATATACCTCAACAGGATACTGGTCTACGCATTTTACACCGAGCCGGGAGGTTGCGGATTCGATATCGACGCAGTGCAAAATATATTGAGACGAAACTTTAATTTAGAATCGTAATAATATGGGTGCTGCTTACAGAATATTATCGAGATATCGCAAACTATAGATTGTACCGTTTTAGAAAATTAACCTCATTAGCATAGTGGTTCACGTATTCGATTTTGATCCGAAAGACTGCGGGAACGATCGTGCTCAACGGAAGATCATATCGACATTTTCATTGGACATGGACATTTTTAAATTGTATGTTCCTCCCTGAGAAAAATGATTTTACTGGTTTGGTAAGGTATATTGGTTAAATAGTAAACGATAAAAATACATTTATTTTAATAAATTAGTAGACGCAATAGATTTTCTTGACTGTCAACAGAGAATTGCTCGGTCGTTTCGTATCCATTCGAATAATTCGAAATATAATAAGAATATTAAAATGTTTACTTCAATACATCCCAATCTCTAGTACCTGCCGCTTTTTGCAAATAAAATTACATATAAAAATAAACCTTAAAAAAACGAGTATACAACCTTGACACGAGCCAAGATTCTACCCCCTTTCAACATCTCCCCATCTCACCCAGCGGGACAGCCACGTGTGCGAGTGGGAGCCAGCTATTGTATGAAGCTCGGAAAATCTCGGGAAAACAGCTAAGAACTTTCCCCTCCAAAAATGCGTCAGCGTAAACAAGCTTTTCAGAAAAGCACTTATACTTTTAGAAAAAAATAAAACATACTAAAAATCAACAGGCCAAAATCTGATAAAAATAATATAAAGCCAATTGTTCTTTCCGTTTCGTACGTGTCAAACTAGACATGCCACTTCAGACTCGATCAACATCTTAACCTCAACCTTGATAAGAGCACAGATTAGAAATAATAAACATTTGAAAAATATATAGCAACCCATACCACACACATTACATGGAAGTGTTTTTTTGGCTTAATTCCATTATCATAAATTAAAAAAATTGCTCCATCCATATAATTTTTTTATTGTCACACGACGAATTGTGGAAATGTTATAAAAAAAATACTTGTAGACATTGAAATGTTTTCAGCTTTTGGGGTTAAATAATTCAGTAGTAAAAGTGTTTGATTTCCTTTTCTAAGATGTAAGTAAAAACTTGAATTTTCTCGGATGATTAATTTTTTCTTCTTTTCTTTTTTTTACTATTGAATACCCCCCGAGAGTATCAACTGCTCCCAACCGTCTGGTGCCAATGTGACTATGGCATCCCTAATTGGGGTATATTGTGAGATTGAAGGTGGTGGGGAGGGAAAGGAGATGGGGAAGAAGAAGTTTGGAAAGTACCTGGATATTCAAATTTGGTTACCAAACACGGCTAAAACGATTTCAAGCAACGTTTCGATTCTGAATGATGGTCTTTCACCAGAACAATACTCAATAGTATCTACCACTTTTTTCTTTCTTTAAAAATATTATTTTAATTAGGATTTAAGAGAAACTTACTCGTAGTGCCCAAAAATTGAAAATGATTATTATTATTTTGGTTTATTTCATATTTTTTTGTTTAAAAGCATAACTATTATGTTGGTTTAAAATATTATTTGTTCGATTTTTGTTCAATGTGCAATTCTATATTTACGTAAATTAGAAATACCCCACATCTTTACGCAACTTACCTTATGTGTGGGGTATGTTGAGTAGCTCTTTCTTTCTTGACATAAATACATTTAGATTATTTGGCGAATTACAAATAATTAATTTATCTAATCAAGTTGATTCTAGAATTACAAGGCTTCATTTTGGTATGTGTAATATAATTATTCTGCGACAAACCAATACGAGGTCATGTCACTTTCGGTAAAAAAAACTCAACTAGCCCATTTCTACCCTACTTACAGTCACTAGGAGTAAATCTATAATAGTTTAAAATTTTTAATGTATATATTATTCATGTATTAACTATTATACTGTAGGTTTCATGAAAAGTATGATAAATAATACATTAAATAAAAATTCCCATAATATATTTTTAAAGTAGCATATGTTTTAAATGTAAAAAAATGAGATTAATAAAATTTAAACAATACTTTTTTAAAGTGTAAATAAACCGTACATCTTTCTTATATTTAGCATGCATCGTTAATAAAAAAGAGGGAGAGGTATCAACGGACCTATTAGCAATACTTATACCTATAATGACGATAACCATACTTTTTTTCCTGTGATACTAATATTCCGGCTGTTGGATGTCATACTGATAATTTGTTGGGTTATTCACGTTTCTAATTCAAATCTCTACCCACCGAATTATTTTCGCCGTATCACCGTTCATACAAAACGGCGACAATTCGAAACAATTGACAATCGAACACAGGAGTAGTCTGTGAAAAAATGT
Organism: Drusus annulatus; assembly: GCA_022651775.1. Lineage (NCBI taxonomy): Eukaryota > Metazoa > Arthropoda > Insecta > Trichoptera > Limnephilidae > Drusus > Drusus annulatus. The sequence goes on along the minus strand of JAGWCC010000898.1, from coordinate 101,237 downwards.
TGTTACCAATGATGTTACAAATATTGTGACGTCATTGGTACCAATGATGTTACAAATATTGTGACGTCATTGGTTGTTGCTCGTTCATTTCGCTAATTAGTCGGTTTGTTGTTTGATATTCTAAAAATATAAAATAAATGTGGTGTTTCGTGAATTAGAAGACTAAAATAAGTGTGGTGTTTTTATGGATCATTTCGATAGTACAATTGTGTAAGAAGACTCGAGAGTTTCAACTTCATCGGTGAGTGAATGGTTTCCCTTTTTCCTTCCATAATTCTTTCCGCAGCTATAATATATTTATATAATAAGACACTTCCATCAAGTATTATAGTTTATCGTTTACAAATCACTATTTTCCAAATTCATCCGTGTTTCATCGCGGTCTCAAATGCGGCTAATACATAAATTACTTAATGATATACATATTGGGCACGGAAAAACATAATTCATCTAATTTAAATTTAAACACACTAAATACTATAATGTTTTTTTAGTGAAACCTCAACGTATGGATAAAACGTACTCGCATATTTGTCGATTCACGTAGATAATTCAACCATTATCATCCGTGCGTTTAATAAGAAATATCTGTGTTAATAACCAAAGGTACTTTTGTAATCCCCTGTGTGGTCAGCAATTTGTCTCGCTGCTCGCATTCCGAGGAACGTGTACCAGACCTCAGAATAACTCTGTCTGAAACGTGAATAAAAGCACGCAATTGGGCTATTTATATTGCCACGTGCGGAATGGGAGACGTCAACACCGCAAATATATCAAAAGAAAAACAACGTGCGTATCAGCTATTCACGGTGGAAACAGTCCCGGTCATTAGAGGTCGCGGGGTGACCGCGCTTTTCGGGCAGCCGAAGCCCAACGGTCTCCGTGGTCGAGTGGTGAGACGCTCGACTGCGAATCCAGAGGTTGCGGGTTCAAATCCCGGCGGGCGCCAATAATTATTTAATTAATGTGAAAAAAAAAATTAATTAAAAAATGTATCTAAAAAATAATAATAATAATATAATATATAAAATATTCGCGTTAATCCGTGTATAGAGCTAACACGAATCTTATACAAGCAATCGCGTCCTTGTACGAGGGAAGCGTTGCATGTGTTAGAGTGAACGGTGATTTTACGAAGTGGTTTAACACCACGAAAGGTGTAAAGCAAGGCTGTGTAATGTCACCGTGGTTGTTCAAGTTGTGCATGGATAATTGTATGCAAGGATTGTAAGGTGTGGGCTTGGGCGCGAAAATGAACAATCTGAAAGTATGTTGGCTATTGTATGCGGTGCTGATTGCGTGACAGTATGGAAGATCTGCAGTTTCTCGTGTCTAGGATGAACACGGTGTGTATGCGGAATGAGTTTATGATGAATGTAAGTAAGTCTAAAGTTATGATGTTTGAAAGAGAGAGTACGAGAACAGCGTGCAATATAGTTGTGAATGATGAATACGTGGAGCAAGTGGATGAGTTTGGGTATTTAGGAAGTATGTCTACGAGAGAAAGAAAGGCTGATAAGGGTATTGAAAGAAGGGTGAGTGCAGGAAACTCCATTAATGGAGGACTGAACGCTGTTGGCGCAAATAAGAAATTGTCCAAAGAAGCGAAGCTAGCAGTCCACAATGGAGTGCATATACCAACCCTGATGTATGGCAGTGAGGCATGGAACTGGCAGAGGAAGGATGAAAGTAGACTGTGTGGAAATGAGATCCCTGAGACGTATGTGCGGTAAAACCACGTATGACCGTGTTAAAAATGTGAATATCCGGAAAGAATGCAAGGCTAAAAAATGTACGCGTAATGAATATGATCAAGAAAGGGACGCTTAGATGGTTTGGGCATGTAAAGCGAATGAACGAAAAAGTGTGAAAAGAATATATGATGCGAAAGTGAATGGAAGAAGAAGTCGAAGACGCCCAAGAAAGACGTGGCACGATCAAGTAAATCAAATACTTGAATCGGGTCATGTGAAGAATCAGAATAACAGAAAAGTATGTATGAAACAATGTATGAATGTGAATGAAGCTAGAAGTGTGTGGCAAGACAGAGTTATATGGCGGTCTGTCCTCTCTGCCTACGCCGGCGGAGAAGCGGTGTGATGGTTAGTTAGTTAATGTATACTATATTTGCGACACGTTCCAGAGTGGTAGATACTCTAAGTATCATCGTGGTGAAAGACCACCATTCAGAATCGAAACGTAACTTGAAATTACTTTAGCTGTGTTTGGTGACCAGATCTAAACAGCCAGGAAAGTAAGCTAACCTCACTCTTCCCCATATCCTTCCATTTCGCACTACCTTCAGTCTCACAACATATTCCAATTGGGGATGCCAAAGTCTCACTGGCTCTAGACGGTTGGGAGCAGTCGGGATTTTTGTGCGATAATCACTATAATTTTTTTTTTTAAAACACTTTGGGAGAAAGCAATAATTTTATTACCTAAGTTAACAAAACTATGAAATGCAAAACTAACTCCAGTTTTAATAAAAATGCAAGAGTGAGGTAAATAGATATTCACTTTAGTATAATCTTAACTACAAAGTAGAAAACCTGACTATATAAGGCAGTAAGAGCTCTCTAACAGTGAGCTCTGGCATCATGGACTTCGCACAGATTTTTCTATCTGTATTTATTTTTATTTTTTTATAGTGAATACCGCACAAGAGTTTCAACTGCTCTTAACCGTTTAGAACCAGTGAGACGATGGCATCCCCAATTGGGGTATGTTGTGAGGTCAAAGGTAGTGGGAAAGGGAAGGAGATGGGGAAGAGAAGGATTGGGAAGTACCTGGCTACCTGGCTATTCAGATCTGGTCACCAAACACGGCTAAAAGCCATTTCAAGCAATGTTTCGATTCTGAATAGTAGTCTTTCACCAGGTCGATACTTGGATCTACCGCTCTAGAACGTGCCGCAAATATACTTTTTTTTTAAATTATTTTATATGAATTAAATGTGTTATAATACATACGTATTCATTAAATAAAATTTATTGGCGCACGCCGTGTTTACATATTCTAGAACAACAATTTTTTATATATTTTATTTACTACGTCCTTTTCTGTTTCATAATATTTTTTTGAAAATTATTAATATTATTTCAGTGATTAATATTTAAAAAATCTTTTAAGTTAATTCCTATAAAAAACCTTTTTTAAAACTTTTATGCCTTCCGAAGACACTGTGAAACTAAGAAATTGATAAATCATTAAAAAAATAATCTAATAATTTATATACGCGCTTATAAAACCTACTAGAACCGAATCATGATTGCATATAGCTTGGTCACCCTCGGTTCAGGCTTCGTTTCAGAGAAAATGATTATGTGTATTTTCTTTAATGTGTGGGGGCATTCGGGCGATCAGGTAGGTACTCCTATTAAAGCTATCATTAAAAACAAATAAAGCTCCATTGACGTACGAAAATACTTCATAATGTTAAGGCCAACCCGTGTAACTTAATAGTTATTATGCTATTTCACCAACGACAAACACATATTATAATAATTTTATATAGATATACGAGGAGAGTAACTTGTTTACTTGCAATGTAACGAACTTGCACTGCAACGAGGCAGTTTATAATATCTTTAATTAAATTCAGTTCAAGTTTACTAAAGAGTATTTTGTTTAATTAATTTATTTTATTCATGTTTTTTTTTCAAATGACTAAAATTTGTACTCGCTAAGCTTCTGCAAGTAGCTTGTCATCGGGGGTTTTTTTTAAACAATAGTATATTTGCATGTTGTAACCTATGTACACGAAGAGACTCCAATACAACAACAGCAATAAAATATCAGGAGATATCAAATAAAGACTTCTTCAAAATAAAGTTACTTTTTTCTATTTCATTGATTTAACAAATATGTTAATATGAATTCATACGTTTCATCTAGATTTTTATACCCTTAGCTTCTGGTAAATTGATTTTTAATTTGTTGAATATACACATGCACTGTTATACCCATAGCTGAACCTTTTTCTCTCATGATTTATGATAACGATCATGATTTTAGATAGTTTTAATTTGTATACATATTAAATATTTTTTTCTCCTTGTTAGTTAGTCTTATTAGCATAATTAATTTAGTATGAAGCACACTTGAGGTGAAATATCACAAAACTGCGCTATATAAGCTCATTGTTATTATTATTAAAGAGAGAGAGACTATCATATTAGTTAAAAATACAACATAGTAAAAAGCGAATAACATTCTAATAAATAAGGTCACTTCCAAAGAGAATATTAAGTATTATTGTATTCAAGGGTTCGTTGGCCGTATTTATTTTGAAACATGGGTAGTGTTATTCCATTATTTTGGGTGAATCGTATGCTGTGTACATGATCCACTACTAAAAGAGCACTAGTAATGTCCCGCCTATGGTCAAAAATTCTTTTGCTTACCAGTAAATTTTCCACGGTGTTTCGAATCAACTGTACATGTTTTAGGTTGGCCTTACACGAGTGTCTTTAAGAAGTTATATCATATTTTAAAGTCTATTCTGTTAGAGACAAATATATTCGTTTTAAAGTTTTCAAATACACATAGCGTTTAATTTTATAAAGTCGTCTTAGAGCGGTTTGAAGGAGCTTACATATATTGGAAAATGTACGTCTTATTTCATCCAACAATCCACCGTAACACCTAGATACACATATTCAACTAAACAACTAGTCAACTCAACTAAACAACTAGGTTAACTAGTTAGAGACTTGTACTTGGGTAGGGATACTTGTGCAGGCTGTGGAATGATTTGCCAGCCTCTGTGTTTCCTCCCTCCTTCAACATGGGTATCTTTAAGACCCAGATAAACTCCTTCCTTTCCTTAAAAAAACCCTACACACAGCATCCCCAAATATGACAGGCTCCGACGTAAATTATTTCCCTCGAGGCCTCTTGTGTGGAATTGATGTAAAAAAAAATATATAATCGTATAATATATCTAGAATTGTTGTGTATGAAATGAAAATAATGGGACATAAATGTAAATGCTTTGCTATACCTTGCATTTGAGGATCTTATATGCATCCATTGAGTTGTTTTTTTTGCATTTATTATTAGACCAGAATCATATAACTAATTTTGTAGAGAAATAAAATCTTGCTGCACAATATCATTGCAGCTGGCAATTTTTTATGGGAAATGCTAAGTGCTGTTTCATCAACGTGTGCATAATATTCAACAAAGGAACATATTAGGTTCACAAGAGATACAAAGATAGTTTGATAAGATTTAAAGCAACTAACTAATGGAATGTAAATCTTATATATTATCTAAACAGTAAATTCCTGACAAGACCATGACAATTAACTCTTTGATCAACAACGTTATCAGCTATCGGGTTGAAGGTGTAATGATCGCCGATGCGACCGACAGAATGCTCCTTGGGTAAGGCGCGCTTTTGTTCGGGGATGTTGAATAAAATATAATCATTTATGGTTTTAAAGTTTATTTTGTAGAACTCCATATTAATTTTTAGGTTTTTTAATTTTATTTAAACAATAATTATTATTATTTTAATTTTAAAAACAGTTTTTAGTTAAAAGCTCTGCGATGTAATTATTTTTACGCGTGACAGCTGTTTCGCCTTCTGAGGGCCAGTTTGATAATGGCCTCAGAAGGCGAAACAGCTGTCACGCGTAAAAATAATTACATCGCAGAGCTTTTTAACTAAAAACTGTTTTTTAAAAATTAAAATAATAATAATTATTGTTTAAATAAAATTAAAAACCTAAAAAAAAAAAATATATATATATAATCACTTTCTCTTGAATACTTTTTATTGGAAGAATTTATATAATATTATAGTTAAGCCTTTAACTAAACATGGTTTTCTGCTGAAATGGAATGAATAGTAGAATAATAGTGAAATAATAGTGGGTGTTTTTACAGAATAGCTCTGGTTTTATACCGCATAAGGGTGTGGTCAAACTAAAAGCATCATAGTCCAAACATGTGGTCTATAGAATAATACGTGTCAAAAGGAATTTTAGAAAGCGATGTTAGGATATAATTCATTAGACAGAAATACATTAAGGGATGCAATTAGGGTGCAATAGGAGATTGGTAAGAATGTTTAGTGACATGGGTAAGATGCACATGTGCTAAACTGGTTGACCCATTACAAAGGAAATAAAACGCAGTCCAAGCATTAAGTTCGCAAAGAATATTATGTTTTATTTGTTTATTTATTCCATGTGAATAGCTAAAAAGGTTCCTATTTTAAGGCACTTTACTAAAAGTTTAGAGTAATTTTCTAGTCCCGAACAGCGCCAAAACTGTCGCCACAAAAATAACAAAGACATGATATTATTAAAACATCGAGAGAACTAATCATTCGAGATATGCGAAATATCGCGTTCTCGGTTCATCTTCTCAGTCTACCCTGACGGACCTCGTCTTCTTGTCTATAGACCTGGTTCGAGGGAAGGAACGGGAAGTCATTATCACTATGAAGTGCAGGAAGCTCCAATACTTTAGGTCGATAAATACAAGGAAACTCGAATATGTTGGGCGTGTAACGGGGGACGATAAATATAAAACACTACAACTGTTCATTCCAGATAAAATTGAAAGAAAAAGATTTGCCGGTAAACGAAGAACGTTTCGACTTAAGGGTCAGCACCCGAAAATACACACTTATTGACTGTAATACTACAAATGATTTCTCTGTTAATTCCTCAGAGAAATAATGTATGGAGAGAGAGCTAATTATTTTTAACCAACCGATACAAACTTGCGATAAATCACTTTCTCCGGGTTTTTACGTCGTACACCATGAGAGAGAAAGAGACAACAAATATAATACTCCGCTTCTACGTACTGTCACAATGATCTTGGGCTCCTGGGTCACCGCGGGACTTCGCCCAATTTTCTTTATTATGCCACTAAACTTGACACAACTAAACGGTTTTTAAGGTTAGATGCTATATTTTTGTTGATATCAATACTGTGAAAAAGTGGTTTTACTAATAACTATCAACAGTATGTCGATATGTGATATGAATGAATGTATAAATACCCTAGCCTTAGTCTTAGCCACGCCCAGGTCCGCCGAGTCAGGTAAAAATCATCAAAAACTGACTACACTGCCTTGGATTGATACCGCTCTATATACTCTAAGGTTAATTCTATACAGGTAGTTAGGGAAATGTCTCAGGTTTTTAGTGAATACAATTTTTTTACCGTTATCTTTTAAATTCTATATGAAATTTATACTGGAACTGAAAAAAACGGTAAAACTGCACTTTTTACTAATATTTTATTATGTTTTTCGTTGAGTTTTAAAGATAACAGCTTAATTTTTTTATTCACTTGCAACCTTAGACATTTTCCTAACTGCCCATGTAGATTTTATAGATAAATCATGTGCAGTATTGCTTGTATTAGAATGCTATAAAGTGACGTTCAACGTCATTTTGGGTGCTGAGCGTTAAAAACACCCAACGACGATACAAAGCAAGAATCTGATAAAATTGTTGACACGGTTGAGCCCGGCGATTTTGCGAAACCCTTGTCCCTGTGGATAATAATAATACTTTGCTAATTTATACAGCGCCATTTTCGTGAATTATCACCGGATAGTAACAGTTCTTGGAGTTAAAGTTAGAGACTGATTAAGTCAATGACGTTATAAACTTATAAACACGTTGTAGAGCTTTCAAAGTGGCAAGAAAAATATATGGTAATTGCCATACTTTCGATTTAGCGAATTTAGTCATAAAATGTCGCACGTCACTTGAGATCGTATACTGCATCTAAATAAATTGCATAAATAAGAGCCAGAATACCCTCGTTTGTGATGAGAAAGTGTTTTGTCACTACACTGTCACTACACTGTCACTACACTGTCACTACACTGTCACTACACTGTCACTACACTGTCACTACACTGTCACTACACTGTCACTACACTGTCACTACACTGTCACTACACTGTCACTACACTGTCACTACACTGTCACTACACTGTCACTACACTGTCACTACACTGTCACTACACTGTCACTACACTGTCACTACACTGTCACTGTCACTACACTGTCACTACACTGTCACTACACTGTCACTACACTGTCACTACACTGTCACTACACTGTCACTACACTGTCACTACACTGTCACTACACTGTCACTACACTGTCACTACACTGTCACTACACTGTCACTACACTGTCACTACACTGTCACTACACTGCAAACACTAGTAAAAGCCAATTTATTTGTATGGTATAAGGTATTTGGTGAATAAAAAAAAGAAAATTAGAACATAGAAATCGATAGCAAACTTTATTTATGTTAGGGCGGTAGAGTTGAATTAAAGATTTTTTGGCGATTTACAGCTAAAATCAAATGAATAAAAAGTGAAATCATACATTGCGCAATATTTTCGCAAAAAAACCCGACAATTATTAGTCAAACTTAAATTTGAAAAAATACATCTAAGCTTAACATAATATCTTAAAACCTACCACCAGTGGCTTACAACTCACTTAAAATAATTATAAATTTTATGGCTCAATAAAAAAAAACACCTCACGAATGCTTTAAAATTAATGATTAAAATTAACTACTTAACTAACCACACGCCGTTTCTCCGCAGGGGTAAACAGAGAGGATGGACCGCCATAAAGAAAAAAATAAGAGAAATCTAAAAATAAAAATGTAACTAACTAACCATCACGCCGTTTCTCCGTAGGGGTAGGCAGAGAGAACGGACCGCCATACAACTCTGTCTTGGCACACACTCCTTGCTTCATTCACATTCTTACACCGTCTCATACATACTCTTCTGTTATTCTGACTCTTCAAATGGCCCGATTCAAGTATTTGGTTAAACTGATTGTCGTTTTTCGGGCGCCCCTGACTTCTTCTTCCATTCACTTTCGCATCATATATTCTTTTCACACTCCTTTCTTCGTTCATTCGCTTTACATGCCCAAACCATCTAAGCGTCCTTTTCTTGATCCTATTCATTACGCTTAATTTTTTTAACCTTACGTTCTTTCCGGATATCCACATTTTTATCACAGTCATATGTGGTTTTAGCACATACGCCTCAGGGATCTTATTTTCACAGCATTCAGTCTACTTTCATTCTTTCTCTGCCAGTTCCATGCCTCACTGCCATACATCAGGGTTGGTATAAGCACTCCATTGTGGACTGCTAGCTTCACTTCTTTGCACAATTTCTTATTTGCGCCAACAGCGTTCAGTCCTCCATTAATGGAGTTTCCTGCATTCACCCTTCTTTCAATACCCTTATCAGCCTTTCCGTCTCTCGTAAACGTACTTCTTAAATACACAAATTCATCCACTTGCTCCAAGTATTCATCATTCACAACTATATTGCACGCTGTTCTCGTACTCTCTCTTTCAAACACCATAACTTTAGACTTACTTACATTCATCATCAACTCATTCTGCATACATACTTGGTTCATCCTAGACACTCGAAACTGTAGATCTTCCATACTGTCAGCAATCAGCACCGCATCGTCCGCATCCTATCGGCACATACTTTCAGATTGTTCATTTTCGCGCCAAAGCCCACACCTTTCAATCCTTGCATACAATTATCCTTGCACAACTTTAACAACCACGGTGACATTACACAGCCTTGCTTTACACCCTTTGTGGTGTTAAACTTTCATTCTTCCTCTGCTAGTTCCATGCCTCACTGGCATACATCAGAATTGGTATAAAATGATACATTATATTTGTTTTTGAATACCTAAATTTTTAAATATTTATTGAATTAAATAAAGTCGTCTTACTATACCTGCACCCTCCACACATCCATAACTCAGAGATAAAAATCAAGGTGGCTAATTCAAAAGTTAACCCGGACGTGAGAATAATAAATTTGTTTTCTTCGAATTAAAATTCGAAATGCATACATAATGAGAGGGAATTTTACGCCATTTTAATATGTTTTTATAATGAAAATACGCGATCGATTTGAATTATGTAACGTATTATGGTCGGTGGTCTCATAAAAGTTAAAGGAATTTATCCGTTTTGGGTAAATTTGATCGTAAAATTTATCACTCGTGAAATTTACACATCATAATGCTAGAATAATCATATTTCAGGTGAGAATATTAACGGTGTAATCAAGAATGCGCCATCGAACGTAGCGTAAAAGATCTAATTTACTATAATAAATTCTTACAAAAATAACAACATTATTACTATTAATTTAGCATTTTAAAAAATATTTACGAATGTATTTTTTATCAGCGAAGCCGGATGTTTTTTAGTATATTAACGGTTATTAGTAGATATTATGTATGTCTACGAGATTGTGAAGACGTCAAGGATGAAGGGTCAAGGATTAATAAAAAAAGCTTAGAATACTTGAAATTACCTAAATTAAAAACAATTTATATTAGAGAAGTTACAACAAGAGGCAAATTAGGGTCATGTTTGACAAAAAAAGTCAAGTTTTTCAAAATAGAATAAGACGGTGTCCTCTTTTTTTTTTTAAATAACCAAACAACCTTAAACAACGATACGGGAAAATAAATTGAAACTTTTAAGGGTCAGCACCCAAAAATACACACATTTTGGCTTTCTAATACAAGTAGTACTAAAAATGATTTATCTGCTAAATCTACACAGGCAGTTAGGAAAACGTCTAGGTTTTCAGTGAATACAATCCTTGGACAGTAATCTTTTTATTTTTTTTATTGAAAAAAAAAACACTGGTATTTTAGGTAAAACGTTCAAAAGTACCTTCATTGATTTTAAAACTGATATTTTAGTATGTTTTTCATATAATTTAAAAATAGTTTGAAATTTTTATTCACTGAAAACCTTTAACATTTTCCTAACAAACCATAGAAAATTTACATGTTAATCATTTGTAGTATTGCTCGAGTTTTATTTAAAACCCGTGTAGATTACACTTCTTAAGATTAGCGTTTTAAGCCTTTGAGGAACGCACGCCACTGGTACATAGAAAACCTACGAATAATTTTTAAATATCATAAAATAATACATCAAACTTTATTATACATAATGTAAAAAAAATATTAAGTACAGAGCAAAATGAAAGCGCACAGTGAACCAGAAAAGAAGTCTGAGTACCACCCGCTTCTCCTGAAACCACTTCCTATTCCATACACTACAAATATTTACACTGCACTTCGAATTCCAAATGATTACATGGGTTTCTTCGTGTGCCGGCCCTACGGGCGCATGTGCCCTTCAAGAGCACACCACTACACACAGTATATACTACATATTAGTACTGGGCGTTGAAGATAATTCGAAACAACGCCACCGCCGTTATCGTTGGCAATTGTCAACTGTTAAATATAACCGTTGGAAATAACGCCGACGTTGACGCGAAGATATTGATTTTAATAATAATATCCTCTAGGAAAAGTTAAAACAGTTGGATCGTTAGTGCTGTTGGGGGTGTTAATTTATTATAGCTGTATATTACTAGTCATTGGTAGATTCACTTAACGATAGGCGCTACGTATCGGCCGTTACAGATTCAAAATTCACAAAGACGTCTAGTAGGTAGGTATACAACTAACATATCATTCCAAATTACTCATAATATCGTTCGCAAAGAATACACTTATACACTTTTTTGTTTATTTTGCGCTAAAGCTAAAACAATACAAGGTACATACCAATGACGTTACAAATATATAGACACGTTATAGCCTTAGAATATTAACACAAAATGTGGAAAGTAACAAACACACTTACATTATCAGTAAATCATGGAACTACTCGAGGAGACACATTATCAAAGCTTAGAGGCTAGGCGCAATGCTGGGTCCATACCTCTTGGCATGCTACTGCTTATTCGTACCAGAAAAATACTGTCGCAGCAGAAATCATGCAATGTTCAGAATACCCTATGGTCGGACAGATGTTTTGGCTCAGCATAGCAAGACAAGAGGTATCATTCTGTTAAATACATCATCTATATATTTTCAGATAATTTACAAAAGTTCAAAAAACTTATTAATTTAAAAATTTTTATGATTTGAAATTGCTTACTTGTTGTTCCATTGTACTGTTATTGGGTTTATATCTGTTGTACAATAATAAAAAAAAGAAAAAAATCATCATTAAAATATCTGTCATGTTTCATCATGTATGAAAAAGATAGACGTTCATAGAATATGTGTGTATGAACGAAACAGATGTAGGATCGGAATGCTCTGGTGAGAATTAGATAGCACATCGCTTACTCGCTTACGCGAAGACGTCATTATGTTGGTCAACAATGGAGATAATTGTGTTGTCTAAAATAATAAGTAATTTGCTGTAATTTGCGCGTACTTAGAAATTGAATGTTCTTCCTTTGCTTTTAGTAGTCTTTGAAGTTGCATTTGGGCATTTTGGCACTTATTTTTGTAATTTGATTAAATATAGTTAACGAGCTCAATCAGTTACAGTGACAGTTTAGTACTGAATCGGCTTAAACACCAAGCACACCAACTAGCGTGGTTTTTGCTTGCCACTTTGAGAGCGCTACAACGTGTCTATAATCTGTAACATCATTGGTTGAAACTGCGTTCCGTTGAATAATATTCGTATGTCGCTATTGATATCCAACTGTGGGCCAGTAGCGTTGAACGTTCACGCCATCTAGCTGTTATTTTCAACGGCTAGTTATATTTTGATACAGTACTACTCCATATACTCGTGCACAACTTGGCCAGATTAATAAAACATTCACCCGCCGTCTGATTTGTTCAAGTGCATTATTTATACCAACACAAAGTAGAAGGGAGACCAAACTTTTTGATCGAGAGTGAAGGTAAATAAAAGATCCCCTAAAACCGCGTGTAATCAGTGCCCATGTTTAATATTTGTTATAACTTCTAACGGCCGCTTTCATCACCATCGGAACTACAATCCTTGGAGGGTCCTGGCCGCAGCTAGGAATCTTCTCCATTTCTACCGGTATCGATAGGATTTGTTAATGTATTGAGTAAGCCTCCGTGGTCGAGTAGTAACACGCTACGAATCCAGAGGTCGTGGGTTCAAACCCAGCGTGCAAAATTGTATTTAATTAATATGTGTTCAACACATTTTTCAATTATTTTTTTTATATAAATACCGCACAAGAGTCTCAACTGCTCCCAACCGTTTAGAGCCAGTGAGACTATGGCATCCCCAAATAGGGTATGTTGTGAGGCTGAAGGTAGTGGGGAGGGAAAGGAGATTGGGAAGAGGCAAGTTGGGAAGTACCTGGCTATTCAGATCTGGTCACCAAACACGACTAAAGCTGTTTCAAGCAACGTTTCGATTCTGAATGGTGGTCTTTCACCAGGGCGATACTTAGAGTATCTACCACTCTGAAACGTGCTGCAAATATACTTTTTATTATTTTTATATGAATTAAATGTGTTATGACACATATTAATTAAATAAAAGTTATTGGCGCACGCCGGGTTTGAACCCGCGACCTTTGGATTCGTAGTCGAGCGTCTTACCACTTTAATTTACATAAAATAATATATAGTATATTTGCGGCACGTTTCAGAGTGGTAGATACTCTTAGCATTGTCCTGATGAAAGACCATCATTCAGAATCGAAACGTTACTTGTAATGGCTTTAGCCGTGTTTGTTGACCATATCTAAATAGCCAGGTACTTCCCAACCTTCCTCTTCTCCGTCTCATTTTTTTCCTACTACCTTCAACCTCACAACATACCCCGATTTGATATGCCATAGTCTCACTGGCTCCAGACTATCGGGAACAGTTGGAACTCTTGTGCGGTATTAACTATTATTTAAAAAATGTACTCACCTTTGAAGCAGTTGAAACGGCGACCAACTCAAAATCAGGAAAATCTTCTAGAATATATTTATCATGAATTATTTTACCTGTAACAAAAGAAAAAAAAACATTGTTAAAATCGAGAAATCATTAATAAAATAGTACCTAAATTAAATTTATTTATAAAACCGTCAGGTGAAAGGCATCCAAAAATAACCGAAACGTGCCGAAAAGGGGGAAAAAACCCTTGGGGTTTTTTGGCAGGCAAGCCCGAGGGGAAAATAAGGGGAAATTTCCAACAATCGTGGAGGAAAAAATGAAGCCTTTTACACTACAGATGAAAAATACGAGCAATCTCTTGCGTTATCATCAGGATAAACATTTTCTTTTTTAGTGGAGATTTTTTTAGTTTTTTTTTTATTAACTCCGCACAGAACTAAACATTAACTTTCTTTAGGGCTTAGGTCATCTTTGAGAATGCTGTGTGGAGGGTCTTTTTGAGAAAGGGAAAGAGTTAACCTGGGTCTTGAAGAGGCCCATATTGTAGGAGGGAGGAAACACAGAGGCCGGCAAATCATTTCACAGCCGAGCTGTTGAACACAGGAACGAGTCGTAGAAGAAAAAAGCCACTCGTTCTCATGTATTTAATGCCAACCGTCTACAAATGATGGGCGTGCGTTAGGGGGATTTTCCAGCCATATACCAGTGCTGAAGAAACCAATGATGCAAGTTCGTCGGAGCATATTTCATTGAAATACCGGTAGAACAAGGATAGAATTCCCACCAGACGTCTGTGCTTCGAAGATTGCAATCCGTTTGTTAAGATAGGAAAATCTAACAGACAGCTTTTCTGCACAGAGTCAAGGATTTTTTTCAGGTATCAAGGGGCTCCAGACCAGAAGTGGCTGCCAAATTTAACAGTGTGGCGCATTTTCAATTTGTAAAAGGTCAACAGTTGTGAACTATTTCTTTCTTTACTGGAGTAAAAAAAATAATATATAACCATTATAAAATCTGATGAAACAAGTTGTTTCGTTTAAAATTTGAGCTAATACAAGAAGTAAGTAATAATCTATTTCAATAATATCACACAGGTGATTCTTTATCTTAATAGTTAAAGTACCTTGGTAGACCCTTGCCTATCTCTATTTAACATCGGACAATGTTTTATCAACAAATAAAGGAGTGGAACATTTAGGTTTACCTGCGGCCTTGGAAATATCCAGAACATAATATCATAGAATTATGTAACACAATTATTTACACACCTATAAACTGCGAGTAAAAAACAACTGATTGAGTGGTGTGGATAAAACGATGTGTTATTTTGCCAATTATCGCCAACGTCAATACATAATGACAACAAACAAACTTGTTATTATTAACAAAAACAATTTCTAACGTTAGGCCGATAACGTAAATTATAGATTTTCACATATGAAAACGTCCAATGGCTAACTATCCAAGCTTCTAAAAGTGCAAAGAAAAATATATGCTATGGTTAATGTAGAAAAGGAAGGTTAGCTACCAGCATTACTTATTGTTTTGAAGTAAACTCGATTTTAAAGTTTAAAAATATTTTTATTATTTTTATTTTATTATTTTATTTTTTTATTATTTATTTATTTATATTTACATTGAAAGCAATCACTTTGTGGTTTGAAATATTTAATGAAATTAAAAAATAACTTTGTATAAGACCACGGATATTATTAAAATTTTTATTTATCATTATTCTTTAATCACCTTCTCAGTTGACGTTTTGTCTCTTTCAATTAATATTATTTGTCTCTTTCTGTCTGTTCTTTTGTTATAATTCAAATGTCGTCCCTTTATATAGTGAGCTATTTTGGGTGTTGGCTTTATTCTTTTCTGGTAGTCTAATTTCTTTGCATGCCCTTGTATTATATTTGTGAATATCAACATTGTAGATAATTTTGTCAGAAAAATGTTTTCGTAAGAAGTTGTTCATCATTTTATGTATAAACATCAATGTGTTTAATGTTAGCATCTGTTTTACTGTTAGCCAATTCAGTTCCTCTGACATTTTAGTTATTTTTGAGTATCTATTTCGCCTAAGTATAATTCTTGTTAATTGTTAGTTGTTACCTTAGAGTATACAAGAGGTAGCCCAAGCCAAGGCAGTGAAGTCAGTTTTGGACTTGTTTTTGATGATTTTAACATGTCTCGGTGCAAATGGGCGTGGCTAAGACTAAGGCTACGGTATTTATACATTCATTCATATCACATATCGACATAATGTTTTTGTGTATTCGTATAGCCACTTTTTAACAGTATTTTTATCAACAAAAATATAGCATCTAACCTAAAAAACCGTTTAGTTTTGTCAAGTTTAGTGGCAAAATAAAAAATGTAGGCGGAGTCCCGCCGTTAACCAGCGAAAATAACCAGCTTAAGATCATTACGACAGTATATAGAAGCGTTCCAAGAAATTTGTTGTCTCTTTCTCTCTCATGGTGTACGATGTAAAAACTCGGAAAAAGTGATTTATTACAATTTCGGATGGGTTGGGTAAAACAAATTAGCTATCCCTCCATATATTGTTACTTCAAGGTTGTTACCCATGAAAAATCACGTGATGTAACACTAATTGCCAAGAAAAAAAACATTAGTTCCATTTGAAATATGGAATAATGTCTGCTAAAGTAAATTCAAGGTAGGTACTTTATTAGGTAGGTAGGGAGATGAAAATAAAAATTTTTAAACTGATAATTTTTAGAACACATTCAGTTCCAATTTTGAAAAGCTCACACTAGGTGCGTGATCACAGAGGAAATTATTTACAGCCAATGTTAATATACAATAATACTTGCAGCAAAGATTTACTGCCAAATAATAATGTCTGCACGGGTTACGTTACACTTAACTAATAATATCTCCAATTCCAATCCAAGAAATCCAATTCACGCAAATGCCAGCACGAGTTATGTCCCATTTCATTCATGCTCGTTCCAAATACTTCCAAATCTTCCTAATTGCTGCACGGGTTGTCTTCGCGATAAAAAAATATCTCGTTATAAATAATAAATATATTAAAAATATATATTCGCAATAAGAGCGCGCGTGTGTGAGAATATCCAACAAACAAATAATAATAAGGTGGGTGCCTACTACCTACTGCCTACCTATGTAGTGTTCATCACGACGTTCATTCATAAAACCAGCTCCATTCATAACTCCTCGTGTAGACACCTGCGGCGCGCAGAGGTGGAGGGGGGACGTTATAAGACACAGATACATGCACAATGCAGGGCACTAATACTAAAGTACAATACGAGTGGCGAGCGTACAGGATGGGAGAAAATAAAAGGAACATTTTTCCGAAATGTATTTGTTAATTTAGGGGGTTGAACTGATTAATTTGGAATATATTTATACAAAAGTAATTAGAAATCTTTGGGTTTAAGTTTACACGTCGAACCAACACAAGCAAGATTTGACGGTTTCAGTGGTCGAGTGGTTAAGACGCTATACTACGACCTCAGAGGTCGCGGCTTTAAATCCCGGCGTGGGCAAATACATTTCATTCAATTAGTATGTGTTATTGAACATTTAATTAATGTAAAATAATATATAGTATATTTGTGGCACGTTCCAGACACACAAGATAGTGGTATCGCCATGGTGAAAGACCACAATTCAGAATCGAAACATCGCTTTAAATGGCTTTAGCCGTGTTTGGTGACCAGATCTGAATCGCCCGGTACTTTTCAAACCTCGTCTTACCCCTTCTCCCTACTGCCTTCAACCTCACAAAATATCCCATTTGGGATATTTTGTGAGGTTGCATTATCCCATAGTCTCACAAGATCTAGACGGTTGGAAGCAGTTGAGACTCTTGTGCGGTATTCACTTAAAAAAATTGAAAAAACACATTCGTAACGGGCCTCATCGCTTTAAAGGAGAAATGCGTATCATCTCACTTTGTTGCTTTGAATAAGGTTATTTTTGACAAATATAATATTATTTAATTTAAAAGAATGCTGTACACAAATATAATATTATTTAATTTAAAAGAATGCTGTACACAAATATAATATTATTTAATTTAAAAGAATGCTGTACACAAATATAATATTATTTAATTTAAAAGAATGCTGTACACAAATTGAATATTGGATTGATTTGAAATACAGTACACTAAAATGTATTGTCACAGGAGACAAACATTATTACATTCGGATTAAAAAGAAAAACGTTTAAATTCTGAAACAGTGATAATAGAATTGCTATTGAGTCACAGGGAATAGGTAAAGCACTCTAGATAAAAAAAACCTTTGTCAAATAGAGAGTAAAACATATTTTGGCAGTACCCCGGCTTATTAAGGATTTATCTTTTCGATCAATTTTTTTGGCAAGCGAATTATTTCGGAAACTTAGAAGCAAAGTTTTGGCTGGTAATAAAATCACCGAAAATGTTGTAAACATATTTTTTTGAATCATTAAAAAATGTATATTTCAAGGTTTCGAAAAAAAGGCATTAAAACTTAAAACGCTTTGATCGTATTACCCAATTATGCTACAATGACAAATATAATATGAATATTCAATTCAACTTTACTCCCGACAACTTAAGTAAGTAGGTTGCTTCTGCGGTTGTTATTTTGATCGAGATATCTGGTCAAGTAGTTTGATATCCGCAAAGTCCTATAAATACATTTTGACCCACATTATGTATTTCTGTCTGGGGCATATTTGTATTTCAGTCTGAGCACTGATTTATCGAATGTTACATTCTTTATCTTACGTAAATAACTGATTGATTGATTGATTGACAGTTACTGTCGAGTGAATTATTGTCGTGAAATATATTTTTACGTAATAATACCAGTAGCGTTGCAACTTTCAAACCGAAATGAGAAACAGTCCGTGGATCTCAATAATGCCCCCGTCAAAAACTTCGAAAATGAAGCGAAAATTTGACGCAAATTTTTCGAGGTAAATTTCTCTGAAAATTATTATTGAAAAACTGTAAAAATCGCTGTAAAACAATTTTTGTGTGGTTCGTCAATAATAATTCAACCAAAATGACAGAGGCTTTATACCTACCTATATGAAATCAGTAAAATCCTTTTAAATAAATTATACTCGCGCCGGCATCGAACTCGCAGCCTTCCTGCTTAGTGTCCAATGCGGACATACGCTACGGAGGTCGTTCAGTAATCAAAATGCGGGGCAGATCTTGGAATAAAATGGTGTTTCTAATGAATTACTGCACAATTTAAGGTGTGAAAATAAACAAAAATGAGTAGTCCAATATTAGGTATATTTGCCGAAAACTCATAAAATTTCTCATTATTCTTTTGCCACCTTCTCAGTTGACGAATTGCCTCTTTCATTTCATATTATCTGTCTCTTTCTCTCTGTTCTATTGTTATAATTTAAATGTTATTCTTTTGTTTTCTTACTGTTCTCTTATTTTATATTGTGTTTTGTTCTCCCTCTGATTTTTTTTGTTTAGTTTAATCTTGTACCCTGATGATGCTTAGGCTAAGCGAAACCGGTCGGTCATAAAAATAAAAATAAAATATGTGGTCTTATAAAAAGTTATTATTTCATTTTCACTAAACAAAAATTATTTAACGAAGCATGTCCTTTCTCTCCATACTGTATCGATTAGCGAGATTGCTTAGATATTTAAAACGATGTGTTGCAAATATCTGTTATGCCTACCTACTACTATCCTACCCACCTATGTATAACGTATTATGTTATTTAATAACTTCTATTCATTCGATCTCCTTTGAATATTTTTATCGTTACAGAGGAGAGAGGTATAAAATAACACATTTTATGAGATGTACCCTCAAATAAATAAATAAATAATAATCACAAGATATAAAAAGCTGTGTATTCCATCTAAACACCGGAAATCATAATCGTAAAATATTATGGAAATCATCTCAGATCCGATCTACTTGTTTGCCTCCGACAGAAGATAAATAAGTTTCATTCCATAAATTCAAGCAACAATACTAGGAGTTTTTTTTGTATTATTCCACGAAGGGAATTCTGTTCTAACAAATTATTCGTGATGCCTCCGAGTGTTTCTTTAATTTGTAAAAACGTATCGAGTTACGCCGGGGGTAGAGTGGTGTAAACGCAATCCCCACTCTGTCAAGTTGTATCAAATATCAAGGAGCACAAAAAGTCCAACCCTTGCATTAAGATTTCCGTTCATACCTGCCGGACAAGGTACGAGATAGCTACCTGCCCCCCTCTCCCCTTTCAGTCCCCCGAGTCGTAGTAGCTGGGTAGGTAGGTAGGTAGGTGGGTAGGTGGGTACCTCCATTCAAGAATATCCCCCCCACCGGTTGGTTGTTGGAGGTAGCACTCCCCTCCCCCGAAAGCTCACGACAGAGGCCACGCTCCACGCTGCACCGCGAGGCTCGAGGCTTGGTATTGCTATTAGCGCTATTGCCTCGTCAGTCGACTGAAAGCTGTCGGATCGGCGAGTCGTGTTGTCGCTGTCTTTTATCTCCGAATACAACACCGATAAGCGCGGGAAGAGTTGAAACCTTAAACTTATTTAGATAAATTTATTACAATCGCGAATCTTGTTATAAATAAAGTTTTATCTGCCTTATCAATAGTTCTTCAAAGTCGATATTTCGACAAAGTGTTTCTTACTACTCTAAACGATCTGATGTTCGATAACACAAGAACAACCTAAACTTTTACAATCGTTTGATTTGACTCAGTGTATTTTATGAATATTTAGCATTTATTCGAACTAAAACCACCTTCATCCCGTCAAAACCAGAATCTAGTATAAAAAAGTGTTTTTTTAATTTAATGATAATAATATAATTTTTTATCACTTCTCATAAATTTGTGTGCATTATTGTATCGAATGACAGCTGACATTATTGTTGCACGAGCGTGCCGACGAAAGTAATTATAACCGATAGCACGAAGTGCGCTACGAAAGTGACAGAAACTTGATTTACGAATATTGCGAACAATCTATTTTATTGCTAAAACAACAATAAGTATTAATCAAATGCCATCGTATCACACGGGGTCATGCATTTTTGAACTACGGTAAATAACTTGGCGCCAGGTTCATAAAAATAACATGAATTCATACGTATTCGATCATTTTTCTATAAATAACAAATTGTTTGTGTTTTAGACGACAGATAAGTACGTTTTATCAATATTGTATAACTGCTGTTATTTGTAAATATCATCGATCTGGAATCGAGTCGCCGTGACTCCGAATGCCGATTTATGAATTGAGTGAAAAACAACAGACCTGACGGAAGCCGCTCGGAGCGTGACGGAATACTACGAATGTCGTAGAACGGAGAATAGCACGTCAAATAAACATCAACAAACAAGAAAAAATATAAAAATATCAATTCGACGGATTCCGGCGATCCGACCGACGGACAGCGGTACTTGTCAGAACTCCGCAGAAAAAAAAGAAATCTTTTTGAAATATGTGCAAAAACAGTTGTCAGAAGAAAACTGAACAATAGGAAGAAACTGCAAGTAATCACCGGACATATAAATATAATCCATCGTCAAAATGTGGAGCAGTATGTTGGCCCTCCAGCTGTGCGCGGTCTTCGTGGTGGCCGTGGCGGGATTAAGGCTTCCCTTGGAGGTGTTTCAGCAGGGCGGGTCGGGCGGCAATAGGCTGAGCGGCCCGCCCTCGCTGCGGGTCCGCCCTGAGAGACCCCAGCTGCAGCGCAGACCTGGACACAGACCTGGCCTGCCGTACAAGATGCTGTATCAAGTCGGGGTGAGTTCAACAACAACAAATTGACAGCCGAAAACCGACTCAAATTCCTATGCATTCTAATAAGAACTGTAGTAAAGCTAAAGCGGGGGTTAAAATTTACAACAAATTAGTCAAAACTTCATATTTATAACTTATATATTACAACATTTATATCTGTCAATTTTATCCGTATGGCATTTGTTTGATATGACCATAAGTTGTTAATATACCTTAAGAAATACGACAAATGAAAATAACGGCCCTAAAATGGAACAGATTTTAAAAAAATATTTTCAATTTATTAATAACCACAAGACACGACCTGGCTTAATTAATTGATTAAACTGATCGTGTCGTGTCTTCCAAGGGAATCCCCGATTTCGTGTCATTAAACAGAATAATAATAGTTTAAGAAATTGACCCACATCAAATGAAAACAATAATATCGATATTCCTCAGCGAAAAGTTTTAAATTGGCCGTTTTCACTGGTGTCTTTAATCAGTCATTTCTAATGTCCGGATACATCTTAAATGCAGGAAAACCTTTCACAGCCGCAAGTTTTTTGAGAAACTCAACGGAAACGAGGTTTATTTACAAAAATAACTAGAAATTAGTAAAGTAGCAACGCGAATCGAAGGTAACCATTAGTGTTTTTTTTAAACTTAATTACAGTTAGTATGGGTCAACGCATTTCTAGTTGGTTTAATCAATATGATTTGTACATTACAAGTTATTACTTTAAACATAAATTATTACCTCTTACACAAATTAATGATATCATACATTTTTTGGTCTTATACAAAGTTATTTTTTCTTTTCTTTAAATTAATAATTCTTCGCACAATTTCTTCAGTGAACCTAACAGGTAACATAGACTGAGTAAAGAATCCATGTATTTTGACTTCAGTGGTATATAGTATAATATAATACCAGATACAATTTCAGATGCATGATATATATTGAGATTTCTTTGATGCCAGTAAAATGTGTTCTTTCTCCGTGATAAAAATATTAAATAAATGTCTATACATACAAGTGAATTTTATGTATACAGCAGTTTTTGTGAAACATTTTTGTGAAACACTGCAAGCGATTACAAGTGTTTCAATACTTAACTCGTACAGAGCACAAACTAACAAAATAGGACCTTGTCATTTTTTGACAGTTACATCCATAGATCACGGGAGAAATAATGATAAATCGTTGCGAGCTGAAAAGATTAAAGCTGATCAAAAAACTCCCGACAGAGCAGTGCACATTTCACGTCGTTCAGCTCACCGTTTGAGAGCTCTTGCTGTTTCAATTAAAGAAAAATATCCTCATAGCAATAATATACCAGGAGGGAGCGCTAGTGTAGTCAGGATTAATGATTTTTGCCTGACTGGGGCGTGGCTAGGGATAGGATATTTATACGTCTAACTATTCATAGTACATGTCAACATTATGTTTTTGTTTATTTTTATAACTACTTTTTACACAGTATTGTTTTAAACAAAAATGTAGGATATAACTTTAAAAAAACCGTGGAGTTATCTCCTGTTATGTCGCATAACAAAACGTAGTGGGCCGAGTCACCGGAGACGGAGAACATGCTTACATACCTAAAAGCGGTGCTATTTTGTGTGAGAACTTGTCTTATCTCTTTCTCTCTCAAACCCGGAGAAAGTGATCTATCGTAAATTTGTATAGGTTGGGTAAAAATATTTAGCTTTCTCTCCATATATATTATATTCTTGCCTGAGTAATAATAATAATAATAATATTTGGATGATTTGTATAGCGCCGTTTTTGTGAAAAATCACCTCAAGGGCGCTGAACAGATCTAATGTTCTATTATTAGATATTAATTCCTGGTTTAACGATATTAATATACCACAATAATACCTACCATATGATATGGATATGATATTATCAATCAAATTTATTACAGTGTCCATTTTTCTTCGATAATTAATATTAGAAACCAATTCAAAGTTCCTAGTAATCGAATCTAGCTGCAGCAATGTTTGTCGGCGAGTCCGGTAGAGATGAGTAGAGTAGGAATACTACAGTACGAGTTACGGAGCTATGAGATGCTGGGCGATGGGAGGCACCTTTAACCCTAGCTAATGGCCTGAACAAGACCATATCAATGGCTTGCCTAATCCACTTAACGGCCGACGCGGTGCTTACCGGTAATTAAAAGTAAGCTGGGTACGACCAGCTGTTGCTATGGACAAAATATACTAATTGGTATGTGCTCCGTGGAGAGGGGAATTTAATATAGGTGCGTGCAGAGGTCAAAGTATGATACAAAGTAGTTTAATAAAGGGTGAAAAGGGGTTTAAGATAATGTAAAGATGATATTCCTTATTTACGCAATTAATTCGACCCAGTTTTATTTTTATTTTTATGTGAATACCGCACAAGAGTCCCAACTGTTCTCAACCGTCTAGAGCCAGTGAGACTATGGCATCCCCGATAGGGGTATGTTGTGAGGCTGAAGGTAGTGGGGAGGGGAAGGAAATGGAAGGGGAAGGTTGGGAAGTACCTGGCTATTCAGATCTGGTCACTAAACACGGCTAAAGCCATTTCAAGCAACGTTTCAATTCTGAATGGTGGTCTTTCACCAGGGCGATACTAAGAGTATATACCACTCAATATTGAATTTTCCATGTGAATACCGCTCAAGAATCCCAACTCTTCAAAACCAGAGTGTCTACGGAATCCCATTTATCTATGAAGGGAGTGGAGAAGGGAAGAAGATGGGAAAGAGAAAGGTGGAAAGTACCAGGCTATTGCGATCTGGTCACCGAGCACTGTCTATTTTAAATTAATTAAAAAGAAAGACAAACATTCCCGGGTTACGAATAACCTGACAATATTTGAAAAATTTCTACTACCATCGTAGTAAGCAGAAGATGTTGCTTGTGCAATGATGGAAGACTTAGCCAGCAGAGGAATTAGACTCACGACGCCTGGGTAGGAATCTGACGCGTTTGTTCACTCAGCTACTAACCGACCGATTAAATATTAATTATAACAAAAATATTCGCCATCAGGGGATTTTTTTTTTGAAAAGTAATGATTGTTCACACCAATATAAATTCGTTTGTCTTTGCGCATTTTCAACTTGCGCGTTTGGAACAATTCTTCGAAAGGTGTTGATCGTGCATTATTTGTTTATTGGTCTTGCTTCGAGTCTCGTCACGTGTATTCTGCATAGTTCAAGTGGACACACAGTGCATGCATTCAGATTGCACCCAGAGTTGACGGCGCTGGCTGCACATGCACGTTGCACATGCGCAGTGCACGTCAGTCAGTGAGCCATATAACATCAGGACCGTGAGAATCGGTCAAGAGCGATTCGAGGAAATCCAATTGAACACATAATCAAGCTTTATGGAGGCTTGCCGAAGACCCTCAAATATTGTAGTTCACAAAAATCATATTTTATTAATAAAATTCAATAAGTTGAACTAACTAACAAACCATCACGCCGTTCCCCCGAAGGGTTAAGCAGAGAGAACGGACCCCCATACAACTCTGTCTTGCCACACACTCCTTGCTTCGTTCACATTCATACATCGTCTCATACATACTCTTCTGTTATTCTGACTCTTCACGTGGCCCGATTAAGTATTTGATTCACTTGATCGTGAGATGTCTTCCTCGGACGTCCCCAACTTCTTCTTCTGTTAATTTTCTCATAATATATTGTTGACTCTGCAGAAACTCTGGGCGGTCCGTTTGATAAATTCTTAATCTTAATAAAATAAAATCTTAGTAGACGGTTGCAATCATTGGAGAAATGACGTTAGGTTGAAATACTGTCCTTGTTCTACCGGTATTTCAACGGAAACTGCTCCGAGGAACTTGCGTCATTGTCCCTTTGGTAGCGGCGCATAGTCGAGAAACGCACACCTAACATTTTCACACGGTTGATATTCGATACATGAGAAGGGGTCGCTTCTACGACTTATTCTTGTGTCCAACAGCTCGGCTGTGGAACGATTTGCCGGTCTTTGTGCTTCCTTCTTTCTACAACATGGACCTCTTCAAAACCCATCACTTCTTCCTTTCCTCAAAAAGACCTTGTAGACAGAATCCTTAAATATGACATAGGCCCTGAGGGAAAATATTTTCCTCAAGACATCCCGTGTGGAGTTAATGTAAAAGTAAATAAAAAATAACATATTATGATCAATTACATAATCTATCGAGATGACAATATACCTACTCTATTTATCTATACGAAAACAATTTAAAAAAAAATGCGAATCAATTTTAACTAATTTTTTTTTGCAAAAGGTGCACGAGTGAAAAAGATTTACGATCCCTACAGAATGTAGTAACAGTTATGAGCTTCGAATCTATGAATGAACCATTCACAAATTCCTCACTTATCCTTTCTATTCTTCTACCGCCCAGTCAAGGGTCAACGGACATAGGACACCAAATCTCACAAACGCATTAAGCTGAGTCACCCTATCGCCTCTTCACCTATTCACACTTCCACACGACGTCACTACTAAATTATAATTCACATGTAGGTACATTTAAAACATACGTGATTATAATAAGACTGTATATTGAGTAGATCTTAGTATACAAAACCATGAACACTTTCTAACATAAACAAATAAAATGACTTATTTTAGTGAAATTTAATATCTTCCAATGTAAATAAAACACAATATTACGCCATAAGACTTTGTCTCAGAAAATATCGTAATTTTTTTTACAATAGTACAACAAATATTATTTATAAATATGGCAAGCCACAAAGTAAATGCTTTTTACAAATTTGAAATATTATTTAATTGCTCGAGAAGACAAGTGGGCCAAGGAAGTGTGTGGTGTTGTATCTTCTCTGCCTACCTTTGCAGATGAATGTATTGTACATAAAAAAATATTTGAATATTATATAGGGAAATCTCAAGGGCGTTTTACAGTGATTATTTACAGTGTGATTTTCTATTGCGCATTATTCGATAATTGATATTGTTTCTGTCCTCAATATTATCTAGAATAATAGCTTAATACATCGAAAAATGACTTAAAAACACTTAGGTACTGAATAATTGCAGGAAATATTTTTATGAGACGTCCAATTGAGGAAGGTATTATTAAACAGCCGTATTTACCCATCAGAATAAACTATTATGTGTGTTGCAAATTATTTTAGTTAAAACAGTGCGTATCTAGTTTCCATGTATTAAGGCCACGTGTTTATAAATACGACAATTAAACACATACAAGTCCGATCACTTTAAACGGGTACATTTATTAGTGCAGTTGAAATATGCACCGAGTAGATTGATCAACACCGCAAACTGGACTGCCGCAGCGTAGAGGTAATTATTAATTATTTGTTGCACTCGATTGACTGTCATTATTCATTATGCATGCTTTATGAGACTTAGGTGAAAATCTACAGCCTTCCCTGATTAGGGAATAATTGAAATGATTGCGAGAGATTTTCCCCGTAAATCTAGTAATTATTCAATTTATCAAGTACGTACTTTGACTTTCTTTCCAATACGGCAGGAAATTGGTACCATAGATGAATCGGCGTTTCTTCGCTCTCTTTACACTTCCTATAGCTATTAGTGCTTCCCACTTCCAACAACTGCATGTGGCCCCGTGGTGGCAGACTAACTAACTAACCATCACGCCGTTTTTCAAATGGGTAGGCAGAGAGGATAGACCGCCATAAAACTCTTTCTCGGCACACACTCCTTGCTTCATTCATATTCGTACATGGTCGCTCTTTCATGTTATTCTGACTCTTGACATGACCCGACTCAAATATTTGATTCACTTGATCGTGCCATGTCTTCCTCGGGCGTCCCTGACTTATTCTTCCATTCTTTTCACACTCCTTTCTTCGTTAATCCGCTCTATATGCCCAAACCATCTAAGCGTCACTTTCTTAATCCTATTCACTACGCTTACATCGGCCTTGCATTCTCTCCGGATATCCACATTTTTAACAAGATCATACACGGTTTTACTGCACATACGCCTCATGGATCTCATTTCTACAGCATTCAGTCTACTTTTATCCTTCCTCTGCCAGTTCCATGCCTCACTGACATACATCAGGGTTGGTATCAGCACTCCATTGTGGACTGCTAGATTGCGTCTTTGGATATATTTTTATTTGTGACAACAGCGTTCAGTCCTCCACTAGTGGAGTTACTTGCATTCACCCTTCTTTCAATAACCTTACCAGCCTTTCCGTCTCTCGTAAACATACTTCTTGCTCCAAGTAATTATCACTCACAACCATATTGCACGCTGTTCTCGTACTCTCTCTTTCAGACAACATGACATTGGATTTACTTACATTACTTCTTGGTTCATCCTAGACACGAGAAACTGTAGATCTTCCATACTGTCAGAAACCAGCACCGCATCATCAGCATACAATAAGCGATATCTTGTTAATGCAGCGTTTTGTTTTGTTAATAGCTCCCTCTCTGATTTTTAAAATTTATATTGAGTACATGATTGACCTTTCTGAAATCTAAAATACTCCTCGAGAAAAGTTTTGAAAGATGTGAGTTGCTTTTAATAACGTTTTTGCCAAAAGTTGTTTAACCCAAATTCGAAATGTTTACGTGAATCCCTGAAATGCTACTATAATCGAAGATCTTGAATAAATCACTGCTGTAATAATTTTCATAACAATAATAATACGCGGCCCGTGCAAGCGAGAGTGCATTCTATATTTATTGATATTATTATGGAATGAACCTTGGAGTTGGAATACACATGGAGAGAAAGCTAAATATTTTTACCCAACCAATACAAATCTGCGATAAATCCCTGTCTCCGGATTTTTACGTCGTATACCATGAGAGAGAAAGAGACAAGAAAAGTCATCACATAATATTGCAACACTTCTAAGTGTGTAAGAATGTCACCGTCCGCGCTAACTTCACATCATCGAGTCGTATAACTTGCGTCAACGGATTTTGAAGTTATTTCCTAAATTTGTGTTGATTAAAAAAACTTGCAGTGGTTATACAAGAAAATCAAACACGATGGTGATAGGTGCTATGCGTGAATGTTAAAAAAAGACCAAACAAAGATTGTGAAACATCACTTTTCAGAGGTATTTCAACAGTTTTAAATATTTTTGACCGAACTTTAGAATTTTCACAATTTTAATGATATAAAGACATAAAATCAACAAAAAGCTTCTATCATTATTTAGGCAAACCTTATGTTATTAGTGTTTGTGTGATATTTTGACTTTATAAATCATTTTAATGGTGTATTGATATTTTTATGTTTAATGTGTTCAAATATATTTATTGAAAATGTTCGAATTTCATGTGGGCGGTCATTATTAGGCTATCCAACATCCTTTAACATATCTTTGTCTTTTTTATATCGAGTCAGTATAAAGTCAACAATACTGACTACACTGTTTTGCAAAGGTACCTCTCCATGTATATTCCTACTCCAAGGAACGAACGCATGTTTATTTTGCTTCCAAACAGGATATCCTAAATTCACTTTTGTAAATAAATATCCTTGCAAAGCTGGCGTAATATTTTTAAATCATAATCTCACCGGAGGCAAAACGGATGTTATCACGTTACATTTATAAACACTGACACTGGATAAATCACGTGTTCTCGCAAACACGATAAGAAATCGTTACATGAAAAAATCTAATAACTCTCCTTGATTCGTAGAAAGATTTCACCAGAGCTAGTACGAGTGTAGTGTGCGTAAAGATTTTGATTAGATCACACGATGTGCACTTCCAGAGAAATTCTAGTGATAGCTATCTAAGGAATTCAGTGCGTACGTGTCCACTGTTAATTAATATCCACTTTATCTTCATTTGGAGTCGAAGGTTAGGTTTAAGGTTATTCCTGCAGCTCGGAAACAGTTAGTTTTTTTTTCTAATAGTGAATATGCATAATATGCAAATTAAATTATATTTTCTAATATGCAAATTTTAACCAAATCCTGTACTGTATGACAAATTCAGAAAGTCCATTATTTTAATTTTGCTCCCATGCCCTAAATCGGAAAAAGAAAAAAAAATATATATATTAAAATAATAATCATAATTTAAAGTTAATAATTGTGTCCATCTGATGGGACCTGCCAGGTAAGTATGTTTCTGTATATTTTCTTATTTAAACTAGGAATTAATATGTAATAATAGAAAATAAGATCTGTACAGCGCCCTTGAGGTGATTTTTCACAAAAACGGCGCTATACAAATCGTCCAAATATTATTATTATTATTAATACCGCACAAGTTCGCAACTGCTCCCAACCGTCTAGAGCCAGTGATATTATGGCATCCCCAATTGGGGTATGTTGTGTGGCTGAAGGTAGTGGGGCGGGGAAGGAGATGGGGAAGATGAAGGTTGGGAAATACCTGGCTATTCAGATCTGGTCACCAAATACAGCTAAAAGCTCCAGAGTGGTAGATACTTAAAGTATCGCCCTGGTGAAAGACCACCATTCAGAATCGAAACGTTGCTTGAAATGGCTTTATAGCCGTGTTTGATAACCAGATCTGAATAGCCAGGTACTTCTCGACCTTCCTCTTCCCCATCTCCTTCCCCTCTCTACTACCTTCAGCCTCACAAATACCCTAAGTGGGGATGCCATAGTCTCACTGGCCCTAGACCTCAGAGTAAGAATATATATGGAGAGAGAGCTTAACATTTTTACCCAACCTCTACGATTTTATGAATAAATCACTTTCTCCGGGATTTTACGTCGTAAACCGTGAGATAGAAAGAGATAAGACAAGTTCTCACACAATATAACTTTTTGGTACGTAAGCATGTTTTCCGTCTTCCGCGTCTCCGGCGACTCTATGCCCACAATGTTTTGTTATGCGACATAACAGGACAGAAAACAACGGTTTTTTTAGGTTACATCCTACATTTTTGTTTATAACAATACTGTGAAAAAGTGGTTGTAAAAATGAACAAATTCGACATGTGCTATGAATGGATGTATAAATTCCTTAGCCCTAGTCATAGCCACGACCCAGTCAGGCAAAAATCATCAATACTGACTACACTAGCACTCCCTCTTAGTATGTTATTGCTCTGAGCTCTAAACGGTTGGGAGCAGTTAAGACTCTTAATGGTATTCAATATAAAAAAGTCACTCTACATGTTAAGAGAATTTTGAGTATGCCCTTTCACACTATCAACATTTTAAAAACGTCTACGTCTTTACGTGCTTGATAATCTCCCCTCAACCTTACCAAGGTTTTCATCTTCTCCGAAAGAGCCGAACATGTTACAGCCACTACGTGAAAGTGATTTAGCTACCTTTCTTCTAGGCAAATTAGTATTTCGCGAGCGTTCCCCTTTCCGCGGGGGTACGCAAGGTGCTTACTTGATCAGCCAACGAGTTTACGCTGGAGCCATTCATACGGGAACCGAGATCGTGACTGATGATTAGTATTATTAGCAGGACGATCTCATACACACCTCTCTATATTCCGTGTATTGCGTCTCCCTCGCATAAGAATATGACCATATTCTTTAAACGTAACGTAAGCTTAGTATTATTTTTATTTTGACGATTCGCGACTAGAATATTAGCAAACAACTCTTTGTAGTTTACAGCCGTCGGATAATCTGAATTTCAAAAATAATTATCAGTTGTTGATAAAAAATACAGTTCTACAATAATAATAAT
This sequence comes from Drusus annulatus, assembly GCA_022651775.1. Taxonomy (NCBI): domain Eukaryota; kingdom Metazoa; phylum Arthropoda; class Insecta; order Trichoptera; family Limnephilidae; genus Drusus; species Drusus annulatus. The sequence continues at coordinate 70,048 of JAGWCC010000898.1, read as the reverse complement.
AATACTTGGATAAATTATGTAGCGCTCGACAAGGTTAGAAAATAAGTAAAAACTATTGCTAACAGTACATTTAAAAAGCTTAAAAACACTAAAAATGCATGCTACTGGGTTCGCATAGCAAAATCGTGCACCTACATATCTAAATTAAAGCAAGTGAGTTTATAAAAACTAACGATAAACACGATACTGCTCTCGGGAATAAATGTCCCAGGGTCAAAATATCTGAAAGGAGGTATAAAGAATGCCACTTAGTTAATACATTCTATAAATAATATGATTATATGTGTACTATTTTAATTACTGGCAAATTATATGTTACCCGATTTTTTTTATTACAATTACACCACACAGGAAGCCTTCACAGAAATAATTTCTCAGGGCCTAAGTCATCTTTGTGGATGCTGCGTAGGGGCCGTTTTTAAGGAAAGGAAGGAGTAAAACGGGGTCTGGAAGAGGCCCATGTTGAAGGAGGGAGGAAACACAGAGGCCGGCAAATCGTTCCATAGCCGAGCTGTTGAATATAAGAACGAGTCGTAAAAGCGACCCATTATGTATTGAATGTTAACTGTGTACAAATGTTGGGCGCGCGTTTGGCGAGTTTCTCGACTATGCACCGGTGCCGAAAGGATCAATGACGCGAGTTCCTCGGAGCATCTTCCATTGAAATACCTACCCTTGGACAAGGGCAGCATTCCTACCTGACGTTGATTATTAAAAAAGAGTACCTGCCATACCTAAATAAAACCAAATATGTAACCAAAAACTTAGCTTCGCAAACACGGTACTGCTTTTGGGAAAAGAGGTACCACGATCGCAGAAGCTGAAAGGAGGCGAAGGAATCTCACGTGGGTCGAATCTACTACTGAAACGCTGCGGTACGTATGATCGTGTATTATTCTCAGTATGGTAAGTTTGGCGCCGGATATCGAAGCACGTTCTGCTGCAAGCGGCCGCTGCGTTTAATGCACTGAGAGAAACCGGTTTGCGCACGCGAAAACCGACGCAATGAGCGATGAGCGCCCGATGAAAGGGATATCTGCGCCGCATAACATGAAATATACCTGAAAACAACACGACGAAAGCTGCCGCTAAAATAACACAGACATATATAGCATAGTTTTGAGCATAAATAGGCATCTATATCATCACTTGAAATGAGGTTTAATACCTTCAACTACTTTTGAATAGTAACTAATCATCAGGCCGTTTCCCCGCAGGGGTAGGCAGAGAGAACGGACCGCCATACAACTCTGTCTCGGCACACACTCCTTGCTACGTTTATATTCATACATCGTCTCATACATACTCTTCTGTTATTCTGACTCTTCACGTGGCCCGATTTAAGTATTTGATTCACTTGATCGTGCCATGTCTTCCTCGGACGTCCCCGACTTATTCTCCCATTCCCTTTTGCATAATATATTATTTTCACACTCCTTTCTTTGTACATCTGCTATACATGCCCAAACCATCTAAGCGTCACTTTCCTAATCCTATTCATTACGCTTATATCGGCTTTGTATTTTTTCGGGATATCCACATTTTTAACACGGTCATACATGGTTTTACCACACATAGTCTCAGGGATCTCATTTCCACAGCATTCTGTCTACTTTCATCCTTCCTCTGCCAGTTCCATGCCTCACTGCCATACATCAGGGTTGGTATAAGCATTCCATTGTGGACTGCTAGCTGAGCTTCTTTGGACAATTTATTATCAGCGCCAACAGCGTTCAGTCCTCCATTAATGGAGTTTCCTGCATTCACCATTCTTTTAATATCCTTATCGGCCTTTCTATCTCTAGTAAATATACTTCCTAAATACACAAACTCATCCACTTGCTCCACTTGGTTTGAATAGGACTCAATAAATAAGATATTTACATAATATTTGCAAATCGATAATACTTTATCATTTTTAACGATTCGTTTTTATACAATACGAGTATATTGAAATTCATTTTATTCTGGTAGGATCTTAGTGAGCAAAAATGAATGAATGTCGATATCGAATATTGTTAATTACAATATCACCTTCTATTATTTTAAAATTATTATTCGTTTGTATTTTAGAATGGTATATTGGTGGCAAAGTAAATAATGAATATTGGTTTTAATTTTCATGTCTCGATCAATCGAATTTTCCGATTTTTTTGTTATCTTTCTCGGAACTTTATCTGTTGAGCACATTTCATTCATTCATTTCCAAGAGAGAATTCGAATAAAACAAACTTTTCGGTTATTTCATCGAACCTTTGACCGTATTTTTTTACGGATTTCTTGAATCAACGTTGTCTTGTTCAGATCCACACCTGTGCTCGGAGTAGGCCGGGGTGAAACGAACACAAAGTTTAATAATAATTATTTTTTAAATAGCGTAGATACTATTATGATTATTATTATAGGTGTTGGCGTTTAGGTTGTCAGATTTTTTTTCAAGAACATATTCATTAGATCTAGCGACAATCAAACAAGGGAGACAATATTTTGTTAGGAAACGATATGCTTACTGAATATGAGCTTTATATCTCACCTAAGTATTTAGCAGGTAAGTTAATCTATAAAAACGGAAAGGCTGATAAGGATATTGAAAGAAGGGTAAATGCAGGAAACTCCATTAATGGAGGACTGAACGCTGTTGGCAAATAATAAATTGCCCAAAGAAGCGAAGCTAGCAGTCCACAATGGAGTGCTTATACCAACCCTGATGTATAGCAGTGAGGCATGGAATTGGCAGAAGAAGGATGAAAGTAGACTGAATGCTGTGGAAATGAGATCCCTGAGACGTATGTGCGGTAAAACCATGTATGACCGTGTTAAAAATGTGGATATCCGAAAGAATACAAGGCTGATGTAAGCGTAATGAATAGGATCAAGAAAGGGACGCTTAGATGTTTTGGGCACTTAGAGTGAATGAATGAAGAAAGGAGTGTGAAGAGAATATATTATGCGAAGAGTATGTGTGAGACGATGTATAAATGTGAATGAAGCAAGGAGTGTATGCCAAAACAGAGTTATATGGCAGTCCGTCCTCTCTGCCTACCCCTGCGGAGAAACGGCGTGATGGTTATTTAGTTAGTTTAAATTCGAAAAAACTCTTGAAAAAATGTCTTGATGCGGCCCGTTTGAATTTCGCGCTCCCTGTATATCACAGCTGTTGTATGAAATTTTAAATCGATACTGGACATCGTCAAAATGTCATAAATAAAGAGGAACATATTTATATTTCATCACAGCGCTGCCTCTTTTATATAAAATAAGTTTTGAATAATTAATAATGACGAACAGGCACTATTTAATAGATTTTTTACAGATTAAAATACGTCTTTTAACAACATAACGTCTAAAATTTAATCAAAAGTTTGAGGCGTTTCCTGTTTACGCTTGAAAAAGTTACATTCATAGGAAGCTGTTATACCGTCGAATACGACGAAGGAGATTACTTTTCAATAAACATCTTGAAATGTGGTCGATTCAGAGAAATTTGTCACAGGAAACACGCAGTTGCCCACGTGATACAGTACACAGAGGCGTGCCTTCTCGTTACCATAACGACAGTCGTTAATAATAATTACATTAAAAAATAAGCTCAAACAGAATAAGTTTTCAATTAGCAAATACACAGTTGCAAAAATGTTGTTATACACGCTCTTAGAGTAGCGAGCTTAGCTTCACTTTGACTTCTAAATTTTCCTACGCAGAAAATCAGCAGAAACGCTTCAACCGGAGGACTCTTGCGTCATGAAATTTGAGCAGTTCTTCGGTCTGGAATAGTTGAAGCAAGTTTTTTTTCAGCAAGCAATGTCATTTCTAACATCAGCTGTAAGGCCTTAAATATTTATTTAACTAATTAACTAACTAATCATCACGCCGTTTCCCCGCAGGGGTAGGCAGAGAGGACGGACCGCCATACAACTCTGTCTAGGCACACACTCCTTGCTTCATTCAGATTCATACATTGTCTCATACATACTCTTCTGTTATTCTGACTCTTCACATGACTTGATTCAAGTATTTGATTTACTTGATCGTGCCATGTCTTCCTTGGGCGTCCTCGACTTCTTTTTCCATTCACTTTCGCATCATTTATTCTTAAGAAAATATCTATTTAGTTTTCATAAATCCGTCACGTAGTTTTCAACTGTTGCACAATGACGAAACCTATTAGTAACTACTAATCGTGACATCATTTTTTGTACCTATTTATTGTTCACGTCGTTATTAAAGCTTCATTCACAAGATACAAATTTAAAATAAATCTTATGACTTAGTTTTCCTGGTCGGTTAATAATTATTAATTACCCGCTATGAGCTAATTTGGCATTTTCCTAGAAGTTTATCTGCGAAATTGTTTGAATTGGTTACAGGAACTGGACCCGATGTATCTAGGCGGGCAGCCACGCCCGTAATTTTAATTGAAAAACAATCTCAGACAATTTATTATTAATGGACCGTTCCATTAATGACCCTCCCTAGAAAGGTAGTCCAGTAAATAAATAAGGACGAAATTAATAATGGGCTGAAAGAGATATAAGCAACGGGACTACAGTCTCGTATCGGTTGTGAAATGGAGTGTGTGTTTATATTTTCCAATACCACTTTTGCGTGATTCATCAGAGCTTTGCAGAAAAAAAGCACTAGGTACAGAAAGCTTTGAGATGGGCATCAATCGATATTCATTGAGAAACGTTAAGGGTCAGCACCCAAAAACAGACACTATTTGGCTTTCTAGTACAAGCAATACTACAAATTATGCATCTGTTAATTCTATATGGGTAGTTAAAAAATGTCTGAGGTTCCTAGTGAATACAAAAATTTAACTTTTTTTTTTAAAATTCTTAATGAAAAGTATACTGGAATTTTAGGTAAAACGTTAAAAAACGTATTTTCTGGTGGAAAAACTGCACCTTTTATTGACATTTTAGTATGTTTTTCGAATAATTCAAAGGTTACAGATACATAATTTGTAGGATTGCTTCTTTTAGAATGCTGGAAGGTAACGTTAAGTGTCATTTTTAAGTCCTGACCCTCAAATAACGTTACAAGTTTGTTGGTGGAAATGATGTTGCTGGCTGAAAATATAAAAAAAAACGTTCATGTACGCCTCAGTACGGAAAAATGGTGCTAAACGTCACTTTGTATAATTCTAATACAAGCAATACTACAAATTATGTATCTACAAATTCTACACGAGTAGTTAAGAAAATGTCTAAGGTTTCCAGTAAATAAAAGATTTTAACTGTTTATCTTTCGAATTTCGAAGTTTTACCTAAGATTCCAGTATGCATTTCATAAAGAAATAAAAAAATTACAGTCAAATAATTTTCTTCACTGGAAACCTTAGACATGTTCCTATTTGTCCGTATAAAATTTACAAATGAATTATTTGTAGTATTGCTTGTACTAGAAAACCAAAAAAGTGTGTATTTTTGGGTGGAAAGTAAGTTGAAAATTTCAGACAGAAAGAGCTGTGCAAATTTAATTACCCCGGAGTTTACAATTCTTGAAGTTTGCTTCGACTTTCAAACAGTATTCCAGCTAAATATATATGATGACAAATTTCAGATGGTGAAATATTTTGATTAAAAGAATGATATCATGAATGAATTGCAATATTATGTTTAGTTCTTATTAAGGCTTGCAGGTGTACTACGGCGAAAAAATGTCGCGCTGAATTAACATAGTTCGACCGTTTCGAGTAGAATAAACAACAGTGATTCATAATTAGGATTCTAAGATAAAACAACACACCCCGCTAATTAGTGATGTGATGAGCACAACGAAACATAACTATATAAATATTTTCCTTGTGGTATGTCACGATGACAAATATCACTGTGAAATTATCATACTCTGACCAATCAAAAGGCAATAAATTAACAGTAATTATTTTTAATTAACACAATAAAACCCACCTCTTTTTAAATTAATAAAACACGTGTAAAAAAATTAAATTATATGTGAATACCGCACATCAGTCCTGCTCCCAACCGTCTGGAGCCAGTGGGAATATGGCATCTCTTATTGGGGTATATTGTGACGCTGAAGGTAGTGGGGAGGGGAAGGAGATGGAAGAGGAAGGTTGGAAAGTACCTGGCTATTTAGGTCTGGTTACCAAACACGGCTATAGCCATTTCTAGCGACATTTCAATTCTGAATAATGGTATTTGACCACGGAGATACTATACTACGATCTACCACGCGTGCGAAATTATTAATTCTGGTATTTGTTACTTAACAAAACAAAACAATAATGGTTAAAAAATATCATAGAAATATTAACGCCTTACAAACATACAAAACACTTGATCGGTCAGTAGCTGAGCGGAAAAACGCGTCGGATTCCTACCCGGGCGTCGTGGGTTCAATTCCTCTGCTAGATAAGTCCTCCATTTTTGCACAAGCAACATATTCCGCTTATTATGATGGTAGTAGGAGTTTTTCAAATATTGTCGGGTTATTCGTTACCCGGAGATGTTTGTCTATTTTTTCTTTAGAGTTGACATAAAATTATTAAAAAAATACATTTTGGTCAAACGCTTGATGAATATTTCGCCAGAGACGTTTTTATCAAAACGTCTCTTTGACTAAGTTGGAAGTTGCCACAAAAACACTAACCGCGAGTGTTGCATATAATAAACAAATAAGTATATATACATTTTACATTATTTGAAAGGGTATCACTTGCCCCGCATGTCTGAATTTGCTCACCCAATATTTCCATCCTCCTCTAACTCGAAGAACCGTGATTTTTTTCACTGCCCCCTATCGCTCCATCTCAGTCTCTATTCTCCTGTTTTATTCCAAAAAGAGGAGGCGGGGGCAGATAAGCTGAACACCTGCGCGCGAGACCGAATTTCGTGTGCCGCGCATTTCCTATATTATTATTTTTATTTCTTTCTTTTATTTTTCTTTGAGTCCCGATGAGCGGGCAGCGGGCACCCGCGGGCGAGGCGCGCGGCCGGCACGGATTAAACAAAACAAGCTAAAAAAGGGACAAAGAGCGCGGAGGGTGTCAAATTCGAGAAAGGTACGGCATTAAAAAGTTGAATCGAATGCACGTCATCGGAACTAATGCTATTACCGACTTTTGCCAGCAAGGAAGCAGTATAGCGATATATATTGTGCCACTCTGCGACCGTTACGACATTTATCAAAATACAAATATACTGCTTACATGGTCGAGTGGAAAGACGCTCGACTACGAATCCAAAGGTCGTGGGTTCGTACTCGGCGTGCGCCAATAACTTTTATATGATTAATATGTGTCATAACACATTTAATTCTTATAAAATAATGTAAAGTTTATTTGCGGCGCGTTAAAATAGTTGTATTATCGAATAACTGACAAACGAAAGAATGCGGCTGACGGCTGATGTGCAGAAACGCATTTTGGTAAGACGCGGGGTCCGCCGGAAAAAAGCGCCAAAAAAGATAGTTGTGTTGTCTAAAATAATTAGTTATGTTGCCTTAAAGTAATTTGCAGTAATTTGCGTGTACTTAAAAATGAAATGTTATTCCTTTGCTTTAAGTAGTATTTGCAGTGTAATTGAAACACTTTCTCATCACACACGAAGGCATTTTGGCACTTATTTTTGGAATTTGATAAGATATAGTAAACGACCTCAAGCGACGCGTGACGGTTTGGTATAAAGCGGCTTAAACACCGAGCACACCAACTAGCGTAGTATTTGCTTGCCACTTTGAGAGCGCTATAACGTGCCTATATATTTGTAACGTCATTGCCTTTTGCTACATAAGAATCCCATAATCGGTATGTAATATAAAAACTGCGTTATCCTTATAATTATATAAATCAAGTACCTGCCTAGACATGAGTAACGACGCCGTTAACGGGTCATCTTAGAAAGGGCTCAAAACTACTAATTTGTCTGACTCAATATCTGAAACCTTTCTCACGTCCCAAACAAGACAATAAACATGTTTTAATGACGTCATGCGTCACGTTTTTGTGTAACGGCCTCACTTCCGAATTCCTGAGATGAATCTGAGAAGTCTTCCAAAGTGCAACACATGGTCAGCATCTGTCATGTTGGGACGCAGCGCCGACGAAACTCGAGTAAGATATTGTTACATCGGCTTCGAATAACTCTGCTCAAATATGTGTCGTAACAGGGTTGATAAAGAAATGCCATATTTTTAATTAGATTTGTTTGCATATAAACGCAGATTACTGTTTCCGCGACTAGCCAAACAATAAATTTGTTTTTATAATATCAAAGCACGTGTTTACTAGGGTTTTTGTAGGGTTAAAAAACTACACATTACTGGTGAGGTTATATACCGCAATGCATATCACCATGTATGATCGTGTTACAAATGTGAAGATCCGAAAAGAATGCAAGGCTGATGTAAGCGTAGAAAAAGATATTAAGAAAGGAACAATTAAATGATTTAAACGTGTGGAGCGGATGAACGGAGAAAGGAGCGTCAGGAGAAAATATAACGCGAAAGTGAATAATAATAAATATTTGGACGATTTGTATAGCGCCGTTTTTGTGAAAAATCACCTCAAGGGCGCTGTAGGTACAAGAAGTCGGGGATGCATCAAAAACTTGAGTCGACTCATATCAAGAATCAGAATAACAGAATATTACGTATGAGACGTTGCATGAATGTAAATGGAGCAAGGAACGTGTGCCAAGACAGATTGTGTGACGATTTATCCTCTCTGTTTACTCCTCCGAGGAAACGGCTTGATGGTTAATTACCCAGTTAAAAAAATCACAATCTTTTTCTAAGGTACATAGGAGAAGTACAGAACAGAAGTCAATTAAATGAAACCAAAAGGTTATTGCAATAAAACACATAGCTTTGAAAATGTTAATAATTATTGAAACAATATCAACAATAGCATTCCTTTTAATTATTAATATCAAAGTAAAGCTTATAAGCCAATGAGTGAATTCTGATTAATTAAATGTTAAAGGAAAGTGATGTGTGAATTATCCTTAAAACTTATAGTGTGTAAAGGATTAAGAAATAAATCGAATAAAAGGTTGACGTTCGATTAATTAATGAGAAAACAACGAGCCCGAGAAGGCTAACTAGAGTGTCAATTCATTTCGAAAACAAGACAAAATAAATGATATAAAAAAACTGCATTTTTCAAATACAGTCGCTGGAATCTTGGCGATTCTTTGATTAAATCTTTTAGATTGCTACAAGTTGTAAAACATTGTAAAATTCTCGGAGCATCATTAAAAACAACACCATTAGATATCATGTACGTAATGAGTTAGCAGAGAAAACTATATAATCGTTTCCTACGAAATAATCATTCAATACCCTACAATAATAATAATGATCATTCGCGTTAATTCCTCCCACTGTTTTCATAATCAGCATCAATTAATGCAATAATTACTGTCAGCTGCCGTGTGAGTCCCGCGGCACTTCGTCAGCCGGGCACGTATGGCCACTGGCCACTTGGCCGCTCGGCCAGTTGGTACAATATGCAGCATTTGTCATCGAATAACAGTCATTACGGAGACGGTCATGTCAGAAATGCCGGTGATCAAGTGACTTTACAAACGCGTGATCGTGATACCGACGGGCAGCAAGTCACCGAGTGCGCGGTCCGTAGGCGAGCGTTCAAGGGTCAAAGGTAAACATGACACGTCAAATTCTCACGTAAAGATAAAGCTTTCACGGCAAAAGTTTGAAATCTAAGTTAAATGAAACATAGAATAAAATTTGAAAGGAATAAATAATGTATCAGGTATAAAACCTAACTCGGTTAGATCACATTTAAAAAGTTTTAAAGTTATACGTTTATAGGTTTTTGCGCAAAATCCCCTCATGGGCGCTGTACAAATCTTAATTCTAATACTAACTACATCTATGGCGTATTATTATTTATATATACATATATATATTGTGTAAGAGAGATAATAGATGAAAGCATTTTTACCTAACAGGTCACTTCGGAAAAACACAATTATTTTAATTATTTGGAGAAAGAAACAGTTTTACACTCAGAGAACATGATATTTATTTAGGTTTTTTATTGTTTGATTTTAGGGTATGAGAGCGAATTTCATCATTGGTTTTCTGAATTTGTAGAATAGTACAGGGGTTTGATTAAAATTTATATTTTTTTATTAATGTATACATTATCCATTTTTTATTATAGATATTAAAAAATACAATATTCAACAGAGGTATGTAACATTAACAAGTAAAGACATTCCGGAGCAAATTAGTTGGTTTCAAAATTTGATTTTCAATCGCTGTTATCAAGGACAAGGCTACGTACAACGTATGTTTGTTTGTGCAGTGTTATTGACTTCACACTTGAGGAATTCACAGTGAGTAGATACACACAATTTGTTACAAGATTAGTATCACGAGTGGCCTTCTAAAACCTTTCCATGACATTTGATAAATGCCATCTATAAGATTTGGTATTTTAAGAGACCCTACGCTAAAGTTCAAACAAAACTTTACAACCACAAATTACTAACAAGTTTCACGAAACTTTCAATTAATTGATTGAGGTAGAAGTCAATGAATCAAGGAACTGAAGCTAACTTGACAACATTGAAAATGCTTTAATAAAGTTGATATCTTCTTCACATCATTTATCAATGCTGAAGTTCTTTTAAGATTCCGAATCGTTCCACGAGGTTCCTTACTTCTTCCTTCTACCTGTTATATTTCAGCTTATCTCGTGTAATATTTTATCAGCCTCCGCTGCCTTGTCTCAACAAACCGGCCACTTTAATTCGTGGCTACCTGCGGAGGATACACATATTATATTTTAAAGAAACATCAAGCACCTGTATTACGCGGAGAGGACGTGCATGAAATAAAAAAGGCAACAAAAAACCTGAGAGGGGATCTGATAAAATGATAATAGCGGTTAAGAAAAACATAAATACTCGTATCTGATCAAACTGACTAGAAACATTAAAAAAATGAACAAGCAAAGAGGCCTATACACGTCCACTCACAATATTATTGATTGGACGGAATAGGTTTTTAATTCAATATTGAAGTGATTAAACATTACTGAGAAAACATCAGAGGTAGAGTTATATCACAAAGCCAGGGGAGCTCAAACGTGTTCTGATGGAAGACCGCATATCTTTATATCAATATTCCCATGTTTCACTGGCAAATATCAGTTCAAGCATTGCTGGATTGTAATAAAATCAATTAGCGGAATGGCTTCGGCTTATTAAACGGAGCTGTGTATTCCTGAAGATTCCAATTCGCGACAGTCAACCCTTATATCGGATCGGCCATCGAAAGGTTGAAGGAACCAAAGCGTACACCAAATACTATGTTCGGAGAACGTGCTTCAGGAGTGTCAGGTCCTAAAGCCTAGAATAGACTGCCATATGATCTGAGAATAATAAAATGCTACAAAAAGTTCAGAGCTAAACTCAAAACTCATATTTAAAAAAATCAAATCAATAAATAACAGAATAAAATAATTGGCCTAATTTACACAGCTAGGCTAGCCCGTTAGCATCTAAACTCACCAGTATAATAATATTGTTTCATGCAATGACAAATCTTCGACCTACTGCTGAACAAAGAGTTACAAACTTTTTCACATTCCGCGACATATGAAATGACGCCCTCCATGGTCGAGTGGTAAGACGCTCGACTACGGATCCAAAGGTCGCGGGTTCAAACCAGGAGTGCGCAAATAACTTTTATTTATTCAGAATGTGTCATAACACATTTAATTCATATGAAATAATAAAAAAAAGTATATTTGTGGCTCATTCTAGAGTGGTAGATAGTCTAAGTATCGCCCTGGTGAAAGACCACCATTCAGAATTGAAACGTTGCTTGGAATGGCTTTAGCCGTGTTTGGTGACCAGACCTGAATAGCCAGGTACTTTTCAACCTTCCTCTTCCCCATCTCCTTCCCCTCCCTATTACCTTCAGCCTTAAAAAATACCCCAATTAGGGATGACATAGTCTCAACGGCTCTAGACGGTTGGGAGCAATTGGGACTCTTGTGCGGTATTCACTATTAAAAATAAATAAAAATGTAAATATTAATAAGGTAATTTTTGCTATAGCTTTAGGTATTTATATAGTTTTTTGGTAAATCAAGCCATACTGTTTAAAGTTTTGTAAGCTTTGAGGTGGTTTGTCACAAAAATGGCGCTATATAAATTAGCCAACTATTATTATTACTATCTTTATTGGTGACAAACGGAGGGGCAGCCAAATAATATGTATCGTATGAATATGGACATTTAAAAAAACTAACTAACCATCACGCCGTTTCCCCGCAGGGGTAGGCAGAGAGACCGGACCGCCATATAACTCTGTTTTGGCACACACTCCTTGTATACATCGTCTCATACATACTCTTCTGTTATTCTGACTCTTCACATGACCCGATTAAAGTATTTGATTTACTTGATCGTGCCATGTCTTTCTCGGGCGTTTATATTTGAGGAAATTTAATATTAGTCAAATATTTGTATACTATCATCATCATGCAGTAAAGAAATTATCGATGTGCAAAAAAATATTTGAAATTGGGGAGCAGTTATACGTTAAAGTTATCCAAGCAGTTTTGAATGCGTACAAATCTTTTTTTTTTAAATAAACTTGTTCTTTAATATCTCACTATTATGAAAATAGGTCGTGATGTAACCGAGGTTTATTTTTTAATTGGGAAAAGTTATATAACTAAACGATAAACATTCCTCTATCTATTTGTTTATGCTCGTGTCATATAGATATCTGTGGTGTGCATTATAAAACGTCTCGCATGAAATAATGTGCATAATTGGTGCATGCACGATTATACGTTCCGAGATATTAACTGCGTTTTGAGAGGTCATCTCGTGATTGGAACAAACAAAATAATGGAATAATATAACATCGTACAAAATTTATTTTAATGCGTACTTAATAATTGACCATATTGCGACTGCCTAAAGAAATGCAGTTCCAAAAATTTAATATATGTAAACATTAAATGATAAAATTAAAGGTTTTCTATGTTAGATTTGCATTCACTTTTTAAAGGCGTTAATTTGACGGCTTCCGTGGTCGAGTGGTAAGACGCTCGACTACGAATCCAAAGGTCGCGGGTTCAAACCCGGCGTGCGCTAATAACTTTTATTTAATTAATATGCGTCATGACACATTTTAAGTCAACAACTCAACAGTTTGTAATGTGTATAAGGACGAACAATGCAGTTTTTCATTCTTTGATCAATGGCTCTCGTAAACTTTCGACATTATTCTGATCGATTGTTTGCGCCGTTTAATCGAATTCCGAATATCGGGCAAATGAGAACTACACTACGCGTATAGAGGTAGGAGGCTACAGGAAGCAGGCAGCAGTGATCGACTCCCTATATGTGAGGACCAGTCCGCTTCCCTTGCCCGTGGTGGAGTCCATGCGCGGAGAGACGCAGGGTTGTGGTTCGATGTTCCACAGAAATAAACCGACTTCAAGATGAATTCTACCAAAATCACTTCAAGTGCTGTATAATTTATATTTGTAGACGAAGATAGCACACAATCTGAGAAACGTAGTAAAGTAATATCCTTATGTTTAAGTATCAATTTTAAAGCCGTTTTCAACAATCGAAAAAGTGCAGACGTTCAGCGAAAAAATCCAGTAAAAAAAAAGCAGAAGAGATAAAATATGTTTTTACAGATAAAGTAGAGGATCCGAGTTCGATTCTCGGTTGTGACCATTGTCTTTTTATTTTCTGTCTTTTTCTGTTTCATATTTGTGTCTTTGATATTATTTAAATATAAAAAAAGCATTAAGGGTCAGCACCCAAAAATACACACTTTTTGGCTTTCTAGTACAAGCAATACTACGAATGATTTATCTGTTAAATCTATATGGGTAGTTAGAAAAATATCTAAGGTTTCCAGTGAATACAATTCTTGAACAGTAATCTTTTAATTTCTTTATGAAATGAATACTTGAATTTTAGGTAAATCGTTAAAAAATGCCATTGCTGGTTTTTAAAATGCACCTTTTACTGGCACTTAAGTATGTTTTTCATAGAATTTAAAGGATTACGGTGAAAAAAAAATATTTACTGAAGACCTCAGACATTTTTCTAACTACTCACAGAAAATTTACAGATAAATCATTTGTAGTATTGCTTGTATTGGAAAGCCAAGAAGTGATGTTTAGCGTCATTTTTGAGTGCTGAGGCTTAACGCCTTAAAGTTAATTCCAATTTCAATAGAAATATATTTAGTAATTAGGTGCGACTTCAACTTCATTGAGTTTAAAAAAAGGAATCAAATATTTAGTTCTAAATCCCGAATTAAACTATTTCTCATAAGACAATTGTAAACAACGCTATGATTTCGTCCAGCAAAAACATAGCCTGAAGTCACTTTGACAGTTGAACGCGTAGCGAGAATAAATAAATGTAAAAACGTGTCTTTTGAAAATTGCGCTCAGGCGCAATGGTGACACCGATAGGGCTACATTTTAACTTAGCGATCCCCCATTTTGGTCGGAGAAAGCGTCCGCACTACAGTTAAAAAATATATGTATATTCATTTTAATTTTATTTGATTCTTGTTAGTTTTTTTTTTCAATAGTTTATACCGCACAAGAGTCCCAACTGCTTCCAACCGTCTAGCCAGTGAGACTATGGCATACCCAATTGGGGTATGTTGTGAGGCTGAAGGTATTGGGAGGGGGAGGAGATGAGAAGAGAAAGGTATTAATATGTAACGATAGAAAGTAAGATCTGTACAGCGCCCTTGAGGTGATTTTTCACAAAAACGGCGCTATACAAATCGTCCAAATATTATTATTATTATTATTGGGAAGTACCTAGCTATTTAGATCTGGTCACACAGCTAAAACCATTTTTAGCAAGTATTCGATTCTGAATGGTGGGATTTTACCAGGCCGATATTTAGTATCTACCACTCTGGAACGTGCCGCAAATATACTATATTTTATTTTGCGTTAGTGAAATGTGTTATGTTCTTGAAGTAACTGTGTATTTTTACCCAACCTATACATATTTAGGATATAACACTTTCTCCGGATTTTTACGTCGTTCACCACGAGAAAGAAAGAGACAACAAAATTTCCCAAATTATCACACCGCTTCAAAGTATTGTTGAATGTTCTTCGTGTCCCGGGTCTCCGTTGACTCCACCCACACGTTTTGATACGCGAAATAAATGGACATAACTCGACGGTTTATTAGGTTACATGCTATATTTTTGTTTTTAACAATACTGTGAAAAGTGGTTATACGAATAAACAAAAACATTATTTCGACATGTGGTATGAATAGATGTATGGACTAGCCGAGTCTGTATTGATCTGAGGTTATGACACATATTAATTAAATATAAATTTTTTGCACAAGAGTATTTTTTACGAGTAAAAGTGAGCAAACATGTAATTTTTTTGCACTAGTACTTACCAATACGTGTGGTCGCTTATCGTATTTAGCTATTTTTACAGCAGCAATGCTCGATGGAACGCCAGGAACTATGTATGGGTAATAATATTAAATACTTGACACAAAGTTCCCAGCCCTGAGAACAGAACCCATTGACGAAATCACGATAAAATGCTTACCTTGTAACGTTCCTGTGTTCCTGGTATTGATACCATTTTTATTATTGAATGAAAGGCGCGAGATATCAACTGTCCGTTTTTACAAACATCCGGTAGGTTTTACAACAACGTAATCAAACACGCGAGTCATGCAACATAGGATTACTATCGTAAATTTGATCATCGTAATAAATTAACTATTCAGATAAACAGATTTAAAAAAATCGGGGAAGAAAAAGTCGGGACATCCGAGGAAGAAATGGCACGATTAAGCGAATCAAATACTTGAATTGGGGTACGTGAAGAGTCAAAATAACAGAAGGGTATGTATGAGACGATGTATGCATGTGAACGAAGCAAGGGAGTGTTTGCCAAGACAGAGTTGTATAGCGGTTCGTCCTTTATAATAGTAATAATAAAGTTTTATTCCTGAAGGTATGCAGGAGTAGTGCAATGCAATACCTTTCATAATTGATATTAATATACATAGTTGTAATAATGTTAGCAAATAAAAATGAACAGAAATTCATAAGAAAAAAAAATATAAATATACATTTTTTTAAGTAATGCAAGACATATAAATTCGGTAATAGCAAAACTAAGCCGATTAATCTACTTTTTAAAAAACCTAAGAAATATTCTAAGCGTCTACGATATTAAAAACGTTTACCTTGCACTAGCACAATCCATTATGGAATACGGCATTATTGCTTGGGGCTGTGCAAATAAAGTTTTTATTAAAACACTGTACAAAGCCCAGAAAACCTTAATAAAAGTAATACTTAAAGTACCAATACAAACACCGACCTCAATCATATTCCAAAAATTTTCAGTGCTTACCATACAAAAAATATTTTCAAAACATATACCAACTTTTCTTCACAAAAATATAAATTTGTTTGTCACCTCACAAAATACTCGCAACACTAGATCAAGACATACACATCAACTACAAATACCTAAAACATACACATCCTTTGGACAAAAGCATTACAGATACCAGGCTATTAAGCTTTATAATTCTCTTCCTACACAAATCAAAACATCTACACTTGCACAATACAATAAACATGTTTGGAACTGGTTACAATCCTCCTAATTTATAATTATATACGAGTACAGTAATAATAATAGTGCTACTTAATAATTTTAATTATTTGTATAATTTTTTTGTTTGTTTTAAAGTGGCTATATTTTATTTTTATTATATTTTCTTTTCTTTCTTTTATATTTTCTTTTCTTTTATATATCTTCTTTTATATTTTCTTCTATATTTTCTTTTATTTTTAATTTAAATTTAATTTAATTTTCTTTTATATTTTAAATTGTTTTATCATGTAATTCGAAAAATATTCTCCACATCACAGGTGAACTCCTAGCGTGGAGGACAATGAATATAAAATATTGTAAATAAACATGAAGTTAAGTAAATAAAATAAAAATTAAATAAAAAAATTTGAAAAAAATTTTTAAAAAAATGTTAATGGAGAATATTAGGCCTCATTTCTGCAAAAAACCATCAAGAGGGAGTTCATCCTGGCAGCGTTAAGATTGATGGGGCCAATAATTTACTCCAATGCGCTTCTATGCCCACCCCTGTGGAGAAACGGCGTGATGGTTAGTTAATTAGTTAGATACTCGTGTAAAAAATACTTAATAACCGCATATTATGGCACATTAATGTCTAAAAAAGACGAAGCGAACGACTAAGGATAACAGTTCAATAAAAGTAGAAAAATAACAACGGGCGAAGTATAATGTCGTATCTTTGTGTGCAGTTCAATGACGTTAAAAACTTATAGACACGTTGTAGAGCTCTCAAAGTGGCAAGCAAAAGATAGGTAATTGCCATCCTTTCAATTTAGCGGATTTATTATTAAACTGTCACACGTCGTTTGAGGTCGAATACTGTATCTAAAGAAATTGTATAAATACCCTCGTGTGTGATGAGAAAGTGTTTCCATTACACTGCAAACACTAGTAAAAGCCAAGGAATAACATTCCTTTCGTAAGCGGTAGATGCTCTAAGTATCGCCGTGGTGAAAGACCACCATTCAGAATCGAAACGTTACTTGATTGAAATGGCTTTAGCCGTTTGTGACCAGATCTGAATAGCCAGGTATTTCCCAACCTTTCTCTTCCCCATCTCCTTCCCCTTCCCACTACCTTCAGGCGTACAACATACCCTAAATAAGGATGCCATAGTCCAACTGGCTCTCGACAGTTAGGAGCAGTTGGGACTCTTGTGCGGTATTCACCATAAAAAATAAATAAAAAAGTACACGAAAATTACTTATTATTTTTAATAGAACAATTATTTTCACTGTTTTCCGAAGATTTTGAGCGCCATTAGAGAGAATGAGATGGTGAACGCAGAATCACATAAGTATGAGAAAGACAACCTACTGTCAGTAGGTCGTCTTAGCGTGTTCCCCATTCGTTGATGTAACGTCGCCCGGTCCTATATCTATTTCATCCATACACACATATTCCTTGAATATTTATCTTTGTTATACGAGACCAATGTTTAAAATGACTGGGAACGTACGTGTGTTTGTTACTTGCCACATTTTGGGTGTTAATTTCATTTCTAAGACAATAACGTGTCTGTATGTTTGTAATGTAATTAATGTAGGTAACGATTACCTTGTAAGTAAACTGGAAGAAATAAACCTATACATTAAAATTTAGAGAGTGCCACCTATTTCCATTGGAATACGAATTGAAATTCACTATCTATTCTGTGATGAAATTGAGTTGCAACTACTCGTATGTACTTCACATAATAATTTATGGCTACGACTTAAACGCGATAAATTTGTGTTGGCACTAAGCTGTGGCGATATTTAGTTTTATTATCTTTAAAGGGAATACAATTGAGACATTTTAATTTTAAAAAAACCGAGTGATTCTGAGAAAAAGTTTATTGTGAAAAATCTCTAATTTTTACATATTTATTTGCTTACATCATATTATAAATACATATTAATTCTAACATACACATGGTACTAGGTATATATATATATATATAGTTGTTTTCATGTTTTACGAAGGAAGAATAATAATAAAGAATTTATTTTAGAAGTAGACAATTTCTCATATTTATATCTTCAGGTATTGCGTTGAACATTTCAGATAATAATAATACATTTAATAATGTACGTTAAAATTTGATCATCAACCGAATCTGACTCACTCACGCGATCGGGCAAATATTTGCTGACCATCTGATAGTATCAATACCGTAAGCCGTCTTCTGCCACGTTCGATGGAAAAAATGCTCATACATACAAAAGTTTGAAATTTTCTTCCAATTACGGTCCTTCACAATTTGTTCACTATGTTCCGTTCGATGTGTGTGTCGTGACTGAACCACGCGGGAGCGGGTTTTTATATGCTAGTCAAATTTAATTCCCAACACAAATTACGTCACTAATTATATTAAAAAAATGGAATGATTCATTCGAATTAAATTGGTGATTTAAATGCTTATTCCAATAAAAGTGCCTATAAATTTTATGTCCGAATATTGCAGGGAATTGTGTGAAGATTTTTATTTTTTAAATAATGTTCCTAACGATACCACGACTGAGTCACAAGATTTTTTTCCCATTTTAATTACTGTTAAGATGAATTTAATAACATGTTTTTGCGTCAAATCACCCATCACGCTAAATTAGCTTTGGGCACAGTCGAAATACACGAATTTGAAACACATTTTGGAATTGATCGGTGACATAGGCGATTGTTTTTCCCAAAAAAATAGGTATTGCTAAAATTGGCTGTTAAAAAAGGATATAATTAATTTAATAAAAAAAGTTTGAAAATCATTTTAAAAACAACTTCAGACGGTGACCCTGTTTTGGTCAAAACACTGTCGCACATCACATCTGAAATTTAAAAAGAAGAAAAAATACCTTAGAATAAAAATAATAAGATATCTGACCACTTCCTTCCACCTTATTATGGGGCATAGTTCAAGTTGTTGATCACTGATCATTTGATCACTTTTGATGTACACATGCACTGTTATACCATATCTAACCTTTTCCTCTTATAATTTATAACAAAGATCATGATTTTAGATAGTTTAAATTTGTATACATATTATATATCATTTTCTCCTTGTTACACAATAACCTTAGGTAATTTAGTATGAAGCGCATTCGAGGTAAAATATCACAAAACTGCGCTATACAAGTTCACTGTTATAATTATTAAGGAAAATTTTCGCTACAACTTTTATTTTTTTATAGTCAATACCGCACAAGAGTTCCAACCGTCTAGAGCCAGTGAGACTATGACATCCCCTTTTGGGGTATGTTGTGAGGCTGAATGTAGTGGGGAGGGGAAGGAGATGGGGAAGAGGAGGGTTGGGAAGTACCTGGATATTCAGATCTGGTCACCAAACACGGCTCAAAGCTATTTAAAGCAACGTTTCGATTGCGAATGGTGGTCTTTCACCAGGGCGATACTTAAGTCTCTACCACTCTGGAACGTGGTGCTAATATACTTTTTATTATTTTATATGAATTAAATGTGTTATGACACATATTGATTAAATAAAAGTTATTGGCGCACGCCGGGTTTGAACCCACGACCATTAGATTCGTAGTCGAGCGCCTTACTACTCGATTATGGAGGCCGACTTATCATCTACAAAGTTAAAACATTGCAAAATGGTATAAATTTAACTACGCAATTGATTGTGGTCAAAAAATCTTCAATATCACCGGAAGCGTAACTTTTAGGAGGTGGTTTTTATTTAAATTTGTAATTCAGGCAAAATCTCGCATACGGGTGCAAAAAAAGGAGCGCTTTCAGTGCAGCTTAAAAATCGGCATGCACTTGAATGAGTGCCCCGAAACGCCTCGTTCCGGGTCTGGTGACAATACCTCCGCAGCTCGGAGGCTCGCACGCTGCCCCGAGAGGCATTAGGGGCAACTCGAGCCGAGCGGTACACCGTCCTCTAAAAAATGAAACTGTAAGTTGAAATGTCGTCTAACGAGAGAACGTCCGCTCCGGCGACCAACGCCGACCACTAACAGCCGCTGCCTGCTGGACTCGAATCTACTCTAAGAGCAATAATATACCAGGAGGGAGCGCTAGTGTAGTCAGCATTGATGATTTTCGCCTGACTGGGGCGTGGATAGGTCTAGGGTATTTATACAACCATTCATAGCACATATCGACATAATGTTTTTATTTATTTGTTTAACCGGTTTTTCACAGTATTGTTATAAACAAAAATGTAGGATATAACCTAAAAAACCATCGAGTTCTGTCCTGTTATATCGCATAGTAAAACGTAGTAGGCGGAGTCGCCGGAGACGCGGGAGACGAAGATTGTGTGAGAACTTGTCTTATCTCTTTCTCTCTCACGTTTTACGACGTAAAAACCCGGAGAAAGTGATTTGACGTAAATTTGTATAGGTTGGGTAAAAATGTTTAGCTCTCTCTCCATATATATTCTTGCTCTGCGGATCTACCTCTGTACGGTCCATCCAATCCACGATACATCCGTGCACAGTGCGCAGTGTACGCTCCATGTGCCATCTAGGTACATCATACGGTCTATGTGCTATCAGCCTGTTATCTAGCTTTTCTTATGGGTAAATTCTAACTCCTAGACGGGTGATGTCAAAAATAATAATAATAGCGAACTTATATAGCGCAATTTTGTGATACTTCACCTCAAGTGCGCTTCATACTAATGGAATATTATAATAGTTATACAAATAAAAACTATCTAAAATCATGATCGTTATCATAAATCATAAGAGAAAAGGGTCAGAAATGGGTATAACACTGCAAGTGTGCATCAACAGTTTACAATTTACTAGAAACTAAGGGTGTAAAAATCTAGACGAAAAGTATGAATTCTTATTAAAAAAATTGTTAAGGCAAAGTAAAGGAAATTTTATTGAGAACAATTAACATGTTGGTATTAAACATCAATATTCAAGTATTATAAGTTAACGATTGTAAAAATGCAAACAGCGTAAATATAACAAGTAACAAAAGAACGATTCAATATTTTATAACAATGAGTATAGGGTTTTCAGTAGAAAGTAAGGACATTGAGTTGTAAGGATACAAGTAACGGAGAAAACCAAATCTAAGCAGTTTAATGACGTTTTCAAAGATTATTAATTATAGTTATAGGCTGTACAAAGTAATGCCAACGTTGTGTATTAGTAAAGATAAAAAAGTGTTTTAAAAGTTGTAATGTGGAAGGTAACAATAGCAACTAAACACAGTACATTGAGAATTGGCCTGCCTATATGCATGTAGTCGAGACGCAGTGATTAGGACATTACCGTCGAATATAATGTTCATGACGACGCTATAAATTCATATTATAAATATACATATTAAATGGCATAATTTTTCTGAAATAAAACTTCAAAACCAATTTTTGAAACACGTAAGCACACGTATTTAAGTACCTACGCTATCATACATCAAAACAAGGCATACAAATGTCTCGGTGTCCACTTAAAAGAGTTAAAAAACACTAACAACATGACGAGGTCATAAACCTAGGGAAATATTATGGGCATAATTATAGAGAGGCTGAATATAACTTATCATATGACTTCCAAAAGCCATCACGCACCTAAAATAATGCTTTCACATATTTTTTAATGGCGAAAAGATGTAAAAATTTACTGTCCTTTGAAGAACGTGAAACGATTTTCCCGATAATATTAAATACCACAGTAACGCGCGTGGAATCATAATAAATAACAATAATATCAAGTGGGTATTTAGGTTGGTAGCCTATAGGCTATAGGCTCGTACCTCGTACCTCCATCTCTCATAACGCAGCATCCGACTGGTCGCGAGATATAATATCCACTTTACACATCCGTCCAGCGCCGAGCGACCGTTGGCATAACCATAACCGG
The DNA here is from genome assembly GCA_022651775.1 of Drusus annulatus. Taxonomy (NCBI): domain Eukaryota; kingdom Metazoa; phylum Arthropoda; class Insecta; order Trichoptera; family Limnephilidae; genus Drusus; species Drusus annulatus. The sequence goes on along the minus strand of JAGWCC010000898.1, from coordinate 47,575 downwards.
TTGTTATAGAAAAAAGGTTAAAATAAGAATCGAATAAATAACATTTCAACAAAAGAGTCGTAAATAAAAATTGGACAGGCACCTACCGTATGAAGTTTACGAACCAGTGCTGCCTTACATGGCCGATTCACGGATTACTACTTTACTACGTTCATTCATGATCGCCGGATAGAAATGGCCGCTTCATTCATAAAAGCTGCGTTTTCAGTGATTCTCAACTTTAAAACTAATAGTTTTAATATTATTTCATTTTAGCGCGTGTTTTATAGAGAATGCCCATTTAGAGTGAAACAAACTTATTTGCGCTAGATAATATAGCGCTATTATAATGTCAATAGTTTGTCTCACAAATTTGAGCAATTTCAAAATAAGAGACATTTGATTTGTAAATACCATTTCGCTTGTTTTATGTATGGGAACGGATAAGTATTTTAAAGGTTATTTAACAATTTAATTTACCGCTACCCATTTGGCGTCGAAGGCATTTTTAAAATAACAATAATAATTGAGTAATTTCTATAGCGCCGTTTTGTGCTAAAAAGGCTTATCGACTATGGTGGCTTTGGAAATTAAATTTGCTTATGTGTTTCAAATGTCGATCTACGCATAGAAAACTTTTAAAGTGAAAAACAAAATCAACCGCCGCATCAATGAGTTAATTAACACATCTTTATTTATTAGTTTATTAGGAAATGAGTGTGTGTAACACTTTATTATAACTTGAAATTCATTGATTCGTCGAGGATTTTTCGCAAACGTGACTTATTTTTTTGAAAGATTGCGACCCCTCTTATACCTGATCGCGGTTGAGAAACGATGCTCTATACTAAATGGTTATAGGTTACTCAACCAGAGTTGAAACAAAGAATATATGCTTAGCGTTGGGTTTATTGTGTATTAATATATGCTCCGGTGGCGATGTATTTACGATGCGTCATAAAGAAAGAGCCCTTTGTCTTGTTTACGTCTACTTATTGTTACTAGTGGAAACGGGACAGCAAATGTTTACGATGATTCTCCTAGTATATTGAAAGTGCCTTTACAGCGTGTTTTATTCATGCAGTTCGACGGGGTGCTGTTGGAAATAATATTATAATCTGTTTTGAAGAAGCCGTAATTAGCATCCATACTCGTCCATGCTTAAGAATGTCCCAAATCGGGGAATACTACGAATTACTGGATACCTTGCATTATTTTTTTTAATACTCCGTTAAATGAAGTCTCTTATTGAAAACTGTATTTTAATTAAAATTAAATAAAACAACACACATGTATTTTTTTATATAACTGACTTCAACACGCTTTGGCTTCGATCTCTGAAGTGTTAAATGATTAATTATAGTTAAAAAAAAAATTTAAGCTTCAAATGGAACACGTTGTACGTAAGCTATGCATATGTGTGAGTACTGTCCCGGCCTCAGCTCTGATTAAGAGACCTATACTCGATGTTATTTCGCAAAATCAACAGAAAATCTAGAAAATACAATATTCTGACTTCAAACGCGGCGAAGGTTGACATAATCTGACTTCCTCAGTCTGGTGAGGCGTGAAAATAGCAGTTTTTCCAGCAATTTGCGGGGCCGCCGTTCCATAGACAATCCCATTGTCCGGCCGTCGCTTGTCTATGCCCCGCTAATGCGGACCGAGCGAGAACGGAATTCGGTGTACAGCCCCCATTTCGAGGAATTCTAAAAACCGCACTAGTTTTTTTTTTCGTTCTTTTTTCGAATCTCGTGACATTCTACTTCCGGCCGGTAGTTGTGATAATGTCGGCGGAATTCAAATGGTTATATATTATGGTATATAGTAAATTGAAACGTTTTACAATATTTCTAAAGATACCATTGAAATTACCGAAGTGTTTACAATGATTCTACATCGATCATTTATGTTCTTCTTCTCGAATGGGAAGGAGATGGGGAAGAGGAAGGTTGGAAAGTAACTGTCTATTCAGATATGGTCACCAAACAGGGAATTTTTTTTATTTGTTTTTGTTTTGAGAAAGACAAACATTCCCGGGTAACGAATAACCTGACAATATTTGAAAAACTACTATTGTTATCACAATAAGCGGAAGGTTGAAATTCTATGACCAGTCGGTAGCCGAGTGGACAAACGCGTCGGATTCCCACCCGGGCGTCGTGCGTTCAATTCCTCTGCCGGCTAAGTCCTCCATAATTGCGCAAGCAACATCTTCCACTTCTCATGATGGCAGTAGAAGTTTTTTAAATATTGTCAGGTTATTCGTAACCCAGGAATGTTTGTCTTTCTTTTTAAAGAAAAAAAAAATGTTGCTTGTGCAATGATGGAGGACTTAGCTAGCAGAGGAATTGAATCCACGACGCCCGAATGGGAATCCAACGCGTTTGACAACTCGGCCACTAACATTTAATTAATATATATTAATAATTAGAAAGAATTGTAATGAATCTTTAAGAATCGTACAACCACTAAACGAAACACATGTTGTAACATTTTAAAAACTTTTATAATAACCAACATGATCTGATAACGGCTTGCAGAATTCAAAGTATGCTGTAATGTATCCTGGTTTCATCATGTATTCATTTGATTCGAGGAAGTGATTTTGTTTTTACAATAAATTAATGGCCTTGCCTTGAATTTCGCATTACAAACAAGATTTCAAATCAAAATGAAACGATTGATTCAAACAACAAATGCGCAGAAGTATCAAAGCAGGATGTTGAAATAATAATCTTAACAGTTATTAACTCCTACAAAATATGGGTGTTGACGTTACCAAAAATGAAACAAAAGGAGTCTAGCTCCTAGAAGTCGTTTTCAGGGAACATTTATTGCTCTAAGGGTAAGGGTAAAAGAGCCAAGCTAGATAGATCCCAAAACAATGAATGTGGACAAGGACTGCCAAAATAATAATAATAATGTTTTATTCCAGAATGTATGCAGGAGTAGTGCAATGCAATACCTTCCATAATTGATACTAATACACAGTACGATAAACTTTATTTAAAATTTGCTCTCATGCCCTAAAAATGAAAAAATAATAATAAAAAATAAATATAAAATAAATAAAAAACAAAATAAAAATATATGTAAGAATCAGCTAAATTTTAAGTAATTATGATATGGTGATTGTGTCCTGCCAGAAGTGACCTACCAGGTAAGTATGTTGATGTATATTTATATAAACTAAGAATTAATATTAAGTAGAAATTAAGATTTGTACAGCGCCCTTGAAGTGATTTTTCACAACGGCGCTATACAATTTATCCAAATATTATTATTATTAGTAATAATAATAAGAACAATAACATAAAAGTTGTAATACAACTATAATAACACATAACACAACAAGATTAACGAACATGGTATGATTAACGAAATTGATATATTCTGCAACTCACCTTTTAGGTTTAATCAAATCTTAAATACTATTTTTAATTAAAACATAAACAGAAAAAGGTACACACATATACAACTTATTAAGATAATTTTATGTGTTATAATTTTTTTTTTTTCCTAAATTTAAGCATGTGTTGATATTTCTTTTTATAAACGGTTGTTTTCTTTATTTTTCTATTGTTTTTATTAGTGTAATTCAGTGTATTTCTAATTGCATGATGTGAACATTTTGGAAATGGATTGATGACCTACCATTTATTTTGTATCTGTCAGTATGTATGCAATGTTGTCACTCTGTCAAATGTTCCAAATAAATAAATAAATAATAATAAAGAAAAATAAACATAAACATAAATTCTTAAGAGAAAAAAAAAGTAATTTAAATATTAATGGAGGATATTATGTCTCATTTTTGCAAAACGCCATCAAGAAGGAGTCCGTCCTGACAGCGTTAAGATTGGTGAGGCCAATATCTGCCTCGTGGATCCCGCTGTGGGATTCGAACTCGATCCATCCTAACGCTAGCTGAATAAGTTGTTCCTCTTAGTAGTGAATGTCATTTTATAAAAGCATCAGTAATCTAAGGCAACAAGCCGCATTTCAAAAATACTAGTAAAGTACATTTGAAACGGTAGAAAGGGAATATTGTCACCGGAAAGGTCTGAAGCGCCAATTTCGGAAGATTACACCAGAGCACCTTAAAGTTTTTTTTCAACAGTAAAATTCATTAGTTTTGAGTGAGTGGTTGGATTTTGAAAAATAAAGTTAACCCATGTAACTCAAAGCTCTCACTGAGTTACCTGAAGCGACAAGAACCTAAAATATTCCCAAACTTGTGTCGCTCGAGTCAAGCTTTCTCCCAACATATTTTAGATGCCAAAGGGCCCACAAAAGTCTTCAGAATCAAACGAGAGTCAGAGCTTTCGATGCAGAAAAAATAAACTGATCAAAACTGCATATTTAAATCATTTTTGACCAAGTGTTGCTTAAGCCCTTTTGCTTTTCCAGCGACAATGTGCTGCAATAATTTATTTATTTTACAATTCTCTGATTAATAGACAGAATATAGCAAGAGGTACCACTTTATTTCATCTCTACTGCGGATTTCTCGTTAATAATATTAATAATAATATTTGGATAATTTGTACAGCGGCGTTTTTGTGAAAAATCACCTCAAGGGCGCTGTACAAATCTTAATTTCTACTTAATATTAATTTTTAGTTTTTATAAATATACAGCAACATACTTACCTGGTAGGTCACTGCCGGTTCTGCCTTTTTAAAGCCGATTTTGCTGTATTATTCTGGTAAGCAAATTATTCCATCACAAGTCACTTTACACCTTCTGTATAGTGTTGACGTGAATTATTTGTTTGTGTCGCATGGCTCTTTGAATTTTATTTGTTTTGCATGAACCTTTCAGTGTTAAACAAATATATTGATGAGTCCAAATCTAAGGTACCTACATGAATTTATAATATGATAGCCCATCCAGTATATTACAATACTGTGATATCTATATTTAATTGCTTCAAATTCCACTAAACAGGATGAATAAAGGTGGCAGGACGTGTGCGTATCGCAAGAGGATGGATAGGTGTAAAAAATTGATTTATAATTACACGTTATTATTGTACACGACATCATTAAAAATGAAGGCCTTCGAGGAAAATCACCGTCGCTAGGTCGTTTTTTTTCATTCCGCCAGCCACCACTGGTGTACTAATGCTCCAAGAAGCCTAGTTGATGCTGATCATGTAACATACATCTACTCTAGGAACTATCTCAGTAATTCTAATAATTCAAACTAATTCCGAACGATTTTTGTATGGAATACCTCAAGTAAAGAAATCTGACTTATTTTCTGCCTGTTTGAGGATTTGAGATTTCGAAGTTCTTCAACCTCTGCTTAATTTTGTTACGAAAACTATAAAAAAAGCTGGTATCTAGTCAATTATATTAGCTTTTAAATTGACCTCTGTGGCAGAGCAATAATATTGTTGACTCTCGGCCTAGAGGTCAAATAACGTTAAAAGTTATTAAACAATTACAGATGGTACACATATCTTAATTCATTCACATACCTAATGATCTGTTGTTCTAGTACCTATACTAAGAATGTACGGGATAAATGCTAGTCTTCCCAAATATCAAATGAACAAATTACAAACAGTTTTCAACGCAGCGGCAAGACTTATCACCGGCGTATCAAAATATTCCCATATTTTAGAGCACCTCAAAAATCTTCACCGGTTTAAATGTCCCGAAAGAATCCAGTTCAAGCTTTGCTGGACGGTTTTCAAATCAATTAACGGAATGGCTCCGGCTTATTTATCGGAGCTATGTATTCCTGAAGATTTCGATTCCCGACAGTCAACCCGTAGATCGGCAAAGTCATCGGCTATCGGAAGGTTGAAGGAACCAAAGCGCACAGCAAACACTATGTTCGGAAAGCTTGCTGCAGGAGGTCAGGTCCTAAAGCCTAGAATAGACTGCCACATGATTTGAGAATAATAAAAGAATCGAAAGAGTTCAGTTTCTCCACTAATTATATTAGTTAATTTGGGTTTGGAGACATTCTTGAGCAGGTCATATAATATTATGGTTTTAACACTCATATACCTTAAAGTGGTACATATTAGGTAGCCGGGTTCCTTAGGATTAGGATTCCTAGTGTCCACCTCGCTTCCGCCGGAAACGATCTAATTCTTCTTCGAACCTCTTACTGGTCCTTCCTCCTTCTACCAAGCCAGCAGTAATCTTCTCCCCCCTTCCCTCACCCCTCTACCCAACAACCATCTAGGACCTGTTATTCTGCTTCATTCCCCCCGCCACTCCCCCCTAGCCCGGTGGACATTGTTCGCTATTTCCTACATCCGGTAGAATTACAAACCACTATCGGTACAAAATACCACCTTTTTCATTCAAGACTGCCAGCTAAAGATGCCATAGAATTGGCTCCAAATGGCGTCCATTCACGGACCCGTTTGTAGAAGGATTTCTGATTTGTACAATACGACAATAGGGCAATATTACTACAAGCTTTATGAATGGACAGAACGGACATCCGAATTGCAGAGAAATAGTAAATGCTGATAAATCATAGACTTATTTATGAAAACAGTTAAAAAATGTTTTTGTTAAAATCCTTAATCTTTTTGATCGAAAAAAGTATTTTACTGCTTCAGTAATATAACGCTTGACTTTTGAGTAAGGGGTAGCGACTTCGATAATATTTCATTACAAAATATACGTGAGTTAATATTATTTCAAATATGGGTGCCTTCAGTCTGTGGGTTTAATTGTGTGAACAATTTTAAGATTGACGTAATAAAATATTCGATATTATTTTAGGTTTTTTGGTATAATAAAGAATATAAAATTATTAAGCATCGTTGCGATTACGTTTTGGTACTAATTGGATTAAATTAAATAACAAAAACACAAAGATAAAGAATAACATAAGTGAATACTTGGGCATAATATCATTATTAATTTAAAATCACCTGACTCGTGCAATGACGCAATAAAAAATGTTAAACTATTAGAAATAATAATAAAGAACGCGAGTCTTATATGTTTTAAATTACAAATTTTGCATAAATGAGATTGCTTGTCATTGGATTGCTTATGTTTTAAATGCTCTATAACGCAATTCAAGGATTTCTTCATACGATTTTACAAAACACAAGATATCCGAACAAGTAGTCCGAACCTTCGGAACAAACACGCGTTTTATGAATGAAACCTTCTGTTAGCAAATAATGTAGTCTATGCCGGAACGACGAAGACCCTCGATTACCTCAGCTCGGTGTTTTTCGTTTAAATCTCGGTAGGATAGGCTACAAGGAGCCGGTGGTGGAATTTTTTGTGATGGTGTGGTTATACCATAAACCAGTAGTAATGCCGGTTTAACGAAGGAAGTGCCCCCGGGTACACCATTGTTCCATGGTAATATATTAGCACAAAGGTTCTCAAATAACGTATTACTTGAAATTTTTATTATGATAACCGATGTAAGGTAGACAAAATCAGACATTTTAATCTTAAAAATCGATAAATTCTGAGTAAATAGCGGACGAAACGTCGATATATATATATATATTTAAAAAAATTTAATTATAAAACCACAAACTTTTTTTTGTTAAATTTTGTACCCTGATGATGCTTAGGCTAAGCGAAACCGGTCAATCATAGAAATTAAAATAAAACCTGTGGCCTTATACAAAGTTATTATTTAATTTTCAATGATATTTTAACTTATACACCAATACTACTCGTAGCTTTACTACCCGGTTTTGTCCGAAATTGCGATTTAAAAAGAAAAAGAAAATGAGACTCATAAAATCATATTTGAAAAATTGCATTTAACCTCAGACTAATAATATACAGGGGGAATAGCTTTGCCAAAAAGTGTAGTCAGGATTGTTGATTATTTCCTGACTCGGGCGTGGCTAGAGTTTTCGTAGACACACCTTTTACATCTATTCATAGCACATGTCGACATAATGTTTTGTTTATTTGTATAACCACTTTTTCACAGTATTGCTATCAACAAAAATATAGAATATAACATCAAAGATTGTTGAGTTATGTCGCATAACAAAACGTAGTGGGTGGAGTCACCGGAGACGCGGGAGACAAAAAACATGCTTATAAACGTTAAAAAATTTTTTTTTTTGAATACCGCACAAGAGTTTCAACTGCTCCCAATCATCTAGAGCCAGTGAGACTATGGCATCCCCAACTGGGATATGTTGTGAGGCTGAAGGTAGTGGGGAGGGGAAGGAGATAGGGAAGGAGAAGGTTGGGAAGTACCTGTCTATTCAGATCTGGTCACCAAACACGGCTAAAGCCATTTCAAGCAACGTTCTGATTCTGAATGGTGGTCTTTCACCAGGGCGATACTTAGAGTATCTACCACTCTGGAACGTGCCGCAAATATACTTGTTATTATTTTTATATGAATTAAATGTGTTATGACACATATTAATTAAATAAAAGTTATTGGCGCACGCCGGGTTTGAACCCGCGACCTTTGAATTCGTAGTCAATTCGTAAAAAAATTGTGTGAATCCGAAAAGTGGTGCAATATTATGTGACAACTTGTCTTTGTCTCTTTATCTCTCACGGTTTACGACGTAAACACCCGGAGAAAGTGATTTATCGTACATTTGTATAAGTTGGGTAAAAATATTTGGCTCTCTCTCCATAAATATTCTTACTCCAAACATTTCACATTTTGAACAACGGTGTGTCAGTGTGTTTTGGAGCTCCTAACCGGGTCACCTTGCAGCCTTGTAGACTGGCACCGTGTTTTACAAACTACGAACTACAAGGTTTAGTGCAGAAATAAAAATGCTGTTTGTATAAAAAACTAAACAATGGCCGTAGATATTTTATTACACCATTAATATAATAAACCAATTAAAAAAAATTTCCTTAACATTCGCTTAATTAAAGGACTTTGTAATACATATCGAATAAACACGAAGATTTCCGCAACAAAACTTACAACATAAGTTAACCCTTACGCCATTTCTCTACAAGGGTAGAAGGAGAAAATAAACCGTCACGTAACTCAGTATGTACTGGCAACTACACCTTACTTTCATCACATTTTTAAATGGTTTTTTCATAGTGAATCCCGCTCAAGATCCAACTGCATCCCAATCGCCAATGGCATCAACAATCGGGGCATATTGTGAGGATGAAGGTAGCGGGCTGGGGAAGGAGATGAGTAAGAGGAAGGTTGGGAGTACTTGGCTACTCAGATCTGGCCACCAAACACGGCTAAAGCTATTTAAAGCAACGTTTCAATTCTGAATGGTGGTCTTTCACCAAGGCGATACTTAGAAAATCTACCACTCTGGAACGTGCCGCAAATATTTTTATTTATTTATTTATTTATTTATTTATATACGCCCTCAAGGGCTTTTACATAACATAGGTATAAAATAAAATAACAGTGACATAAAAAATAACAATGACATAAAAATAAAAAATGCGCCCAAAAACATTTGATTACGCCCAAGAAAATTAACACTAGTATTTTAGGAAGAGGTATGTTATTATAGCCTTCTTGTAACTAGATTCAGTGCAGTTGAATATATCTACTATTTCTGCGATAGAATTACTCACTGCATGCAATCTAGGTACAAGCGAGTATTTAAATGACTCAGTCCTGATATTGTTGTTACATTTAAAAAAAGAATTTTGGATCGAGTGGATCTGTTAGGTACATAGAAGGTAATTAAGCTAAGTAAATCAGGGCTGTCTATAATACCATTAACAATTTTAAAATAAAAGTCAAGTCGGAAACAAGCCTCCTGTCTGAAAGTTTTAGTAATTTTAATTCTTTCATTAAATAATTATAATTTATGGTTTCAATAGGTAGACCGAGTTTATAGTTGATGTATCTTAGAAATTTATGTTGCAATTTTTCAATGGAATCAGAGTGGATTTTAAAGTGAGGGGACCAGACAGAAGAATTATATTCGACTTGACTTCGAACTAGTGAAGAGTACAGGATTTTCAATGTAGAAATATTTTTAAATTCATTGGCATTTCGAAGAATAAAGCCTAGCAATTTTAAACCTTTACTTGTTATTATATTGATATGTGAGAGAAAATTTAATTTAGAATCGAAAGTAATGCCGAGATCATTAATTTCATTGACAGATGTAAGGGAAATATTATCAATTTTATAATCATAGTCAAATATATTATATATGAATTAAATGTGTTATGACATACATTAATTATGTGAAATGTATTAGCGCATGCTGGGTTTGAACCTGCTACCTCTGGATTCGTAGTCGAGCATATTGTCCAACCACTCGACTATAATTTTGCCAAGGTAAATAAAATAATTGTGTTTATCTGAAGTAACCTGCCAGGTAAGTATTCTTATGTATATTATCTATGTACATCATTTAAATAAATATTAATATGCAATAGATTATATGTCGTTGTTAACTATAACTAGAAATTAATATTTTTAGAGTGCCCTCGAGGTCATTTTTCACCAAAACGGCGCTATACAATTCAAATATTATTATTTTACTCTTGTGTTGTACTGATTGTTGATATAACCAGACTCGAGTATTTGATTTAGTTGATCGTGTTGTCTTACTCAGGCGACCTAGACTCCATCTTCCATTCACTTCAGCGTCATGGACACTCGATTTTTTTACTAACATACCTTTTATTATTTGATCGTGTTTATAACTCAACGAACTTTCAATGCTTAACGCCTAAGGGATAGAGCCCAGAACATTAAAATTCACCGGAAGCTGCGTCGATTGTCGATAATTTATCTAATTTATTCAAACACATCGAGATGTAAAAAATAATATATAATCTTCCGTTCCCACGCGTGTTTTTATACGTGTCCAATGCCTTCACAATGCACGGGAACATGTGCGTGTTTTCGAGGAAACGGATTTTCTATATGAGAGGGTAGAAAAAACAGCCCATTTGAAAAAGGTCTCCAAGAATAATATGTGCATATTTAGGGGATAAAAGACTTGCCTTGGGTGTCCGGATGTCCGGTTGTGATTTCCCTTTTTTGTTCCCATTTTGCCTCGAGGTTTGGGTTCAGTTTGGACGACTGGGCACCTGTGCACCGGGCTGCCCTTTCTTCCGTTCGCATCGAAAGTCGCCGGGCGATAGGGTGTCATTATTTGTTCGACAGGCTTCTTTTGTATTAATGTTAACTTTTATACAAGATACCTACCGCAAATTATGGAAGACGTAGCGGGGTTATCGTTGATATCTTTAGCTTTTAATACTATTGCTAAACATCAGTATTTATACCTCTTGGGTATATAAACACATATTTGTTAATTCAATATTTTAATCTTGAAGGCATATGGCATAATTCATTATTACAATATTAAGTTGAATGGTTGGATTATTAATGATATTCATGAGCATTGTTTTCAGTTGGGTTGAAAATAACAAATGTAAGAAAACTTTGAATAGTCTATTGAAGGGAACGATATTAAAATATTTAAGAGTGGTGGATGGTACCGACTCAAGTATTTGGTTCACTTGATCGTGCCATGTCTTCGTCGGGGGTCCCCGACTTCACACTCCTTTTTTCGTTCATTCGCTCTACATGGCCAAACCATCTAAGCGTCTCTTTCTTGATTCTATTCCTTACACTTACATCAGCCTTGCATTCTTTCTTGTCACACATGGTTTTACCGCACATACGCCTTAGGGATCTCATTTCTACAGCATTCAGTCTACTTTGATCCTTCCTCTGCCAATTCCATACCTCACTGTCATACATCAGGGGTGGTATAAGCACTCCATTGTGGACTGCTAGCTTCGCTTCTTTGGACAGTTTTTTTATTTGCGCCAACAGCATTCAGTTCTCTAGTAATAGTTTCCTGCATTCACCTTTCTTTCAATATCGTTATCAACCTTTCCATCTTTCGTAAACATACTCGTATTTCATAAATTCACAAACTGATCCACTTGCTGAGGTGAAAAAATGTGCATTGTTAACAAGAGTCAGATATATGCTGAAAAAAATGGCTCCTAAGTAGAAATTCTTTATACTAAGAATTCAACGTACCCCAATTGGGGATGCCATAGTCCCACTGGCTCCAGACGGTTGGGAGCAGTTGGGACTCTTGTGCGGTATTCATAATACAAATTTAAGCCAGTAGTGTAAAGCGCACTTGGCGATAAATACCGATAAATCGTGCGAAACTAAATAATTGTTAATATTACGATTGAAAAACCTGCCCACATACAGTAAGCATTTTTTAGGTGAACACCTGGAGGAGAGATACAAATGCTGAGACGATAAATACACATAGGCTTCGTAGCCTCCCCTGAAACATCGCTCAATTTCTTTCGTGTGCGTTCCCCACTACATTATAGAGAGAAGTGACACATGCGAACTAGCGCTTTTTTTGTTTTTTTTTAAGCGAATCGAAGAGCATAGGCCTTTATAATATCCGGTATCCGGCTTTTGCTCCCTTAGGCAGAATTAGTCTGAACACCCAGTTATTTTATAAGAATAGTAATAATAATGAAAATAAAATAATAACTGTGAATAAGATAAAAAAATATATTGGAAAAACAACCCGCAATGTCAATGTTAGAATCAAAGAACATTTTAAATTTTTTAAATTACAACGGTTTTTCAGAATTCGCCAATCATCTTATTGAAACAGATCATACCTTCAATAAAAGCACCGGTGCTCATATTCTCCATAAAAACGGTCATGGCAACAGATTATCTAATTTAGAAGTACTAAAAATAAAGAAAGCCATTAAAATTAATTGTCATAATAATAATAAATGGATTACTTTTATAGCGCCGTTTTTGTGGGAAGATCACCTCAAGGGCGCTTTACAAATTAATTCATCTAACCTATAATTTATCACTTAAGCTTTTAACTAATAACTTACAGTTAAGATTTATTACTAATGGCTTACAACTAATATTTTCAACTAGTGACTTACAATAAGGACTTATGGCTTGTAACTTACTACTGAGTATAACTTATAACTAGTAACTTACATCTAAGATTTCATTATTATTACTTCATCACCTCTTCATTATTGCTCCACATTTGCATTACTGTTCAACTATTCTTTTCTTGTGTAACGACATATAATGGAACAAGTTTCAGATTCTCAACAAAAATAAAAAATAGGAAGGAATGAGAATTATACATGGCAAAATAGATTTTAAAAAGTAGTAAAAATGTCAGGCGACAAACTAAATTGGCTAACAGGAAACAGATGCTAATATTAAAAACATTAATATTTACACATACAATAAAAATACAAATAAAACTTATTACGAACTTATTACTAAATTATTTACAACGTGGATATTCACAGACATAATACAAGGAAATTAAAAGAAATCAGAATACCAGAAGGAATAAATCCAATAAACAAAAACAGTTTACTCACACTTGACAGTTTCGGCTGCTCCCAATTTTCATATTCCCAACTTTTTCAACTCCCATATTCTTAATAATCAGTTAAATTTGTCCAGTAGTCTAATATTAGGTGTATTTTCGGTAAACTCGTTGACATTTTGCATCTTACATTTCATATTATCTGTCTGTTTCTTTGTGATAATTTAAATGTTCTATTGTTTTCTAATTGTCCTATTATTTTATTTTATATTTTGTTCTCCCTCTGTATGTATACGAGTATATAACCCCACACTTTATATTTTTTGTTAAGTTTAATTTTGCACCCTGATGATGAATGGCTAAGTGAAACCGGTCGGTCATAAAAATAAAAATAAAAATTGTACAAAGTTATTTTTTTAATTTCTTTAAATAGTAATAATACTTATAAACGCAAAAAAAACATATATTTATAATTATTTACTTAGCTATTCAAATCAAAAAGATTTTAAAAGGGTTCAGATACATAAAACGTGTAAGCTGTCAAGATAAAAAAAATCTCCAAAGTACAGAATGAAACTATTGGAAGAATAAATAAGATTTAAATGTATATGTGTAATGTACAAAAAACATTGTTGAAATGCGTGAAAAGCAAATTTAAAAAAAAAAGTTCAAATCAATTCTATCTTTTTACAAAAAAACTGTGATTTTCCCGAAATTTGTAAGTAAATGTGAGTGCATTAATAGAAATTAGGTTTCATGGGTCAACTTACAACTTTACGCAATAATTATTTTTTTATCGATTTTTTTTATGATAATTCACTTTTTTCTATGTTTTATGTACGTAAAAAGAAGCAAACACCCACTAAAAAACACACCCCCTACAAAGCGCCCTCTAGGCGAAATATTTAAAAAAAATGACGCTACATAAATTTTCCAAGTTTTATTATTATTAATTACTTTCTTCAACGCCTCCATGGTCGAGTGGTAAGACGCTCGACTACGAATCCAAAGATCACGGGTTCAAACCAGGCGTGCGCCAATAACTATTATGTAATTAATATGTGTCATTCAACACATTTAATTCATATAAAAATAATAAAAAGTATATTTGCAAGTTCCAGAGTGGTAGATACTCTTATGAACGACCACCATTCAGAATTGAAACGTTGCTTGAAATGACTTTTATTAATGACCAGATCTGAATAGCCAAGTACTTCCCAACCTTCCTCTTCCTCATATCCTCCCCTCCCCACTACTTTCAGCCTCACAACATACCCCAATTGGGGATTCCATAATCTCACTGGCTCTAGACGGTTGGGAGCAGTTGAGACTCTTGTGCGGTATTTAATATAAATAAATTTAAAAAAAACTGAATACTGGAATTAATTAAGGCTCTAAGTGCCAAAAAATTAACAACTTTTTTTTTTACAGAATCGTATTTTATGATGGAAATAAAATACGATTCTTTAAAAAAAAACAGTTTTTATTTTTTTGGTACTTAGAGCCTTAATTAATTCCAGTATTCAACTGTTGAATCTAACCTTGAAAAGAAAAAATATATTTAACATTTAAAAAAAAGAACGAAAAACCAATAAATATTGAAATAACAAACAAACACCTGTTAAAAGGAATCCGATAAACCTGTCAGTAAACAAGCGACATGTGCGCTGCGCTCGTAACAGTTAGACTGAGTGTTCCCACGGTTCGGGGTTGGCTTCACCTTGCATCCTCCCAGATTTTTTTCGCACTAAGCGAAAGTGGAACTCTCTGGCTATAAGTTGCCATATTACTTCTTGGGCTTGGGAGGAATATTCAATTCATTACTTTAACACAGCCAATGTAATTAAATGCTAATTCAAACCGAAAAGGAGTCAATTTAGGAGGTTGGAAATAAATATAAACTAACTTTAAAAAAAAAATTTTTTTTTTAGATTTTAAAATTTTATTTAAACAATAATTATTATTATTTTTAATTTAAAAAAACAATTTTTAGTTAAAATCTATGCGATGTAATTATTTTTATGCGTGACAGCTGTTTCGCCTTCTGAGGGCATTATCAAACTGAGACATTATCAGACAGTTTGATAATGCCCTCAGAAGGCGAAACAGCTGCCACGCATAAAAATAATTACATCGCAGAGCTTTTAACTAAAAATTGTTTTTTTTAAATTAAAAATAATAATAATTATTGTTTAAATAAAATAAAAAAACTTAAAAATTAAAATGGAGTTCTACAAAATAAACTTTAAAACTATAAATAAACTAACCAAATGCATAGAATGCAGCGTAATGAATAGAATCAAGAAAGGGACGCTTAGATGGTTTGGGCATGTAGAGCGAATGAACGAAGAAAGGAGTGTGAAAAGAATATATGATGCGAAAGTGAATGGAAGAAGAAGTCGAGGACGCCCGAGAAAGACATGGCGCGATCAAGTAAATCAAATACTTGAATCGAGTCATGTGAAGAGTCGGAATAACAGAAGAGTACGTATGAGATGATGTATTAATGTGAATGAAGCAAGGAGAGTGTGCCAAGACAGAGTTATATGGCGGTCCGTCCTCTCTGCATACCCCTTCGGGGCGATGGTTAGTTAGTTAACTTACTAACTAACCATCACATCGTTTCCCCGCAAAAGGCAGAGAGAACGGATCGCCATACAACCTTGTCTTGGCACACGCTCCTTGCTTCATCCACATTCATACACACTATTCTGTTATTCTGACTCTTCACATGGCATGACTCAAATAATATTTGGATGATTTGTATACCGCCGTTTTTGTGAAAAATCACCTCAAGGGCGCAAATCACCTCAAGGGCGCAATATTTGCTTGTGCCATGTCTTCCTCGGGCGACCCCGACTTCTTCCACTCACTTTCGCGTCATATATTCTATTCATACTCTTGTATTCATTCATCCGCTCTACACGCCCAAACCATCTAAGCGTCACTTTCTTGATCCTATTCATTACGTTTACATCAGCCTTGCATTCTTTCCGGGTATCCACATCTTTAACACGGTCATACAAGGTTTTGCTGCAAAGAAAGACCACCATTCAGATTCGAAACGTTGCTTGAAATGGCTTTAGCCGTGTTTGGTTACCAGATCTGAATAGCCAGGTACTTCCCAACCTTCTCCTTCCCCATCTCATTCCCCTCCCCACTACCTTCAGCCTCACAACATACCCCAATTGGGGATGCCATAGTCTCACTGGCTCTAGACGGTTGGGAGCAGATGAGACTTTTGAGCGGTATTCACTGTAAAAAATAAATAAAAGAGTCGAACGACGTAGTGATTTTTTTCTACGAAAATATTAATACGACATAGATTATAATACGTAGTTAGTAATATTATGGAGCCTAGGAATTAAGATTTGTACAGCCGCCCTTAAGGTGATTTTTTACAAAATTGTCCAAATATTTATATATAGTTTTTGTGTTTAATTTGTAGAACTCCATTTTAATTTTTATATAATTCAATTGAATTAAATTTAATATTATTATTATTGAGTTCTGCTATTTTAGGTTTTTTATTTTAGTTTTTAGTGACAGCTGTTTCGGCGTTTAAGGCCATTGTCAAACTGTGAACTCAATAATAATAATATTAAATTTAATTCAATTGAATTATATAAAAATTAAAATGTCCAAAATTAAAATAAAATTAAATTGTCAAACTGTGAACTCAATAATAATAATATTAAATTTAATTCAATTGAATTATATAAAAATTAAAATGTCCAAATATTATTATTATTATCTAGTTACCCAGTTAAAAAGCTTCTGCAAGTAAAGCGAAAAAACTTCTAAAATCTATTGGCAATAATTAGCGTACAAATCCTATCATGCCTCTGGGTAGGTACCTGAAGTTTAATCCTAAATCGCACCACCTAAAAAAGCTTCATCAGTAATCAAGCCCGGCCAAAGCAATTTGGGAATTGGCCTAGGAACACTAATAACAGGTGATCAGGCGGACCAACCGTGCTCATCACTTAACCACAAGTGTTTGCATGCGTCACCGGCCCTGTGGTTCGATGGCTCGACGGTGCGGCCTGACCACGCCATGCACAGTTATCAACTTGTAAAGGTGGATTAAATTAAAATCTTTCACGTTCAAGAGCACGATTCGCATTAAAGGATGAACCGCGCAAGAAATAACAACGGTGAGGCGAACACCTCGAAGAGGTTTATGCGTTACTTATACATGAGGGAGTATACATATTACCCATTTTTATTCCCTTCGTTATTTTATGCGGAATGTTAGATTTTCACACCCTGCAAGCCCGACGAAAGATATTTTCGGGTAAACATTTTTACAAGTTGATTTCTGGAGCTATTTATAACCCATTTATACTAAAGGAGATGGACATGTTTGCCCCAAGTAAATACATTCGTGTAAGGCATCATGTGACGTTTTACATACCGAAAGCTTCCTCATATATAAACACGCCAATATATAAAGCGATGGAACTATTCAATGAAGCTGCATCTACCTTAGATATATTTAGATGCACATATATAGAGTTCTGTCACAACCACTTGATGTACGTACAAGAGTGACCGTTAGGTACATAACGATCTACGTACTCTAAAATACAAATAAAAATTGGTTGCTGAGATGAAAATAAGTTTGATATCCTAGAAATCAGTAGTTTGACGTGGTAAACAATCTTAACAATAAATCAAAAAGTCAACGCAGCTATTTTCCGCTCACCACGTATTTTTTTCCACGAGCTTTTAAGCTTTGAAACAATCATTTAACAGCAGAGGTCCCATCATAACCAACAATCGCACTGTTTTCGCGCGTGACGTCATGTGCAGCTTTGACCGAATTTCCCTATCAAACCGACTCACCGCATTAACTCTACCGCGGCAAGTACTGACTGAATAATGGGTGCGAGCAATAAATCAGGCAATCAGGTATCCGAGATGACTTTTCCCGTATGATTACTCCGATGATTATTGTTATCTGGACCCACTGACTGCATGAGTTATTTTAATCCGTTCATTCGGACCCTACATAATCGAATAATGGCATGTTGGGAGTAAAAAATGATGAGGTTTTTTTTTTTGAATTACCTACATCTAACCGCGAATCACCTCATTTCTAATCGATGATCGAATTTGCTCCAGTAAATTGTCAGACATTTTGGGATCTTTAGGAGATTGCGTCATCGGCGATAAACCTACTTACATCATACTATTATTCTACAGAAGAGGATGAAGCGTGAGGCAGGCTAAAAATCGCGCCACCATAATAAAATGTCAATTTTTCATAAGTGTTTATGTGTTATGTATTATATGTGTTTTATATTATTTTTATATTTATTTATTTTATATATTATATGTGTTCTGGCACAAAATATTTAATAACGACAAGAGCCTGACGGCCTTGGAACACTGTTCTGATGAATACGTCTCAGACAAACTCTACCGCAATTCCGACTATTGAGATGACCTGACTTGATTCAATCGATTGCTTACACTTCTTCCTAGGGAGTCCCCAAATTCTTCTCCCATTCACTTGTTCGTCACATATTTTCCTGAATATCTTCACCCGTCCATCTACTCTTATATACCTTCGCTATTAACATGCTTTAGATATTTCTACCTCATAATTAATAATAATAGAGACAAAAACAAAAAACATGCATTCAAAATTGACAAAGGAGTCCTTTTGCAGAGAGGTTATATAGTATTCGCATAATACGATTTCATCCGTCTTTTCAACAAAAACTTGATACGTTTGACATACTTAATTCAGCATTCATATTTCCTGAATGAAAAGGCCGTTTCAAATCGTGCACCATGAACAATTCGTAAGTATTTTAGTATAGAAATCTCCGTACAATTCGTCTTTCTTGTTCGAATAAGGAGACTCGCTCGTCTAAAGCCTTTTGTGATCGGAGGCTGAATGGGAAAGAAGTGTGGCACTCACAGAATGGAGGATGTCTTCTCGTGAGAGATAAAAAGACCTTATGAAAGGGGGACTGCGCAGTACATTGCCTCAATGGCAGGAAGGAAGTGAGCGCTTTGGAGACTTTTTTTAAATAATCACGACACAAGAGGAGCATCTGCATATCACATTGAAGATGGGTTGAATCTGGCGAAAGATACCGACATATCTTTTTTAAAAGACTGTTTGGAAAATTATTTTTTAGTCAATTTAGAATGCCGTATAAATGAAGTGGTGTGCTTCAGTAAAAATCTTAGAGCAGTAAATAAATTATATATTATGATTATTTACGTTCCCTTTCGCCATTATTACCTACTATATATATATAGTCATTCAAACGCGTAAATATAAATTATTATTATGGTTTAATCGAAGAAAGCAAATAATTGGTGGAGTGTCATTATAAAAAGAAATATTAATATTTAAACAGACGACCGGGTTTTGCTTCGTTTCAAGCTTCATCAGGGCTGAATATCAACGGCTATATAAATATTAATAAAGTGATGTATTACAAAGTGTTCTCTTTTAATTAATAATTATAGTGTTTATACTTTGTAAAAATGTCAACGGGTTGGACATTAGGTCGGAAAAATTCGGGTTCAATTTTTGCGCATCGCTGAATATTTAAACTTGGCATTTTCATGAAATATGTGGGTCTGCTAGGTCTGGGTGTTGTGATTTTGATTGTTATGTTTGAATGACCTAAAAAAATCCAACTTTGTTCATAGATAAACTGTACTTTCATTGGATATAAACCCATTACTCATAATGACGCACATTAAAAATAGTACGATAGTCAAAGATCATTGGAGAAATTGAGATTGAGCTGCACAATATTTGAAATGCAACGGAAAGCGCCAAGGTGCACAGGTATAGGATAAATAAAATAAATAAATACATTTGACGTTCCCGATTCATTTCCGATTAGTTTAGCAATAGCATCGCTTATTTGCATCCGGCAGAGCAATGATAATAATAATGGAGAAATTCATACATTGATATCGCCGTGTCGCAAGTTTCTCTTAATAACATTCTCTGCATCAACATACAACTCACTAGATGAGCCCACTTATAAGCCCTGGAAGCTTTAAAGTACGCTCAAAGTACATACTTGCAAAAGTTCAAAATTTAATTATTCTTCGAATCAATGGATCGGGTTCAAATACCACAGCATATAACACGAGTTACCTTTAGTAAAAGGAGCCTTAGAATTTATAGACGTTTTAAAACAGTTTTACTGCTTTTTCAAATGAGACTTTTTAGTATGCCATCACCAGCATTATGGAGAGACCAAAAACCTAAAAAATATAATATTTTATTTGTCTTGATGTACAAAACCTTGCATTTTGAAAGCCTGTATTTTGTAAAAGTTCCGACATAAACCATTTTTGCTGAATAATCTCCACAACTTATTGCAAAACGAAAGCCAACCTTAAGAGGTCTATATCATCGAATCCATGGAATTACCGTTTTGTAAATCATAGCATGCATTTTGCTTAATCATGCAGCTGTGATTTTACCCCAGTCTAATCAACATGTAGCCATAAGTTGATAATTCAAATCGAATACATGTAGGCAGCGTGTGAAAGCTAAATTAACAAAATTACAATCTAATATAAAATAATGACATCACATCTAATAGCGTCTAATTGACAAATTAGAAATGAAACATTAAACTGCAGGTTTATATTAAAATTATAATGATCAAACCTGACACATTCGTTTTGATGTCATTTTAATCGAATGATTTATATTGCAACTAATTCAAAATATGAATCGTTAACCTTTTTCAATCGATAGTGTATTTTTGTAAATGTCCTTTTCATTCACAGATGTTGTAATTTTATTGCCATGTGTATCCTGGTGTGGATCGTTATATTTATCATGGCGTTTTTAATAAGTTCCAACGATGTCAATAAAACGTTTTTTTGGTGGGTTTTTGCCATTTTATTCATTCATGAATAGGCGTTGATTGAATGAGGATAATTTTACAACAGGTCAGAGGTGAAACATATTCATGTGAGTGGTTTAATCAAGTAAGAACGTGAGAAGAAAAACAACTACAAGGTGTAAGGAATCCAAATTTGATTCAGAATCCACGTCACGTATAAGTTTATCTGGAGTGAACTTCGAAGTTTTTTTATAAATTATAGTTTGGTCAAAAACTATTTTAAAATTTAAGAAAATAAAATTTAATTTTTAATATATTTTATGTTAAGCTGACGAAAAAATTTAAACTTTGTAGATAAATTACTTTAGCCAGTCAAAATTAGAATGTGAAATTACATGTTTATATATTAAAAAAAGCGAAAGTTATCTCTCGCAACGTTTGATTCAGAATATCGATCCTTAACCAAGACAAAATATTGTTAGGGACTTCCACTCTTCAGTGAATTGTAAAATATGTGTCAATTATTTTAAAATCAAATAAACAAATTTTATGTGCAGACATCTATGTTCATAGTTAAAGCTTATAACACTCTTCCACGGAGTTAATCATCAAAAGTACGCTAAAGAAAAAAATAGAGAACTGTTTGTTATGAACAATAAAACATAAAACAAAGTAAGCCTATTATCAAAGGCACATTCCCAATGGAAAATAAAAGGCAACAAACAAAAAGTAATAAGAAGAAAAAAGGACGAATGACCATAGTCCAACGATCCGTTGGGCGAGAGGAAGCAGAGGTGAGAGGGTGGAGGAAGGGGCAGGACCCAAAACATTTAATTATTTTCATCTCCGTACACCTGTTCACAACATCCTGTACATATTACGATCTAATGGGGCGTTCTCAACGGTTCAACAAAACTGTGAAGTAAGGCACTCGATCAAAAAGATAAAATACTAACAGAAGAGCAACTATTGTTGAAATTGATACTAGAACACGTTTTACTGCTACCTTGAATTAAATTTTACCATACGATAATAGTCCAGCAATGGGCACACGATCAAAAAGCAAAACAAATGATACAAAACAAAATAGTAGAAGAGAATTAACCGGATCTCCTTTTACTGCTCGGTATAATTCATAATTATTGCTAATTTTGTTTTTGAGGGGATGGATATAACATTTTTCATGTTTTTGCTAGACTGTTATGATAATCAGAGGCATTAATTGCATCACAAAACAAATTGACACACTCTTATCGTAAATCTGCTCTACATGAGAGGCCAATCTTTTGGCACAAACGTACAATTACTTAGTTTCTCCGTTAACCCATAAAATGGATTTACCTGGCGTCGGTTTTACTTGTATTTCAACGATAAATTAAACATACCTTCTGCATAACATACCTAGAGACGACATAAGCCCTGAAGTAAATTGAACAGTTTTCTATGGGGTTAAAATATAGAAATAAGGTCCATACCTAAAACACCCAAATTAGCTACACTTGTCAAAATTGTATAACTTTTTTGGAACCTACTTTTATGTTCAGATTATATGCTAATCCTTGATTGTTCTTTCGTATCACTTCCACCCTTATTGTCCCTTTTTAACAATACTAAATATATGATGTTATATTTAAATAAGGCTTCACATCCGCCCCTAGCCTCTCTCGTAATAATGGCAATTTATGTAACTCCTTTCCTCTAAACCGGACGGAGGTTTGGCAAGGCTTTACACGATATCTCCCCCGTGATTACAGCCTATTTAATAACCGTTATTATACCTATTTACATGTTATTTTGTTTTTTAAGTTCTGATAGATTTTTCATAGCGTTGCTTGTTGCGTAGCTGCCATTTAAGCCTCGGAGTCAAACTATCCACTATGAGTATGTATTATTCATCGGTTAGCAGCCAAGTGAAGAAATGCGTCTGGTTCCCAGGTTTGGGTTATTAGGCGTCAATGGTTCAACCCTTTGCTTGCTAAGTCCTTATTGCAGAAGCAACATTTTCCGGTTATAATGATAAAAGTAGCATGAATCCAAATATTGTCAGGTTATTCGTAACTCGCAAATATATCTCTCTTTAATTGTTTAAAAGCTCAAGTTAAAGGAAAAATTATATCATTATTTTTCATCCTTTCCCGCAGGTCCTTCTACAGCGGAAACCTTACATAGCTTACCTACAAAAAACTATAATGCATAAATTATTTATTTTCGGATGTGTTAAGAAAGTCTTTGGGAATGTTTATGTAAAATACATTACACCCCCCTTAACATTAAACATCGAGTATGTGGGATGTCTTTCAGCGCGAGGCTGGGTACTTCCTGCCTTCAGTACGTTTGAAAGGCACCCTTCATGGATATCAATAAGAATCCACCCTCTCTGCTCTTGCAACCCTTCCGATCCTAACTCTATTAATAATTTACACCCACTCCAGATGACGTTCTTCTGGAGCTTTCTCACGGTTCTCGTATGATACTATTTTACGCAGGCAAGTTCCTACCTAAGTTTCTTTGTGAGTGTAATTTTTATCGATGACATACAGACGAGAAAACGCTCAAATTTAATGGCGTTTTTTTACTGTTTTCAATATCATAGCCAAGACGATAATAATCTAAAACAAGTACTGCTATAAAATCCACATTTGATGCAGGCTATTCATACAAGAAGGTCTAACACACATTTAAAGCAGTAACGGCTGGTGACTTTACACGTCCTAGAAGGTAAAGATAGAACAATAACTTCTACGCTTATCAAAACTGGTATGCCACAAAAAATCGCTTTATTACTGTTTTTTTATGATGGAAGATATTTTTTCTGTAATCTAAAAAAAATATTTCAATACGCATATTGTAAGAATCCAATGGGAAATTTTTGCCCCAATTAACCTGTGGTTCGTGTACGAAACGTTAAAAACCACTGTCAAAAAAATCTCTAAAATAGAAAATTGACGTATTTGAGTGAGTCAGTGAAATTATGTTATTTATGATAACGATCATTATTTTAAATAGTTTTAATTTGTATACATATTGTGTATTATTTTCTCCTTGTTAGTTAGTCTTATTAGCATAATTAATTTAGCATGAAGCGCACTTGAGGTGAAATATCACAAAACTGCGCTATATAAGTTCACTGTTATTATTATTATTATTAAAGAACCTTGAAGTAAGAATATATATGGAGAGAGAGAGAGCTAAATATTTTTACCCAACCTATACAAATTTGCGATAAATCACTTTTTCCGGGTTTTTAAGTAGTATAGCATGAGAGAGAAAGAGATAAGAAAAGTCGTCACATAATATTGCAACACTTCTAAGTATGTAAGAATGTTCTTAATCCGCGCTAACTTCACATCGTCGAGTCGCATAACTTACGTCGACGGATTTTGAGGTTATTTCCTATATTTGTGTTTATTAAAAAACTTGCAGTTGTTGTACAAATAAATCAAACATGATGGTGATATGTGCTATGCGTGACTGTTCAAATAAGATCAAAAAAAGATTATCAAGCATCACTTTTCAGAGGTATTTCAACAGTTTTAAATATGTTTCACCGATTTTTAGAATTCCCTCATTTTTAATGATATAAAGACATAAAATCAACAAAAAGCTTTTATCATTACTAAGGCAAACTTTCTGTTATTAGTGTTAATGTGATATTTTGACTTTATTATTATTATTGTTTTGTTTAATGTGTTCGAATATGTTTATTGAAAATGTCAGAATTCCGTGTGGGCGGTAAATAATAGGCTATCCAACATCCTTTAATGGATCTTTGTCTCTTTCTATCGAGTCAGTAATTCAACAATACTGACTACACTGTTTCACCTCTCTATATATACTCTTACTCCAAGGTTGGAACACATTAACAAATTCGGTGCGGTGCTCCAATAACCTGAAAATCTAAAAAAATGTATTCTCTATTACTACAATATTCGTAAACCAATGTAGCACCGAAAGAGTCACGAGCCGACACTGATTACAAATCGCATTACGGCCATGTTGACTTTTCAGTGGTAGTTAAAATGGTAATAGTTTGCAATATAAACAAAACGCACGTTAACGTCTCGCCGTTTGAATAATAAACGTAGTTGAATGTTGACAAAAAAACAATATTGCCATGCGCACTGCAGCTAATGAGATGCACTGCGCACGGTAGCGGCAATAAACACTCCCACGCAGACGCCATATTGCTTCATTTGGCTCTAAATAATAATTTAGCAAAATGCTACGTGACAAGTACACGGAATTAATGTGCAATAAAGTTTGATGTGAACAAGACAATTAGGCATATGACTTGTTTGAGCGTAGGTTGAAAGTATCGCTTTCGAGGAAAGCTGAGTTCAGCGTAATGAGTTTAATGGTAACACTTTGCTGAGCTTTTATAGAGCTTTTTTATGATATATCACATCTGGGGCAAACTAACGGACTAAAGCCCAATTACAAAAAAATACAAAACATGAAATGGGAAAAAAGAGCAACAGAGAAAGAACTTAATTAAATAAAAAATGACAAAAACAGAACAAATATACATAATGAATAATCAAATCAAAGCCAAGGTCAAGTCAAAGAATAGATATGATTAATAATATCATATTTTCGTTGATTTGACATCTTTTAATTATGAATTCGATAAATTATCATTTGTCACGAACAATATATATTTACGAAATGAATATAGCTTCACAAATTTAAGACGCATACGACAGTTCCTCCATACACAAGTTATTAACTATCAGAAAATCAAGAAACTACATTAATAGAGAACTGAACGCTGTTGTCGCAAATAAAAAAATGTTCAAAGAAGCGAAGCTAGCAGTTTACAATGAAGTGCCAACCCTGATATATAGCAGTGAGGCATGCAACTGGTAGAGGAAGGATGAAAGAAGACCGACTGCTGTAGAAATGAGATACCGCGTATGTGCGGTAAAACCATGTGTGACTTCGTTAAAAATGTGAATATCCGTAAAGAATAGAAGTCTGATGTAAGCGTAATGAATAGAATTAAGAAAGAAACGCTTAGATGGTTTGAGCATGTAGAGCGAATGATCGAAGAAAGGAGTGTGAAAAGAGTATATGACGCGAAAATGAATGGAAGTAGAAGTCAAGGACGCCCGAGGAAGACATCAAATACTTGAGTCGGACCATGTCAAGAGTCAGAATAACAGAAGAGTTTGTATGAATGTGAATGAAACAAGGATTGTGTGCCAAAACAGAGTTGAATGGCGTTCCGTCCTCTCGTCTCGGCGTGTTAGTTAGCAAAGTAATAATGTACTGGAGGTACAAAGTACCACAACACAATCAAACACGAAACTGGAAATTATAACCCACCACAAAAGGTGAAAATAATAAAAACCGAAGAGTAGAATGAAAAAGAAAAACCACTCTTCGGGCACGTAGGTAATTTTGAATGTAGTTATAATTTAAATGTAAACATTTGAGGCGTAGGTAGGTAGGTAGGACGAAGGCTTCGAGCGTGTTGGGAGTCAGGTCGTCAAGAACGCAACCTTGCCCACGTGTTCTTATGGCCGACCGCACACCGCACTGAGGCAGGAATTATCTGCTCATTACGATATTTTCGACGGCTACTGTTTCGAGACACACGCAATGTTTCATTGTTTACCAGTCGTTAAATTTAACGCGTTTTTTCGAGAAATTTAACGCTCGTCCGAATTTTATTTATTCGGAAAGCCTAAGGAAGCTTTAAAAATGTGAATAGCACACAAGAGTCCCGACTACTCCCAACCATTCTGAGCCAGTGAGAATATGGCAATTTGTGAGGCTGAAGGTAATAGGGAAGGAAAGGTGATGGTGAAGAGTAAGGTAAGGAATTACCTGGCTATTCCGATCTGATCGCCAAACGCGTTTCTATGCTGAATGGTGGTCTTTTACCAGGGCGATATTGAGAGTACATTGCCGCAAATATATATCTACAATATATTATTTTTAAATTAATCAATTGTGAAAAAACACAAATTGACCAAATAAAAAATATATGCGCACCCCGGGACTTGAACTCGCGAAATTTAGATTCGTAGCCTAGTATCTTAAATATGGATGCTGTCAAGCTTGGGTAACTATAAGCCAAACTTACGCAGCAGTAAAAATAATTAAATAGTGGTATTAAAACAAAGTAACGGAACTTAATTTTGAAAACACATTCACTTTTTGTATTTTTATCCAATTAACGTTATCGATGTTTTACAACACTCGAATCAAATAAGACCATATGAATTTATTAATATGAATTCATAGGTTTCATCTGGATTTTTAGACCCTTAGCTTCTAGTAAATTGTTTTTTTCAATCTGTCGATGTACACATGTACTGTAATACTCGTAGGTGAACCCTCTATTTTTTCTCTTACGATTTATGATTTTATTTTCTCCTTGTTACATTAGGTTAGTTAATTTAAAATGAAGCGCACTTGAGGTAAAATGTCACAAAACTGCGCTACATAAGTTTATTTTTATTATTATTAAATGGTCTTCCTGAGTAAGAATTCTAGGAAGTAAACCCCTTCGCTTATTAGGTCCTCGCAATACTTGTTGGTGTGGGAATATATAGTGAATTGAAAGCCTCTAAGCTTGCTAAGACCGGAGGAGTCACGTAGAGGCGTATCGAGAAAATTGCAGGCAATAAACTCGAGTTTTCATCGCGTAAACGCTATTTTAAAAGCCGCAGTAGTAGGTCATTGCTAACTCCTTTCCTATTCTCAACACTTCTCCAGAACCAACTTTTCTTATACTAACTTACTTCACAATGATTGCGTGAGTCAACTGAGTAGTCGTACTAATTAGAAAATCGCCAAACGCACGCCCAACATTCGCTCACGGTTGAAATTCGACATATGAGAACGGGTCGCTTTAACAACCCGACTCAATTTAATTTAAACATATTTTTTCATGCAGTTTTCAATGCTTTTTTAACGTATTTCTTAAAATATGTAATAAGGTAATTGTATGTACTTAAAAAAAATGGTTTGTAAGCTCTACTTGGTGTGAACTTATGTTTTTTACTTTATGTATTTTGAAGCATTTTTTTACTGTCTCAGAATAAACATAGTCTGTTAGAGTAAGACGGGTAAAGTGCCTGTATCTGAAAAAACTTATATAAGGCCAATAAACGCTCGGGTTGCCGGCAGTGAAATGAACAGCTCGGCTGTGGAACGATTTGCCGGCTTTTGTGTTTCCTCCCTCCTGTAATACGGGTGTCACACCATCGCCAGTTGACATATGCCTCCTGTGTGGAATTGATGTAAAAAAATACTACTGAATATATCGTGTTTTTTTTTCAGATATTTCCTACATCTACATCAATTTTCTATCTTTAGAAAACTACAATAATCTACGATTTAAAAGCCTCCGTGGCAATAATTAACCTTACATCAAAACAGACTTTTATTTCTACCGTTCTTACCAAATCGTGCAGAGTTCAAGATTTTTTTTTTTTAAAGAAAGACCAACATTCCCGGGTTACGAACAACCTGACAATATATGAAAAACTCCTACTGCCATCATAATAAGCGCGAAATGTTGCTTGTGCAACGATGGAGGACTTAGCCAGCAGAGGAATTGAACGCACGACGCCTGGGTGGGAATCCGACGCGTTTGTCCACTCAGCTACCGACCGGTCGAACAATAACAATATTCGCAGTATTTAAAAAAAATGTTAGCATGTTACAAATATTGTATTTTAACCCAAATGTTTGTACAAAACATTGATTTATTCTCTTAATTTTACAATATTTCTAGCTCTGTAAATAAATAAAAAGTGATCTAAGAAGAATGGATGCTCCGTGGATGAGCAACGATAGATCTGATATCAGATGCCACCGCAGCAAGGTTACAGTTCTCGCGGTTGGTCTTCTTCTGGTTCATTGATGCGTTAAACCTACGTTCTACGTTGTTCAGACACGGTCCTTTTTCACCTAAAGCCAAGAGCTTAGACGAATGACAAAAATTTTATAAATAAGGAAAACCATAATTAAAAACGCACACGGAAAAATTTAATATGTTACCTGTAGATTGTAGTTTTTCGAAGTTTTTGTAAGATATGGTTTTGACATGCAGAAAATGGACGAAGAAACGAGTGCTCGGAGAATATGACCAGCAAGTGGATGAATAAAACCATGATTACCGTATTAAACTAAAAACTTTAATTAAACCATGTATGACCGTATTAAAAATGTGGATATCCGGATATAATGCAAGGCTGATGAGAGCGTAATGAATAGGATCAAGAAAGGAACGTTTAGATGGTTTGGGCATGTAGAGGGAATGAACAAAGAAAGGAGTGTGAAAATAACATTTGATGCGAAAGTGAATGGAAGAAGTCGAGCACGCCCGAGAAAGACATCGCACGATCAAGTAAATCAAATACTCGTATCGGGTCACGTGAAGAGTCAGAATAACAGAAGAGTAGGTATGAGACGATGTATGCATGTGAATGAAGCGAGGAGTATGTGCCAAGACAGAGTTATATGGCAGTCCGTCCTCTCTGAAACGGCGTAAGGTTAGTTAGTTAGTTAAGTGGATGAAAATAAACGATATTTGATGCTGCAGAAAGATACTGTGATATCTAGGGAATCAAATGCTCGAGTCGGGTAATTTCAAGAGTCGGAATAACAGAATGTTATGAATGTACGAGGCGATGTATGAATTCGAATGAAGCAAGACGATTGAGTCGAGACAGAGTTGTCAGCATCCTCTCCGTCTACTCCTGCTGAAAATGACGAGATCTTTATTTCATGAAACTGGTATTTGAATATTTCACATGAAATTTTCTACTCAATTATAAGTGCGCGAATTTTTCGACGCCACTGTTAAAAAGGTGTTCTAAATTGAAACGCTGCGAAATATTTCGTCGAAAGCGTAAATTGTCTCGAATAACGCATAAGTAAGACTCGACCTGCCTTCTGTGGCTATGTTTGCTTTTCCCTGCCATTAAATATATATACTCGTATATAACTCGAGATCCAGAGCGAAAGATGATACACAGGCGGGAGGCTGGGCAGCGGGCACGCACGGACCACTGCCGTGACCGCATGAGATAGCGGCGAGAGCGGGCAACGAGATGGATACCACATCGTGTGGCCAGTGCCAGTGCCAGTGGTACGGCGGGTGAGAGTGCGGTCATAGTCACGAACATACATTAATATCTCGAACAGCACCTTAAAGCAGGGCATATTACTCCCAATCATTAAGCAATCAGTGGGAGATACTCTCAGTATTGCTCTAAAACGTTGCCTGAAATGACGTTACCCGCGTTTGGTACAAGATCTGAATAACCAGGTATTACCTCCTCACTCTCTTTAGCCTTGAAATAAACCACAATGAGGGATGATTTGTCCCTCTGGCACATACCGGTACCTATTACTTAAAATCATTAAAAACGCTACACTTTGATACATTTTTTACAAGAATTGTGACATAAACATTATAGATTTAATATAAAAGCAAACGTACCATATACATGACGTAAGCAGCACAATAATGAGGTGTATATAGAAGAGGAGGAAATTAACAATTCACATTTAATATTTTGGGATGAAAAATTGAATTATAAGAAAAATACTTTAACCGGCGGTGAAGCGCGAAACTTTTTAATAAGAAATTTCTACAAATTAATGTTATTTGTAATTTCCAGAGAATTGTGATGTTTTAGTAAACAGATACTTATGGTGCATGTGTTTGTTTATTTTCAGAATTCCGAAGAAGACCTTCCCATATGCAGTCCTCACGCAGTGTGCAACAAGGTGGACCTCTACGACGACAACCTCCCCTGGGTGGAGAGGCAGTGCCGCTGCGCCGGACACCATGTTTGCAAAAGGTAGCTTTTACTGCCACGACTCTGATATTGTTATTAATGAGAAAAAATATTCTCCTCCCCTTTGAAGGTTTTGTACAATATTCCTAAGATGAGAGATGAATTATTGATGCAACGATTTTACTTTAACGGTGACAAACATTTTTCATTCAAGAACAGTCCGATTGGCTATTACGATTATTGAACAAAATAATACTGAAAATAAAAGCGATTTAAAAGCGTTCATAATGCGGGGGCTTGGGATCACAGGTACCTATCTTATATGCAAAACCCGCAGAGATAGGCCCCTGTGATCTTAAGCCCATGAACGGTCCGGTTTAGAAAACTATATTCCCTTTTGTAAGGATTCGTTCCTGGACGTAGGATTTTCTTTCCATCGATGAAATAAATACAAGAGATTCGGCGATTTTAATAATCCTAAACACACCGGAAATGTTATTTTGAAGGAGACAAGCTTGGTTGGCAGGAAGGAGGTTTGAGGAATTCCCCCCACTTTGCACTCTTTGAAGAACTAGTGTGATTGTAGATTAAAAATCAATTTGTTAGAAAAAAGCCGGAATTAACGGAATCTCTCGGACGGCTGTAGAATGGCGCAAGCGGACGTATAAAAAGTCGATCTAAGAAGTGTCCCATTACGACCTGCGTGCGTTAGGAAACCGGCCATTATTACGTTACATTCTATCCGATCGAGATTATACAACATCCGTTCTCTAATTGTGTTCTCATTGTTTGCAGTAATCTCTCGTCGGACGACGGACACACGCTGGTGGACAAGACCCGCCACTACAAGATGTGCGAGCCGGTCAAGAAGCTGCCCAAATGCCGCTACTTCAGGGACGCCACTTGGACACTCATCTCGAGTCCCGACGCCAACGCCACGGAGCAGATTGTCCACTGCCACTGCCCCAAGAACTCCGTCACCTATCTGCTCAAGAAGCAGTCGTACGAGACATCTAGTGGCCACCTCGGGTACCAGTACACCTTCGCGTGTTCGCCGCAAAGCGTGAGTACCTCTTCATCTTGTGGTGGTTTGAGTCTTGGGTAGTTTGAAGATTGCACGATAGGTGGATTTCTACAGAGACTCGAGAATCTAGTAAGAAACATCCTTGAATCCATGTTTTGCCACTGTTGTGGGCATATAAGAATATAATAAGATATGAAAACCTCAAAATGTAAGAATCTTTTGATGAAAAACAGTTCTATTTAACATTTTCTTAAAGAACACACTCAATATTTCTATTTTCGCAACTGTTGATTCGTGAAGGAATTCCATTTTAATGATTAATAAAACTATTTTTTAAACTTTCTTCCACTGTTTTTACTATGACTGGACCGGTTTCAACGTCTGAGGTTCTAGTCTGAAGATGACCGTAACACGTTGAAACGGGTCCGGATAAAAAGAAACATTAGAAAAAATATGAAATTTGATATTATTGATCATTAACATACCTAATGTTATGTTTTAGAAAATAATTTATTAACTAAGTGAAGCATTTTGCACATGAAATAATGTATTTATGTGATTGAATATCACCACAATTTTACTATTTCAGTCAAATCTTAGTCACACTATCACGAAGAAAAGATTGATTAAATTTTTAGCTTATATCGCAATTTTAACTTAAATAAATTGTATCCAAATTCGTTAAGTGCACTTTTCGAACAATCGATTGCTATTGAAAGTTTGATAATCACACCGTTATAAAAATAAACGATGTAGTTCGATTATTAATCTTGTAATTCTTTTGATTGTAGAGGCTGAGGTGTTCGCGCAAGGAGCCCTGCCGACTGTTCACCGTCAGAAAGCGGCAGGAGGCGCTGGACGAGGTGAACACCTCCGCCCTGTGCCAGTGCCCGCGGGCGCACACCTGCCCGCGCCGCCACACCTCCGCGGGAGTGCTCCCCGGCAAGACGTACACGGAGGAGGCCATCCGCACCTACTCGGGCTACTGCATGCCCACCCTCCCGCCCCCGGAGCCGCCCCTAAGGGAGAAGTGAACCGCACGAGCGACGCGGTACGATCGAACAGCCAAAACCAATGGAGGAACAAGCCGGAGACGCCAGATTCAATGGCGAAATGTGAGATACCTTAGTGAAAAACAACAGTTCGAAAAATACTTAACAAATTATTGACTATTTAAATTTATATTTCTTGTAGTTGATGTTGTAAAAAACAATAGTTATTATTAATTTAAGATATTGATAAGGTCCTGCCAACGAGATTTAAAACAGGACATTCTGGTATCGTCTATGATTGGTATTATATCGGTGCTTTTTGTTTTTACATATCGTCGCCGGAAAGGCAAAAAGGCTGTAGCGCCATTTTGCGAAGTTTACACCAGAGCACTTTAACGTTTTTTGTGTTTTACAATAAAATTCAAAAGTCTTCAGTACCTGGTTGGATTATGAGAAAAAAAGTTAACTCAGGTAACTCAATGCTCGCACTGAGTTACCCGAAACAACAAAAAGTTTTAAAAGTCCCAAATTAGTGTCGCTTGAGTCAAGCCTTCTCCTAAATGTTAAATATATTTTAGATGGCTGAAGAGCCTTAAAAGTCTTCAGAATCAAACAAAAATCAGAACAAAAAAGTGACCACAACTGCATATCTAACTCATTTTTAACCAAAGCGTCCCTTAAGCCCTTTTGCCTTTTCAGCGTTCGTACAAAAAAAATTAAATTTCTCTCATATTTTTCAAATAAAAAGTCAAATTTAAGCTTATGAAACATTGAATTTGAACATCTTTTAATCTAGACACATAAAATATAATTATTTTCAGAATTTTAAAAAAATCTCAAGTCGGTGAGTTCGTGTGGTTTTATGAGTGAATTTTGACACCGTATGTTATATTTTTAAAAATACTGGAAACTATGCACAATAAAGTATTTAAGCGTGCCACTTGTTTAAGGTGAGTCATATTAAGCTATCGTTGGCAGGACTTTAAAGATTTGAAATAGAAAGCATGGTACGAGACTGACGTGTAATATATAAAAATAATAATGTATTATTTATTTCACTTGGAGGAACTTTCTTGGATATCGAATGTCGCTATTCCACCTTGCGAAAGATTATTTTTGAAAAGTAATAATTTATGTTTTAATGACTAAGAAGTTTGTTAATATTTGTTTTATTTATTTTTGTATTATCCGTAGTTGCCATGTTAAACAACATACCTCGAATAAGTTTTTTTATTGATTTAATGATGATGAGTTTTAGGGTGCCATCAACTTGTGTAAGTTAAGAATTTGTTTTTTAGATTTCTTTAATAATTTTGACTTTGTTCAAATATAATATATATTCTTGACATATTTTACAAAAAAATAGCAAGGTTCAATGTGCTTGGGAAACTATTGTCAGGTTACAGATTGGCAAAGGACCAGTTTCGTGTTTTAATTTTCACTTTTTCTTTTCGTACAAAACATAGATTTTGATGCTATTACAATCTTGATTGGGCTGAATGCACTCATTACTCAAGATGTTAGCTATAGTATGAAGTACTTTTAAATATTTATTTATTTTTAATTGTTACAAAAACAACTTCTACTTTTTATTAGCAGATAAGTTACAAATGTGTGAAAAAGCTTTAAGGATTTTTAATGAAAATGTATTTTTAAACAAAAGCATGCGTTTAACAAAGTAAGTTTATTTGTAAAAAATAGACATAAGAGATCTATTTATTACAGTCATACAAATATGTAGCTTTAGGATATGTTTATAAACACAAAAAACCTATTTGGTTCATTTATCAGAATGTGTATGAAATGATCTTCTCAGTTATTTTGTTTAAGAGAGTTTTACTAAACAGATTTAGTATTGGTTTATAAATGAATAAAATTGATTTATTTTCAGATAATATTTTGTTATCAAATCTGGTATTTACAATTATTTTGAATTCCACTCAAGTTTGACAAGTAAATTAAAACAACGAATAATAATGTTTCGTTCGGTTATTTTTTGACACTAAAATCATTTACAATATAACCACTCGAATAAAAAGATGCTTTCCATCGACTTGTTTTCCTTCAGAATAAGTATAATTTTACTTTTCGTTAAAGAAGTTGAGGTTATTAACCGAGATGAATTAAATAATAATACGTAAGGTTTCTGAGTAGAAAATTGTTAAAAGGAAGGTTAGTAAATTACCTTGTATTTCAATGAAAGAATGTATCGATTTAGTTTTATCCAAAAGTACAACGAAGAAGACCGAAAAGATATTTTTAAAGATTGAAAAGACTATTATTTAATGTAAATTATTTATTAAAATATAAGGTTTAATATAAAGCGAACAACTTTGAGAAGTTTAAGAATTTAAGAGAGTATTTAAATTATAATTTTAAGTGTGAGCTTCCTCTTAGTTTGTAGCACAGTTGGTAGAAAACTTAGTTTTTAATTTCCTGCTCTTAAGCGAAGTTGTAAAAGATACTATATTACACGTTCTTGTAAAATATATGCATGCTGTCGTCAAACAAACAAACGCTTTTTTTAAAGATACGACATAAAAGTGATGGTATCAATTTAAAAAGAAAATATCACGGATGTTTAGTAAAAAGATATGCGTGGTTTCGTAAATCATACGTGTGCTCTAATATGCGATTTGGTAGAACATGGAAAGTATGGAGAGTTGGGTGAAGTTGTTTATATGTGTAATGTTTCCACGTGTTATGAAAAACACTATGTAATGTTATGGAGTGTAGATTTTGATAATAAATGTTTTCTATAAATAAACCTGTTGTATAATTCCAAGGTGTACAAGGTCCCTCTCTAAATAAACCCCTGTACTAGGAGAATATTTATGCATAAAAAAAACGAAATGTGTAATCACACATACATTCACAGATAAGTGATAACCATATCCAAGCAACATTTCTATTCTAGCAAAATTAATTAGTTCGTGATCACTGAAGCAATTTATCCGCGAACCAATGTGAAAATTACAAAATCGCAACAATCAATCGATGTTTTTCGCAAATAAAATGAGCACAAGTTGAAGGTTGCTTAATTAACTGAACTAAATGACGTTACATAAATATAGACACGCTGTAGCGCTCTCAAAGTGGCAAGCAATAATCACGCTACTTGGTGTGATCGGTGTTTAAGCCGATTTAGTACTAAGCGGTCACGCGTCGCTTGAGGTCGTTTCAAGCAAGTATGGGACGCGGTCCGAACTCCAGATCTGTTTCGTTCATACAAATATATTATATGAATGTCTATCTTTGTCAAGCATGACTGATATTTGAATGATGAATTTACTGGTAACGTGTGTATTTTGCTTGCCACATTTTGTGTTAATATTCTAAGGCTATGACGTGTCTATATATGTAACGTCATTGATGATAACCCATATCGGAAACTGTCCCGGCTCCCGAGGTGCTGCAGCGCTACGCAGATGTTAACAAGAGACGAGTGTTCTCTTTTAGAGCATTTCTTCACTACTGCATGAGAAAACCACAGCAAACTGCACAATTCCATTAATACGAATATCAATTCCATAAATGCCTGGATGACATACTAAAATAATTGTATGTTTAATCCAACAGGACTGGAAGCAATCTACAATGTACCCCTGCACACCTTCCGAATACAATCAATATTATAAAACAAATTACAAATATCTAACTGAAAATCAAGCAAATATATACATTATCACACAAATTTCATTCAACTTTACGATCATAGAGAAATTTAAATAAACGAAAATTAGTCAGACATAATTATTGCGGGAAGTTTATAAAAAACATGTTAAGATCACGTTAATTGACTACAGCTCAATAAACTTCCACGTACCTAACAGAACTACTCGATCCAAAATTATTTTGAAATGTAACAATAAATCGGGAATGAGTCATTTAGATACTCGCTTGTACCTAGATTGCATGCAGTGGGTAATTCTTTCGCAGAAATAGTAGATATAATTAAGTGCACTGAATCTAATTACAAGAAGGCTATGATAGAATAGGTATCTCTTCCAAAAATAGTAATGTTAATTTATTCGATTGAAATATCTCTAGTAACTTCTTTTTAAATATTATTTAATTTTTTTTTAAATATTTTTTTGAACAATAATTATTATTATTTCAATAAAAAAAAAGATTTTTTAGTCAAAAGTTCTGCTTCTTCTGAGGGCATTATCAAACTGTTTGATAATGCCTTCAGAAGGCGAAACAACTGTCACGCATAAAAATAATTACCTAGCAGAACTTTCGACTAAAAATAGTTTTTAAAATTTGAAATAATGATAATTATTGTTTAAAAAAATAAAAACCTAAAAATTAAAAATGGAGTTCTACAAAATAAACTTTAAGACAATAAATAACTTATTTATGTTTTTATGGGCCAATCATTTACTCCGTATTATTTCTGTGTCACTGTTATTTTATATTATCTGTTGCACAGTTATGTAAAAGCACATAAAAGGGTGTATAGAATAATAACAAAATTTGAGAGAGACATTGAGAACAATACTTATCAGCATTCAGGTGATAAGATGGACAGTGAAAAATTATTTTTCAAATCAATCAGTATCATAATTTAAAAATAAACCAGTAAATTGGTTTCTCACTCGAGTTTTCTCAAAGTGAACAAAAAGTTTTCGGTTTCCCACAACAGGTGTCTCGAGCAGTATTACCGACAGGTAACTTTGCAGGAGGCCTTCGATTCGAAAAAAACGCTTAATAATAATTTTACACTGATCTTTTTCAAAACTATTTTTTATACTATCTTATTTCAGCCTGCTGAAGTTGGTTTAAAAATAAATAATTAGATGATCAAGATACACGACAAAGCAATAAAATTAAAAAGAGTTTTTTATAACCATTGAAAAGTCGCTATTTTTTTAGTGAATACCGCACAAGAGTCCCATCTGTTCCCAACCGCCTTGAGCCAGTGAAACTATGACATCCCCAATTGGGGCATGTTGTGAGGAAGAAGAGGAAGGTTTAAAAAGTACCTGGATATTCAGATCTGGTCACCAAACACGGCTAAGGCTATTTCAAGCAACGTTTCGAATCTGAGTGGTGGTCTTTCACCAGGGCGATACTTTAGTATCGATAGTATTTACCACTCTGGAACGTGCTGTAAATATACATTATATTTTTTTTATATCTATTAAATGTTTTATGACACATATTAATTAAACAAAAGTTATTTGTGCACGCCGGGTTCGAACCTGCGACCTTTGGATTCGTTGTCGAGCGTCTTACCACTCGACCATGGAGGCCACTAACTAAATAATTGACAGATAGAGTAAGAATACTTCTGTTAGAA
Organism: Drusus annulatus; assembly: GCA_022651775.1. Classification (NCBI taxonomy): domain Eukaryota; kingdom Metazoa; phylum Arthropoda; class Insecta; order Trichoptera; family Limnephilidae; genus Drusus; species Drusus annulatus. The sequence goes on along the minus strand of JAGWCC010000898.1, from coordinate 9,376 downwards.
GATTATTTTTACGGGAATACCGCAGCAAAATTCTAACTAGAGTCAAGGGGACTGGGGCATCCCCTATTGGGGTAAGCTAAAAGAATGAAAGGAGTGGGGAGGGGAATAAGAAGAGAAAGAGAAAGGTTGGGAAGTAGTAGGAACCGAGTATTTTGCAAACCATATCACGAGGACAATAATATATTTTTTTCATATGTTTAAAATAACTACTGCACTTAAAAGTGCATTTCGACATTTAACTTAATTCAAACAAAAATCAGAATTCGTCCACCATAATACTGGGATATCCATGTCGTGATGGTCGAAAAATAAATGTGTTATACTGTAATGCAAAGTGCAAAACTGCATCTTTCTTCTGGAATAATTGTGTTAATCTAAAGTGACCTGCCAGGTAAGTATGCTTCTGCATATTATCTCTGTACATAATATAAATAAATATTAATATGCCATAATAATGCAGCCCATAATAATTATATCCTATGAATGAAGATTTTTACAGCGCCCTAGAGGTGATTTTTCACAAAAAACGGCGATACACATATCAACACCGGAAAGGAAAAAGGGCTGAAGCGCCTTTTTTTAAGTTTACACAGGAGCACTTTGAAGTTGTTTTTTTTTACAATAAAATTCAAAAATGTTTCAGTACTAGGTTGGATTTAAAAAGAGTCCTAAACTAAAATCAAGCCTTCTTTCAAGGACCACAGAGTCTTCAAAATAAAAAGAGAGTCAGAGAATTCGATGCAGAAAAAAATGATATTTGACTCATTTTTTACTGAAGTGTCGCTTAAGCCGTTTCGGCTTTTCAGCGACGATGTTATCCCAATATTATTATTGTTACTGGACCACATTTATTTATAAATTAACGGACTAAAGTCCAATTACAAAAAAGACATATAAAACACGAAATGGAAAAAAGAGCAACAGAGAAGGAATAAATAGCACATTCAAAATAATAAATGAAGCGATCACCAAAATAGGACAAAATAAACATAAGAGAGAACATTGAAGCCATGGCCTAGTCAAAGTTTTGGTAGAGTCGTAAAGATTGACAAAAATCATTTAGACTGCTACCAAAAATTTCAAGACCATGGCTTGAGTTAACAAGTCTTGACATTCTGGACATTGGAGAATTATACCCATCAGTATTGTGATGATTGAGCAACAGCAATTCATTGTTTCTGAGTCTACAGCAAGGAATGTTGAACTGGATAAGTTGCAAATTTATGAATAAAAAATAAACAGAATTAGAATTATTATAAGAATCGAAACTGAATTGCAGTGGAAATAAGCAGTTCAAATCAGTATCAAATATATTCAGCGATTTTGCGTACGATTTCTGCAGAGTTATATTTTTTTTTATTTAGTAGGCAATATATAACTTGCGCAATAAGAACCAGCCGTCAGCTAAGCTTGAAGATGATGTAAAAACCGATGACTATGATCCCGGTCATAATAGCGACACTGGTATTAGATGCACCCAGTGGCGGAATGACAGACTGGGTAATAGACGATCTCATAGTATAACTTTTTGTACGTAATTATTTAGCGGAATAATTTTTTCACCTTTCTATTACATTTTCGAACTTGAAAACGGGGTTTATAAATAATGTATTGAAATGAACGTGTCCTTAATGTGATTAATAAACAGCGATTAAACATTTGTTCAACAAGTAATGATATAAAACGATTTATCGATAAAACATTACAAATCACCAATATACTATATAATAATAATTCAATTCAAGACACCCATCGACACCGTTTGATATATTTTTGTAGGGTTTTTAGAAACAATTTTTTTCACTACGTAAACTCATTAATACAAATTTTCTAATTTAAATTCAATAGTCACGTAAAAGCATTTTTCCACCCACATGAGGTAATAAAGTAAGGCGCATAGCGCCTTTCTATTTGTATAAGGAACAAGAGTTAGAGTCAGTAGCTTTAAATGATTCATCACTTAACGATAAATAATAATCTAGAAAATTTAAAAAAAAAAACCGTTTGACATATCTTTTTGTAACTTTTTTTAACTCGTTTTTTAACTACGCCGTTTCCCCGTAGGCAGAGAGGAATGACTGCCACACAACTCTATCCTGGCACACACGCCTTGCTTCATTCACATTCATAGATTCTCTTATGTTATTCTGACTCTTCACATAGCGCGACTCAAGTATTCAACGACTCAAGACTCAAGTACTCAAGTTCTCTAAGATTCACTTGATCGTGTCCTGTCTTCCTCGGGCTCGCGACGGTTTTTTCTCTCAATATATAAACGACAGGTTAGTAGCTGAGTGGATGAACGCGTCGAATTCCCACACGGGCGTCCTAGGTTCAATTCCTCTGCTAGCTAAGTCCTCCGTCATTGCACAAGCAACATCTTCTGCTTTTATGATGGCAGTAGGAGTTTTTAAAATATTTTCAGGTTATTCGTGATCCGGGAATGTTTGTCTTTCTTTAAAAAGAATGTTAAAATAAGTAAATATAGGCATGCAGAGAACCGGGTCAATTTTTCCCACGAATAATTATAGATAATATAAACTAAGATTTACTAATACAATTTTTTTTTTCATATGTATTTTTAAATATAATATAAAGTTATATAGAAAGCTAGAGATATACTCGTATATGGGGGGCGGTATTCTTTGCTACGCCATTGGTTTTATACAAGATGAGAGTCGAGGTGATGAGAATATAAAGAACATTGGCAAGAGAGACAAAGGAAGGGAAAGAAAATAAGGCTTTTATGTTGTGGTCTCACAATTATCCGAGAGAAAAACAGGGCAAACTTTTTCACGTTGATCGATTGTTTCGCAATTTGATATTGTTTTATGCCGTGTAAATAAGCAATGTACAGAAGAGAGAACAAACATACTTGTAAAAGAAGAAGATTGTTATTTTCATATTATGTGGCAGATTAAAACATCGGCAGAATGTGTTTTAATGACTACCGAAATCAAAAGTTCGAATAAGATCTAGCAGTTATTTTTTTAACCTTAGGCATATAAAAAATAACTAATTTTTAAAGTAGCTACCGGTTTCGAAGCGTTCGTGTCAATGTAGCAAATGTACATTATAAAATAAAATAAAAATTATGTTAAAATAGAATTAAGTTTAAAGCTTTTATGGTTATTATTTTTATATCATTAATTGAAATAATATCAATATTCTTTAACGGTCTTCTTCTTCGGTCGGAACTGTTATATTTTTTCTGTTTCATATTTACGTTGAAAATTATTAATATTATTTCAATTATTAATATAAAAAGTATGTATTAATTTATTCAAACATTATAATAGTTTCAGTGTAATAAATGTAGGTGTTATAAAATTATATTATAATTTTTATTATTTATTATTAAATATCTTGCTAACATACATAGCAATCCCGATGAGTTATAAAAACTCACTCTGGGACAACGGAAATTAAAGGACTACATTAGTTACAACAAAATACAAAATACAGAGTAATCAAACTAACATAAATCATAATAAATCAAACAATATAACATAATAAGAAATACAGTATTAAAAATATATTTATAAATGTGGTAATCAGTATTAATATATATTTAAAAATAATAAAAAAAACCTAGACGTGCAGTAAATGAGAATGTTTTTACTCTACCGGGAAAAGAAAACTGTTTTGGAGATTAGGTTCATCTTTAAATTAATTTTAAAAATATTCTATTACAGCTTTATTTTGGTATTTTTTATTAAGTTGACTGTTTTTATATTTATCTGGAAGCGAGTTATATAATGTGTAGGCAATGGTATTCCAAAGATTTTATCCCATACTTTGTGGTGTGTGTAAGTGGAATGTGATTTTTATTGTTATTTCGTGTGTTATGTTGGTGGATGTCTTAATTGTATATGTTTTGTATAAATATATGTACTTTCATATATACGAGTATAAAATATTCTAAAAATTTACCCTTATAAAAATGCAAAAAACGGTGCTTGTGTGTATGAGGTGGGTGTCATTTATTTAGATTAATGTAAAATAATTGTTACTATTACATTAATTTTGTTCAAGTATTCAGTACACTTTAAAATCACTTTTTTTTTAAAGTGATAATTTGCGAATTTTATTTTTTCTAGTAATGTAGTTTTTTTGACCCATTGTTTTAGAAACATTTTTCATAAGCTTTCACAATATCAAGATCAGACTCTCGTGGCAGCGCGAGATGCTTCTTGGCTCTGGGCCTAGATGTCGTGAATTAAAATTACAAAAACCAAATATTGTACTGGTTTCATATCACTTATATGTGTTACATAAATTAAAAAATAGTAAATTTGAACCTTCGGTCTTAAACGGAAGATATAAGAAGCCTCAGTATAGCTTTGGTGAGTGATCAGTGATCGCAATTCTGAATCGAAACTTTAAATAGCGTAAGTCATGTTTAGTGACCATATCTGAATAACCCGATACCTTCCGATATTTCTTGCAGCTTTCTTTTTCCCCGCTTCCTTCAGCTTCTTGCTATTTTCTACTTGTAGGCACTCTTTATTCTTAGCATGTTATACAAAATATCGAGAAAATTTCGATCCCGCATTATCAAAACAAAAAAATGGACGCCTTTGAAAAAGCACACAACAAATAGGTAAAAAGGTACTTTAAAATCGATTGAAATTATAAAATTTATAAAATCTTTATATTTTTTTATAGTGAATACTGTACAAGAGTCCCAACTGCTTCCAACCGTCTAAAGCTAGTAAGACTATGGCATCTCCAAATGGGATATGTTGTGAGGTTGAAGGTAGTGGGGAGAGTAAGGGGATGGGAAGAGAAGAAGGTTGGGAAGTACCTAGCTATTCAGATCTGGTCACCAAACACAGTTAGAGCCATTTCAAGCAACGTTCCGATTCTGAATGGTGGTCTTTTTCCATGGCAATATTTAGAGAATCTACTACTCTGGAACGTGCCGTAAATATACAATGTATAATTTTATATAAATTAAAATATGTTTTGACAAATATTAATTGAACAAAAGTTATTTACGCACGCCGGGATTGAAACCGTGACCTTTGGATTCGTAGTCGAGCGTCTTACCACTCGAACATGGAGGCCGTCGATATAGATTCTTCGGTTTGAAGTTTTTTTTTATCTAATCCATTATGAAACACGGAACAAGAGATAAACTACAAAAAGCGTAAAACGCAAAGCAAAAGTCTTATTCAAACAATGCAGCAGTGACTATTGACCCGTAATAGAGCCTTCGAGATAATAAAACTTCGGTTCCAGCCACTTCCACCTGTGCACAGACTGTTTACCTTTTAGTCTAGAGGTACACGGAACATGCTCTGTAGACTTGCTTCAAGGAGTAAGAGTCTAGAGGTTTACCTTAATAAACAGTGCAATAAGGTCAAAGCAAACATCGTAGGATCAGTCATGACTGAAGTGAGTACTTATACTTCATTTTAGTTTCAGGCACAGAGGTTATAAAATAAATTATTTTACCATTGATTTTTCGATTTAGCTAAATAGTGATAGTGACGTCATCAAGACTATGTGGGAAGAATTTCAAATTATAGGTACGTACAGTTACCCGAAAAATAAATCCAAAAAGAATTTGAAACGGAATAAGCATCATTGATTTTAGCATCATCGCTGGTATATATATATATTTATTTTTTTAAAGAAGTTATACTTTTGCAACACATCCCAATAATAACGAAACATATTCTATTCGAATTCTAACGTCTTCATTTTCCACTGAATTTGAAATTTAAGAAAAACACACACATACATAAAAAAAATGACTAAAATTATTTCATCACTTTGCTCGCCTTTCTCAGAAGAACGGGATTGAGATGTTCTATCAGTTCCAAGTGTTTTTTTTCCCTTTGCTCAACTATTTCTAAAGCTCGTGAGAAAACAACGAAAAATTAATTTCATACGGATTTTTTTATTAAGTAGGAAGCTAATTGTGTTAATCATTTTAAAAGTATTCTACACAAACAAACCTTTTTTGTGGAATATGTAATATGTCAGAGAGTAGTATATGTATGGCTAACATAAAAACAAGTATTTCATAATAATTTTAGAATTTTATAGCAAGAGTTTAACTGTAATATTTTTAATTGAGAAAATACAGATGATTCTAAAATAAAAAGAAGAAAAATTGATTTTAGGAAATTTCATCAAATAGGTGGTAAAAATGGAAAGATTTTTCTTCTGACATGGGCGCATTTTTCTTTGAATAGGGGTAAATTTGTACGATATTCTGAATTTGTAACATGATTGTTAAAATATACAATATTTAAAAAAAGAATAAATTCAAATATTAAGAAATTTAACTTAATGACTGGAAAAATGCTTTTTTTTCTGACGTGAGGGCAAATTTCTCCGTCCCTACATGTTCAATTCATACGAAATTGTAAATTCGTAATAATATTAATAAAATACATGAGCGCATTTTTCTCCGACCCTACGTGTCGGGTATATACGATTTTCCGAATTTGAAATAAAATTGAAAAGTTACAGATGATTCATAGATAAAATTTAAATAAATTTAAATATAATGATATTTCATACAAAAAGTGGTCAAAATGCAAGGATTGTGCTTCTTTCATTACAATTTTTTTTCCATCCCTACGGGTTGGATTTGTACATCATTGTAAATTTGCAATAAAATTGATTAGTTTCACATGATCTTCAAACAAAATAAGAAGAAATTTGAATATAAAGAAATTTCTTTAAATGAGTGGTTGTACTGTTAGCATTTTGCTTCTGACATGAGCGCATTTTTCTCCGTCCCTACGTGTCGGATGTATACGTCGTAGTGAATTCGTAATAAGATTGATGGGTTGCATATGATTCTCAAATAAAAATTAGAAGAAATTGGAATATAAGAAATTTCTTCAAATGAGTGGTCAAAATGTAAGGATTTTGCTTCTGACGTAAGCGCATTTTTCTCCGTCCCTACGAGTCAGATGTTAACGACATTGTAAAGTTGCAATAAGATTGATGTGTTGCATATGATTCTTAAATAAAAATAAGAAGAAATTTGAATATAAGAAATTTCTTCAAATGAGTGGTCAAAATGTATTGATTTTGCTTCTGACATGAGCGCATTTTTCTCCGTCCCTAAGTGTCGGATGTATACGTCGTAGTGAATTTGTAGTAAAATTGATGGATTACATATGATTTTTAAATAAAATTAGAAGAAATTTGGATTATAAGAAATTTGAATTATGAGAAATTTTTTTATTTTAATTTTTTTAAAATTTATTTTATTTTAGTTACTTTGTACATTTAAGTTTCCAAGTATCTAATTATTTCATTTACTTTTTGACTAATAATATTTTAACTTAAACACTACTTATTATTTTGGTTTACATACATTTTAAATAATTTGTACAGGCTTTTTTAAATTTATTGATAGGCGTAATTTGTTCTTCATTTTATGTATAAACATCAATGTGTTCAATGTCAGCATCTGTTTAACTGTCAGCCAATTTAGTTCCTCTGACATTTTAGCTAATTTTGAGTATCTATTTCGCCCAAGTATAATTCTCATTGCTCTATTTTGGAGAATTTGAAACCTGTTTTGTTCTTTGTCGTTACACAAGAAAAGAATCGTTGAACAGTATTAAAAATGTGGAGCAACAGTGGAATTGTATATGGTAATTGCTGTTTTTCTGGAAATTTTTCGCCGAATTTTTCCCAATTTTCTTCTGTGTGTACTCAGCATGTGTGCTAAAGGTTAGTTTTGCATCCAATATAACTCCTAAGTATTTCATATCACTTACATTTTCAATAATGTTACCATCAATTTTAATGTTGCTTTTACTGCATGTTTTCTTAAATTCGATTATCATACATTTTGTCTTTTTTGTATTTAGTTTAAGTTTATTCATTTTAAGCCAACTTGATACATTATCGAATTCATTATTCAAAATATTTATTAACTCTTCCTAATTATCTCCAATTATGTATATGAGTGTATCATCAGCAAATAGTCGTATTTTACACTTTGAAAATATTTTTACCATATCGTTAATATAAATAATGAACAATAAAGGTCCGAGGACTGATCCCTGCGGTACTCCTAAATTATTTTGCAATGGTTTTGAAAATTGATTATTTACTTTTGTAACTTGTTTTCGTTCTTTCATATTTTCTTTTATTAATTTTAAAGCTACATCCGAGAAACCAATTTCTTTTAGTTTTATCATCAGTATTTCTCTATCTATGGTTTCAAATGCCCTTTGAAAATCCAAAAATATAGCTAAGATAAATTTGTTATCATTTATTCCTTCCTTCCATTCTTCAACAACCACGTTTAATGCTGTTTCACAAGAGTTATTGGATCTGAATCCAGATTGTTCTTGATATATAATATTGTGTTTATCTAAGTAATGCAAAATTTGTTCCTTGATTATAACTTCAAGTATCTGTTCATATTTTGGTAATGTGTTGATGGGGCGAAATTCCTCACATTTTCTGGTATTTTTTACTTTTGGAACGGGTATAATAGTAGATAGTTTCCATGACTGTGGAAATTTTCCTTCTTCGATAGTCTCATTAATAATACTCAATAGTGTAGGTCCAATTATTGGAAAAGCATCTCTAACTATACTTATAGTTAGTCCATCTGCACTGTTCTTTGATTTCATGTTGTTTAAGATTTTTAATAAGTATTCTAAATTATTTTTTTGTAGGACCAATACTTCTTCTTTTACTGAATTTTCATTTGTGTGGTTATCAATAATTTTGGGTATCATTTTGTTAATTTGAGCGATGCTTTCAATAAAATATTTATAAAAGTTATTAGCTATGTTATCTTCATTTATCTCTTTTGGGAAATTCAGAGTTTTCACATCATTTTTGTTTAAATGAGTGGTCAACATGTTAGGATTTTGTTTCTTGCATGAGCGCATTTTTCTCCGTCCCTACGGGTCGGATTTAAACCTCATTGTTATTTGTTAATAAGATCGATAAGTTACAAATGATTCTTAAATAAAATTGAAAGAAATTTGGATTTTAAGAAATTTCTTCAAATAAGTGGTCAAAATGTAAGGTTTTCGCTTCTTACATGAGCGAATATTTCTCCGTTCCTACGTGTCGGATGTTTACGTCATTGTAAATTTGCAATAAGATTGATGCGTTCCAAATGATTCACAAAAAAATAAGAAGAAATTTAAATATAAGAAATTTCTTCAAATGAGTGGTCAAAATATATTGATTTTGCTTCTGACATGAGCGCATTTTTTTCCGGCCCTACGGGTCGGATGTATACGTCGTTGTGAATTCGTAATAAGATTGATGGATTACATATGATTCTTAAATAAAATAAGAAGAAATTTGGATTATAAGAAATTTCTTCAAATGAGTGTCAAAATGTAAAGATTTCGCTTCTCACATGAGCGCA